>OY776286.1:8299535-8881694 GCA_963675345.1 Trididemnum clinides
GCTGTTGGTTTTGTCAAATTTTTTGTTACAAAACCATTTGGGTCATCTTCTTCAATTTGGTGAAATACATCTAAAAATTCTACACCTTGTCCAGTTTGTCTGTTGTTCACCTCGCAAAACATTAGGGTCAAGCCATTATTTTGAAAAATATTGGTTAAAGCTGTTTGTATAGATTTAGTGTTATTAAATCCGAATGAAATAAAGAAAATATCATCAATGTATCGTCTAAATAATTCTGTCCGTTTTAAATTACCACTAATTTGTTCAATTATAAAATGCATTACAATATTAGCCAAGGAAACGGAATGATTGTCTCCTGTAACTATGCCAGTTTTTTGTTCATAAAATTTTTTTCCAAATTGAGTAATAACATTTTCCAAACAAAACATCACCATTTCAACTATACTTTTTATAGCTTTTTGACTATAAGGACTGACCACTTGCAATGCTTTTTTCAGAGCTTGTCTAACAAGATTTCTTGATATAGTAGAATACAATGCAGTTACATCTGCTGCGACTAAATGCAATGATTCTGTTTGTTTTGGGTTTTTCATTTGATTCGTTTTCCTTTTGTTAATACTTTCAAATAGTTTTTGCTATCTTGGCAATATTCATCAATTTGAGTTTGACAAAATTTGACACTAATAGGTTGTAGAATATACTCTAAAAATGCAGTGAATCTCGAAATAAAAATTTTTCCTGCCGATTGTAATAATCTAATGGGAATCAATTCTGGGCTCGTGGATTCCAAAAGTTCTGGTTTAAGCTTGTGCATTTTAAACAAAGGATAGATATATGCCGGTGTGTTATTGCAAAATTCTTTAGCTTTCGGACATTTAATTTTATGGTATTGACCGTCAGTAATTTGTGATATAGTAAGTTATTGTCTATTACTTGTTCTTTGTGTAATGTACTCGTAATAGCAAGATTTTCACATTTTTTTCTGACCATTGCAGCTTTCTTTTCAAAATCGCTTTGCGATATATTAAGTTCTTGAAATTGTTCCAATTCTCTTTTCATAATATTGTTGTAAGTAGCCAAATCGATGATAACCAATTTACCATCTTTGTCCGTCTTACATACAATAATATCGTTGTTTCTCACTAACTTCTTTAATTTTTTAAAACTCTTATTCAACACAGCATTAAGGTTATTACGCCTTTTAAAATTGTCAATTACCTTTTCTTTCAGATTTCTTAGTTTTGACGTAATCATTTGCGTGTATGCAATAGTTTTTTTGTAGAGGTCTTCAATTCTTGGTCTAGAAAACTTAGTAACTTTAAGTTTTTCAGGTAGTAAAACTTTATTGTGATCACCGTCATTAAATACATACGACCATTCTATTCTTCTGATATGATGGAGAAGATTTAACCATTCCGTTGTTTCAATTTTTTCGGTCCAGCACGGAGTGGGAACAAAATTCAAGCCCAAAGCTAATAATCATTTATCATCGTTGTTTATATTAACTTTCGATTTGTTGAGCATTGTAAGATTGGCGTTATTGATTTCTAACATACGCTTTTTTTCTACCTTACGTTTTCGGTACCTTTTCTTGTCTTTTCTATTCTTAATGCGTTGGGTCTCATTTTTTGAAAACTTCATCTTTTGTCCCAGTAGTCTCTGCTTATTTGATAGCCAATTAAATTTGTTTATATACTTAAACTTAGTTTTTAATCTTTCCTTGTTTAAGCTTTTTTTAATATTACTCGGTAGAGCCTCCAATTGCATCTTAAAACAGGAGTAAGAAAAATTAAGTTCTTTAATTTGCTGGGTGACTTTTCTGTTGAGCTAATAAAAGATCAAAGTCAATTCCAGATTTATTGTTTGAAGGAAGGATTTAAAAATGATTCAAAAAGTAAGCACTTGGACAGAAAGATTTGGACCTAACAATCAGAAAAACAGACAGAAAAGAATCTGGTTTCATGGGCAACAGGCTTTCCACAATTTCTACAACTTACTGATAAAGAACGCTCCATAAAACCAGAAGCCAATGTTATACACAAAAGACCCGCATGTCTGGCAAATACATTAACGAAATACAAAACTTTAGCCCACAAACAACAAAAGATTTTAAAAATTGGTTCATCAAGCCCGTGTGGCAATTGCGCCCTTTGTGGAAAATTTAGCAAATATGAATGCATGGTAAAGAGTGTAAATTATATTAAATGCGAAAAAACAACAGACAGGTTAAACTTAACCAATCGTTAAATTGTAATGCTCAATACGTTGGACAGACAAAAAATAAATTTTCGGTCAGATGGAATAACCATAGACACACTTGGAAAAAATTTGATATTTCGACCCAAAACGATAGTACCGCTCTCCTGCAACATTATAAATCTAATCACAACCTTTTGTTAGCACGCCGTCCTAGTTTGTCACAGTGTTTTTCTGTTATATTTGTTGAAGAACCACCGTTTGATATGTTAGATATATGTGAAGATAAATGGTTTCATAAACTTGGAGCGTCTATAAACCTACAAACTATGATTTTGCCAGCTATTAAATGATTTATGTCGTATGTCTGTTATCATTTTTTCTTGTTTATGACGTAACACTTATTTAAAAAAAAAAATTTTTTTTGAGCGTTTTATCTTATTACTTAGTAACTAGCTATGAGCGAGTAACAAGTTTTAGTTTTTTTCTCTTTTATGTCTTTAGTTTGGTACTATATTGTCTGTTTAGTTTTGGTCGAGGAATAGCATTATGTAGTGTTTTGTTCAAGAGAGTAGTTAGTCAACCCCCTTAGTTTATTTCCCGTTCATATAAATATGTTCACGAAATATTATTAGCCAGCTTTGTATTTTTATTTTTCAACCAGTGTGAGACAGTCAGTTCTGTTTTCCTATTTTATAATTACGGTAAGTTGGTTTATGCATTTTGTTTTTTCGTTTTACATACAGTAGAAATTGAAAATGCCTGTATAGGTCGAACACGATTTTACTTACAATAAAGTAGCTCAGCTGATCTAGTGTATCTTGATTTTATCTATTGCCCAATGATATTATTGCTACTCTAAAACTTTTAGTAAAATCTACTGTGTTCTCATTTTAAAATATTTTGTACCGCCAAGTTTTCGGTATACCTATGGGCTCTTGCATCTACCCTGTTAATAGCAATTATCTTTCTGGAACACTTTGATCGTAAAGCCATTTCCACTTTTCGCACGCCTCCCACTTTATGGAGTAGATATGTTGATGACACTTTTTGCATCATCAAAAAAGACTGGTTGAACAAATTTCACCATCTCTTACATTTACTCTTGAACATGAACACAACAACTCATTGGCATTCGTGGATGTAAAAGTAATAAGATACAACAATTCTCTCTGAAACACTGTTTTCAAAAAGCCCATCCACACACATCGTTACCTTTACTTCCCATCACAACAACCTAGGCATCAAAAACTTGCCATCTCATAAACTTTACATAACAGAATTGGCACGCATGTCGCAAACAAATCTCAAGAACATAATTTACACAAACAGATTTAAAACCCTTTATTGTTCAATGGATTTCCACGGAATTGTTCTCGCAACTTTAATAAGCATTCTGTATCTTCAAGAAATGCTCCGTTTACTTTGTTCATTTATTCGTGAAACTTCCGATAAAATTAAACGTATTCCTAATAAAAATAGAAGTAGTAAAGGTAGCTATGAAACCCCATCCAACTATTGGTAAGTTTCTTCCATCCCACAAAGAATCCCTCAATGAAAGGGAAATACTAAGTTCCGTGTAATGACTGCAAGTTTACATGCATTGAGCAAACGAAACGGGATTTGAAGTCACGATTATGCAAACACAAGAGGGCTATTAAATTCCAAAGACTTGAGAAATCTGCTCTCTGTGAACACTTCATTACTTTCAATCACAGAATAGATTGGAATCGAACCACGATTTTAAAGACTGAGAAAGACTATTTGCAACGGCTTTTTGCAGAAGTTGGCTTATTAACGAAAAGTTGCATGTAATGAACAGAAACGATGGTAAAACCTTACTTTTTGTCTTCACGAAATTAATAAGAATAGCATTTACTGTTGCTTCAATATTTTTGGTTGGTTTACTCCTCCTCTTCCTTGGGATGGAGGTATGGCGCGAAAAGCAATCGAGGTTCACGCCATCAACCTAATTGAATTAGGCTTGGGGAAAAGTGGCAGCCCATTTTGAACCAGTCATGAATGTAAATTGCCGACTGGTAGCCCCACCACCAACAAGGCGGACTGCCATTGGTGGGTACCCAAAAATCGCCTTTTACGACATGTTGGGTGAGCAGCTCCACTATTCTAACCCGGTGAAGCACGGGTAGTTGCTTCCATATCGTTGTTGTTGTTGCGGTGTTTCTCACTGTCTGCTGTTTTTTGTATTCTGTTATAAGTTATTGCTCGTGTTAATTCAAACCTGCGCCATTATTTTTAGCGTTATGTCACGGTTCTTGCCACTCCATAGTTATTGTTTGTTTAAACGGTAATGTCACGCTACGCCTAATCCATCATAATCATCACTTAGCCAGTACGAAATTGAGTTAGGTTTTTCAATTACTATACTCCTTCTTACATGATAAATGATTGGGCAATTTTACCTTGTAAATCTTGTGGGCCCAGTCATTTTGAAATTTTATTAGGATATTGCTATAGCAAATAAGTTGCCAGTTTGCTCTGATGATTTTGGCCGTTCTGGCCGACGAAACGTTAGCCTAAATAAAGGCTCCAACACAGTAATTTGTGAGGTAGTTACTACTTACCGGTGGAACAAAAGTTGAGGCTGTGCATGTTGTTGCAGTTGTAGGCTGATTGGTTTATGAAAAGGGTGGTGATTAAAGCGATAACATTTATTTAAATTGGTCTTCGCCAAATTTAGGAATATTTAAAAATTTTTGTTAATATTATGTTGTTTTGACCAATGACATACCTTTGTATCCAATAAAAATAGGATTTTCGTTTTACACAAATGATTGCTAGCTTAGCTTCAGCATTTTTAGAAAAAGAAATTCTGCTTTTTTAATGCTGTTGGCCGTATTCATCTCGTATTTTCTAAAAGTTTATATCATTGCACCACTTCGTTCTTTAGGTGGCATTTTTTGTCCAATTGGTCCAACATATTTTTCCACTTGTCTTCTCCACGTCCTTTTTGGTTGCCCATGCCCTTTTCCTTCAACCACTTCAAAATCCAACGATCTCCTCAATATATCATCGTCATTATCCCTCATCGAAACATGCCCATATTATTGCACTTCACTGGTCCTGTCAATCTGTTCAAAGTCTTCCAAACCTAGGGAATCCTAAATTTCTTGTCTACTCACTCTTTTTCTCAAATCACTTTAGCTCCACACATTACTCTCATCATTGCTATTTTAGTTCTCAAATCACCATTTCTTTCCCCTCAGACACTATATTTGTCCCGGTACAATATCCCCAATGGTACAATTCTCATAAATTATTCCTTTCATCTTAACGAAAACTTTCGTGCATGAAGCAACTTTTCATAACTTCCTAAATTTTATGCATCCAATTCTCCTTACTGACATTGATGCTTCACTTCCACCTCTGGCATTCTACTTGTCCCCTAAGCAAGACAAGCGCTTTGCAGACTCCATTTAGTCGTAAAATAATAGTTCTTCGCCTGGTTTGACAATTTTTTTTGTTGTCTCATCACATTCTTCACCAACGAAATTTGAGAGTTGAAGTCACTCTCCAGTTTTGCGCATGCACCATGCATCCTTTTACCACATTTTGTGCACAGCATTGTTTGGCCATCAACCTCTTCCGCACTTGACACGTGGATCGATTTTGCTTTTAAATATTTCGCCTTTCAAAGTACTCACCATCACTGTGGTCATCTTGTGGTTTACCTTCAGTCCCTTGCAAACGCCTTTTTGCATTTACAAACTTCTCCCTGAAATTTTGTATACTTTCACTCATTAGAACCAATTTATTTGCAAACAAAATTTCATTCATCAAACCTTCTCATTCTCCGTACTTACATTCACCACAATTGCAAAAAGCAGGGATGACAACACAAATTCTTGATGTACACCAACCTGTACTAAAATTTTTTTAGATAATTTTGATCTCACTCCAACTTTCGTTTTTGTCCATTGATAAAGGCTTATTATCGCTTTTACGATTGCTTCCGGTAAACCTCTCTACCTCGTCGTCCATTTCATAGCTTTTTTTGAAACGCTATCAAATGCCTTCTCAATATCCACAAAGTGCATATACATTTTTTGTTTTTATCTCTCTATTCCTCTTGCATTCTTCTCACAACACTCAATGCGTTGATCGTTTTTTCCACGAGGCATAAAACGAAATCGCAGCGCATCAATATTCATTAATATTCGAATCCTTCTTTCCAGCGCTGCTACGTCGACCTTCATTTCATGCTGTAACTGCTTTACTCTCCAGCATGCATTACAGTTGCTCACGTCACATTTCACTTCAAAAATCGGAACTAACTCGGTTGTCGGCCTCTCACCCGGCATTTCTTTTTCATTCAACACACGTTGGCAGAATTCCATCATCAGTCTACTCCCTACTTCTCCACTGGAAGATGTCATCTTTGCACATACCTCAGAGGGTTGTGCTGCTTTTCTTGGCTTTATTGCTTTAGTTGCTATCATCTTTTTATTCCATGTATTCGTCTTAATGGGTTTCTCCACCACATTAGTATCTGCTCGGTGATTTCAATTCTCTTCATTCGTAATCTCCTTCATGAGATTTTTATGTATTTTTTTTGTGTCTTTTTCACTGAAACCTAACTTTCCGTCTCTTCTTGTACATCTTCCTCCTCCAGTATTTTTACCATCTTTTTTTTATGAACGTCATCCGTTAAAAAATTTTATTTGGTTTTTGGCTCAATTCATTTATTTGTTTTTAGGTTCTTTTTTATAGATCTAGCGGTGGCTGATTGTTCGATTTTTCATATTCTTAAAACTAGCTTTGTTTTCCTGTGATCTGTTTACACACATCTTTTTGCATGCCTTTTTTTTTCTCGTATTGCTTTTTTGCTTCTTCATTCTGCCACCACGTATTGCCATGATTCTTTCTGTCTTCTTCCTCATACTTCATGACGAACTTTTGATTAGATTTTGAAGAGTATTCTATATATTGGGCACATTAACATTAACCAACTTCTTAACTCTTGAAATCTTGCTTTCATATTGAGTTCCTTCAACTTTCAGACCTTTCTTCCAACAGTTTGTTTGCTCAACTTTCTTTCGTTTATATCTGTTATTACGAGCCAATGTTGCGATTTCCACGGTATTGCTTTTACGTCTCTTAAAATGGTTTTCGTTGTTTGTACCAACCGTCACAAAATCAATCTCGGTTTAATTTCCACCCATACTGCATGTTATTTTCCTCTGATCCTCCTTTTTTTGAAGCCACGTGTTTGCCACACACAACTTCTTTTCATCGCGCAACTGAAGCAGTCTTGTTTCTTCAACATTTCTTTCGCCTATTACTTAGTCTATCATGCACAGTAGCACATTTTCAAAACCATCAATCCGTCTCCCATTATTTTTATTAAAGTCTACCAGACCCAAAATTATTTCAACAAGTTTTTGTTAATTTCATTCACTTGCCATTCATTACGAAATTGATCTTTCTCGCGATTCGATCTTCCCACCAGAGGCCTATACGTACAAATGACTCATTTAATTTTCTCCTCGAAAACCAGCACCTTTGCCATCACTATGTCACTTTTACTTCGAACTTCTACGATCTTCTTGCTTAGTTCTGCCACTAAAATTATAACACCTCGTATTCCATCATTATTTTCAGGTGACCACAGCTTATATCCCCTACCTTTAAAACCAACAAATCGAGCTCCTTGTTCTCTCCATCTTACTTTCTGTTGCCAACATATACCCACCTTTCTTTCTCTAAACAGATCACACACCTTCGCACCTCTTCCACAAAAACTACCTACATTCCAACTCCGAATTCTTTCCTCAAGTTTATGGAACCCACCGGTACTTTGCACCCTCAGCCCATTTTGGGTGATTGGGTCCAATGCTTTCGTAAACTTTTTCATAAGGTAAATTTTTCGGAGCATTTTTTTTGCGGAAAGCATGCTTTTTCTTGCCTCCAACTGCAGTTTTTAGACTTGCGGGGTTTCTAATCTGAGTTTAGTACATAGACTGGCACCCAAAAGTCGCCTCTGACGATACGATGGGTGGACGGCGTCACTATTCCACCTCGGCAAGAACGGGTATATTTCAAATTGCGATTATTGTTTCATGTGTTTTCGTGCTTTGGCAGAAGGCTCTATCTTTGCTGAAGTACCAGGCCGTTTCCATTTGTACTGTTGTATGTCTTATGCTTTGGCTATTAAATATAGCGTCTCTTATGACTTTTTCAAAACTCTGCTGCTAATTATGAACTTCAGCTTCAGGAGTGGTTTAAATACTTTACTATTTGGAAAGCTGTAATAATGAAAAAACACTTTGAATTTCGGCTTTCAGGTTTCCTAAATGAAATCGCCTACTGTGTAGCTAGTATAGAATGTAGAACAGCTTATAATGTACCAGTACCAAGATAGAGTTTGACAATGATATATCTATTTAAAAGAAAGCGAAGAATAAAATGATGAAGTAGATTGATAATTGACGAAAAGCTTCATTGAGTGGAAATATCAGTTCAAATTACCTGTTAAGCTAGGCTTAAATTTGAGTTTGACTTCTCAAATCTCGAAAAGAATCATTTGCCTAACTTCAACGCGCAGGGTGGCCGTAAGTCGCGCACCAAAGCATTTAAACAATTCTGATAATAATAAACGTTATTTTATTTAAACCAAGCTTAATTAATGAACTGAGAAACACGTTGTACACGCTGGTACAATCACAAATGCTCAATCATTTCTTTGGACTGTTCTCAACTTTTGATGACGCGTATTTGGGTTTCGTCAGACACTCTTGGAGGGCCACTTCGTGGTTTGTCTAGGACACTACCAATTTCACGAAATTTCAATATCAAACGTCCTACTGTCGTGTGAGAGATGGGCTCACGATCAGAATAGATTTCATTGCATTTCTCAGCAACAGATCGATTAGTGGCGCCATCAGCACCAGACATAAACACTAGTTCAACTCGTTCGTCAATTGTTAAGGGCATACCTATAAATTAAAACGAAAATTTTTAAAGGCAAACCGTAACTAAAAAAACTTTTGATTGGAATTAAATTTGAAAGTTATAGTAACTGATACATACAAACAATGTTTCATTACTCTACAAAAGAACATGTGTTTTGTACCCAAGGAAAAGAAAAGATATTTTACCCCGCTGATTTTACATTGTTTCATATCACACTTCACGTAATTCTTTGGTG
This sequence comes from Trididemnum clinides, assembly GCA_963675345.1. Lineage (NCBI taxonomy): Eukaryota > Metazoa > Chordata > Ascidiacea > Aplousobranchia > Didemnidae > Trididemnum > Trididemnum clinides. The sequence goes on from OY776286.1 coordinate 8,308,861, forward strand.
CGCAACTTATGGCCCACCCTGTATATTAGCCTGTGTGATCTCTTAAAAGAGCAAATAAAATTTAAATTGACAAATATTTTAAATGAAGTTTTATTCTAGTCAAGTTACAATGATGGTAATTTGAATGTGTTATAAATATGTACTCTGCTTAACCACTTGACAGCGGATTTTTAAAAGCATTTCTATGTCCTGCTAGCAGGTTTTTTTTAGAAAAATTGCATAAAATTGAAAATTCCTAAAAACGAACAACTAAAAAATATGAATAAAACTATACAACACAAACGGTGACAAAAACAACAGGAAACGCCCAGGGCTCTTTGTAAATGAATAGGCGTATATATACGTCATCCGCTTATAGATCTATATTGAAATTTGCATATATATATACGTTATTCGCTGTCAAATGGTTAACATACATTCAAAACAAGCTGTATGCTAAATGGCGTTGGTGTGATTGAATTGCAAATCGGACATTTTATTTATATAGTAACTATTACCTCATAAAAGTAACCTCTTGTAACATCAACTTACGAAACGAAGCTGATTTAAGAATCACTTCAAGCCATGACGTAAATGTGTTTTTAGAAACCTTTTTTGTTGAAAGTTACAAACCTGTTAAGAGCTATCTGTAACTATTATCTTGCAGCATGCAGTGTATTTTGTGTTTGATTAGTTATACATTTTCTAGTCACGGTAAATTCTTTTATCGATTATACCGTATCATTTTTGTGTTAAGCATGGAAATGTGCTGTGAAGTTTCTCTCCCAGCACGCAACAGAGCCGTCCGTGAGGTTTGATCACCCGATCGTTGCCACCTTGAAAATCGCTCCAACTCACTCGGCTACGTTGTTGACATACTTGCTTGTAATGCTATGCAGCATTTGCCTTGGACGAATGTTGATGCGATGTATTGAAACATGCTGAGATGAAATTCCTGTCACAGACAGCTTTGGCACACTTTCAACGATTTGTTGAGTAATATGCCTTTGAATGAAAACGTGTCATACCACGAGTTGTTTCGGTCAACATTGCACTATTAGGTGATTTAGGTTCTTCAACCGTGTTATTCTATCGCCACTTGACAGAAAAATGTTTCATTTAAAGAATATTTTCCTTGATGCTATGTGTGGATTGTTTGTCACGGTGAAGAAATGATCAATGGGTTTTTACATCACGTGGTATTGAGACTTGCTTTCATTGTATACGGCACGGTCTGTTTAGTCAAGTTGGCAATAAATAAAGGCATTATTATCACGATACATCAATTGCTATAATACTTAAAACGCGTCTTGTTGGGTTAATTGATGTTTATATCTTTTTTTTGTAGGCTAACAACTTCACATATTGCGACAGTATGAAGTCAGAAGCTTGACCGATTAAATATGGTTTTGGTGGTACAACGTCATTACTTTTGAATACTGTATAGTCCAGTTTTACCGTCGTCAATTGTTTACGACTTGTTTGACAATGTTAATGGTGATTGCACAAGCCCGGTACGCTTTGTCTCCATCCTCTGCTTATAGAGTCTTGAACTAAACCGAGAATATCTGCCCCGCCTGTGTTGATGTTTGGTTTCATCCTCTGATCACCAAAAAATCTTTGCGGTACTACACAGAACATTTCGAATCCAGACTTGCTTCGGAAAAGTATTTGTCAGAAGTGGGATTCGAACTAACGCGTCCATTTGGAAACCAGAATTTGAGTCTCACGCCTTATACCGCTCGGCCATCTTGATGGTACAACATAACGCAGAACATGCTTAAACATGGTGCAACAGGCCAAAGAAAAGTCCTTGCTATAATGGTCCTGTCTAAGTTATTTCTTTGCTTTCTCTACAAATGCGCAACGAGCCGACTTCATTGATGCGTACTGTGATTAGTGCAGCCTGATGCAATTCGTTCACATCTTAAAACTTCCGGGCAAAGACTTTTGCTTACACAAATAAAGCAGCAAGCTTTGTAGTGAAATCGTTTTTCGCTAGCTTTACGTTGTACACCAGGGATGTGCAACCTTTTTCGCAGACGGTCCAATTTCAGGCTTCCTTAATATTTTGCGGGCCAGTCAAAGTTTGTACCCCATGTTGTTTCTACGAATAAATAAGCTTCGAAGAGTGGTTGGTGGCAGTGTTCATCCAAAAACCTGCTCCTTTTTTTTGAGATCAATACTTGCATAGCAATATTTTTTTAAGTTTACGTGTGAGAACCATTTTGTCATGGAGATTAATTTTTCCGAGATGTAAGTGATTGGTTTGCCATCCAAGGCCACAAAATTTCACATTGCGAACCGCAGGTTGCACTTCCCTATTGTACACCGTGTTTTTCCAAAAGAAGAAGCGAACACTCTAGGCCTATGCTTCCCAACCAGCAAGGTAGAATTTGGGTTACAGATTTCATTTACGGCGGGGTCAAAGTCGCTTTTTGTTTCTAATGATATGTTTGTGGCGTTTTCCTTTTCTGTGAGCCGTGTTAGTTTAAACCCGTGCATTAGTTCTACAGTATAGTTAAGGTGTCGTAATCTTTTGTTGCGTATTCGAAACCCACGCTTTTTTCGTCTTGCACTAGATGTGTCCTTGTAATTTAAAATGGTGTTCATTTTACGTTAGTAATTGTTACAAAAGGTTTCAAAGTTTTCTGTATTTTACCTATCGTACAGGCGACGTGAATTTGGAAACTATTTTTGATTTTATTACTTCTGTTCGTGTTTATCAACCCAATGGGTATGTTTATTTATTCGTTCGTTAGTTTAATATTTCAAATCAATTTTATTGGTAATGGAATCATTTAAAGTGAAATTAGAGTTTGATAACGTTGATGGTATTAAATCTATTCTTTAATAATTATTTTAGTGTTGATTTATCTAGAAAAACAGTTCAACATCTGCCTGTGCATATTCGTGGCTATTTATTAGTGAATGCGCTGAAGTACAACTGAGGGAGAACTCGTTATATCGCCACAAATATTCAGGAACGGAAGCAACAAATAAAACAATTTGTTTTTTAATTCTTATGATCAGGTTTAACAGTAGGTAAAAAAAGACCTACAGAAAATCACGTTCAAAAAAATTATTTTTCTAAAAAGTCTTCACACGTCTTTTGGAACGGAAAAGGAAGATAACCGACATCGACCCTCAATTATGATGTTAGCCTCAATGTAAATCAGTACTTCATCACCTTAATGAGGATCAGTATAAATTGGCTTAAAGAGGGATCCACTATCGCAACAGCTATCTTGGAGTGTGCGCCCATGATTCGGTTATCGGACGTTCCAACCCGGCAACGCTTCTTACCGTTCGTCCAGCGAAGCACACCTCATGGTTGATGGTGCGGATCATGGGTTTAAATCCCTCCCAAAGTCGGTTTTTTCTCGTGCTGCTTTATGATGATGAAGTGTAAAAAGTTTTTCATTGATATTAGCATTAAAATCGAGAGTTGGATCTCGATTCTACATAAATTACTCCCATCAACCTTTGTTTAATATAACTTTTAAGGTAGTACTCAGGGATCCTCTGCTATTACTTAAATCGTGTAAACAAAAAAAACATCACTTTACGAATATGGGAAAAAATCTTTTTTGAAAAGTTGTCATGGGACAAAAATGGAAAAAAATTACTCAGGAAGAGGTGGTTTCCAAACGATAAGTTTCAAGTTTGTTTAGCGATAGACGGAAAATTTTCCATTTCAAGAAGTGAAATTTCAAAAAAAAAGTCTGAGTTTGTTTTGAGACGAAAGTTGAAACAAGGTCACTTGGACAAAGTTGAGATCTTAAAAAATATATGTCTTTGTTGTTTATATTTCTTGTGTGGTGATTTTGCAGAATGTAGGGGGTAGTGTGTTGGAAAAATCGGGAATCACTTCTGTAGGCCAACTTTCTGTCCGAATCGAAACTTAGTTTCTCAAGCTTTTTTTGTTCACCGCAATTTTGACTGCTTTTGCAGGCACTGTTTGGCTTACAATGAGTAAATATATAGCATTTGGCCAATACAATTTTTAGTGCCTAAAAGATTTCACAGCATGCGAGCAATGACCTAGCGTAAGATAAACATTTTGTCCGATTGAGTTACCACGTTGAAATATCAACTTGATTACAACGAAATAATGTACAAATTTAATCACTTGCAGCATGTAAAGACAAAAAATTAGTTGACTACATGTTTGCTTGAAATCACAAACATTTTGTAGCGAAACACATGACGATTTGTTGTAGAGTAGTTATTGGTGTAGACCTACTCTTGCAAACGAGTACTTGTTTATAAGAACATGTTTAGAGTCAGATGACATAAAGCAATTTAGTGGAGGTATTAACTACAAAGCGAAACTCATGACGATTTGCTGTAGAGTAGTTATTGGTGTAGACCTACTCTGATGCAAACGAATACTTGTTTATAAGAAAATATTTAGAATCAGATGACATAAAGCAATTTAGTGGAGGTATTAACTACAAAGGTTGCAGGGGAAGAAATCATCAAAGTTATTGGGACAGCTAAGTTAGCTACACCCTCTAAAGTAAGTTTTTTCTGCTAGTGGAGAAGTATAGAATTGGAAAGAAATGATAAAACTTATTAGGACAGCTAAGTTAGCTACACCCACTAGAGTAGTTTTTTTCTGCTAGTGGAGAAGTATAGAATTGTGTGATGGAAATTTGTTAACGATGTTAGACGTATGAGGCCGGGTGGGTGACAAGCAAGTGTGTTCCGATTTTTGAAGTATGGTGTATTGATTAGGCATCCGGTAGACCTGGGATTTATTCCCCTTGTCGAATCATGCCAAAAGATTTTAAAAAATGGTATTCACAGCTTCCCTGCTTGGCGATCGGCATTTAGGGTTGTTGTGGAGAGCAAGCCGGCAAGTTCGCTTGTATTTTTGGGCAAGGCACTTAACGGGACGCCCCCACATTTATGTGGAAGACAGGTGGCCCAGACACCTCAGAAATGGCAACTCCCACGCGAGTTCAGACTTCGCGTCCAAAACATAGCGATACAATTCGCTTTGTCGTGGATAGAAGATAACCAGACAATACAATACAAAAAAGTAAAGCCGTCAGAGCATGAAATAAAGAGTGTTGGAAAGAAGAATTCGAATATTAGTCAATATAGATGCAAAGCAATTTGGTTTTATGCGTGGTGGAGAAACGAACAATGCATTAATTGTTGTGAGAAGAATGTAGAGACAACAAAACATGTATAGGCCAATGTGCTTTATGGATATTGAGAAAGCATTTGAATTCCACTTCTTGAAATGAAAAATTTTCCAACGTTTATCTCAGAGCTAAATTTATCGTTTGTTCAGACAAAAATGTTGAAAAAGGGCCTGCTATTAACAAACAGTAATAGATTTAATGTTCGTTTTGACTAAAGGTCTACCAGCAAACTGAAAATGTGGAAAATTGTTCAAAACAAAGCTTTCGTAATGAGACTAGTAGCTATTGGGTTCTTTAGTTTGTTGCTTTGAGCGTTTGAGTTTCAGGACCAAAATAATTTATCTCAAACCACGCAGAGTAAAGGTATAGTTTTATATGCTTTATTATCCAAATTGCAAATCGAAAAAAGCAGGAACACAACGAAACTTCAGCAGGTACTTGCTCCGCCAATCGCCATGTCGTTTTTCTCAGCGATTTGACTTCATAAAGCGTAGTTGCTTGAGAATGTGACGCAAAGACTTCATAAGCAATTTCCTACAAAATTTGTTGATATTACGGTAAAGAAATTGGTGATCTCGTGTTGTTTTGTTCGGAGTTGAAGTAAATATAGCTTCAATTAGACTCCTACAGCGAACCAAACACTTTGCCGTTACTGAGAAGTATTAAAAGGTTATAATCGGACTTTCTGAGGACTACTTCTAAAGCCTTTCTTTTGTTGTATTGTCTTTGTTTGTTCTTTGCTCTGTGGTTAAATAAGGCCACATGTTTGACTCGTATATATGACAGGTGCATCTGCTCACATACAGTATGTATACTGACCACGTGTATTTTCACCATTCTTTGTCAAAACGTGAACGTGGTCAAACGAGTAGTGAATTGTTGTTTCAATCTGATTTCTTTTAGGAACTGCCTGTTGGTTTCCTTGCTTGATCGTTATAAACCCTGCAGACCAGAAAACCGGCCTTCGGGTCTACCGTCATTACCCTGTAAGCCAGTGTAAAGTGTAAGCCGGTGCACCGTCCTGTGAGCCGGTGTACCGTACTGTGAGCCGGTGCACCGTCCTGTGAGCCGGTGTACCGTACTGTGAGCCGGTGTACCGTACTGCGCCGGTGTACAGTCATTAACCTGTACGCTCGGGTTAAAGGCGGGAATGATCAGAGAAACCAGGGTTCAAAGGGTTAAGGCTGCGTGGCAGCCTTTATCGCCATGAATTTTTGTTCTGCGCACGCTGGGCGGAGTTGCACATATGTGTAAACAAAAATAGCAAGAACACTTCAACGGTTTCCTGTTTTTGTTTTACGACGCAAAAAAGATCCGTAGTGCCAATATTATTAGCCCTACGAAGCAATTCGACTGGTTCAGTGCTAATCAACTACGATACACTTGGCGCGGGAATCGCAGAGAGTTGAAACCTGGTGTTGGCGCACCGGTACTATTATTTAGTAATCGACGCATCCATTTGGTAAGACTACCGGTATCACGCGCGAAATAAACAAAAAATCATATGCAACTGCTAAATGGGCTGATACTATTAAGTTGCTACATGACATCACCACCGTGATTATTCGTGATCAGTGACCTCACATCACCACCGTAAGAATACGTTATAACCGTCGATCAAATTTAAGCTTGAAATGGTGGTGTTGGCTTCGATACGGATTACGCGATTGACCATAAACAAAAAAATGCCAAAATGCAGTAGGCATGTGGAAAGCTGCACAAGATAAATAGATCTTTACGGTCATCTAGCGAATAAATTAAAAAACGTGTAACAAAATTATTGTTTAATTTGTTTACTTCCAATCACTCCACTATGATAGTCTACGCTATGCCTAAATTGAATCTCAAACCTATTGAACTTGCTGAATATCCGCGTATTTGCTATTTTAGAAAAACATTTTCTTTTGTCGTTGGCGTCCCCGTTTCTTTGAAAGGATTATGTTATCTTATAATGAGCGCTGCGGTTACTAAGTAGGATCAACAACATATTTTATCCATAAAATCGTCGAATAAACGTCTGTATCTATTAATAAGATCCATACACTCGAAAGATGCCTGTTATATCCAATGAGTAGGTTAATTAACCGGCAACGTGACCGAGTGGGCTGGAGCTGTTCATGGTGGCAATAATCGTGAGTTCAAAACTTTTAGCTTGCTTATTCAATAGTCTCGCGTAGGCTACTTTGTTGCTTGGCCGTTCCGCTACAGAAAAGCACTTTACGACAACTTTTCATGCTTGGTTGCACCGCTTTTTATTAAAATGCTCTGTGCCAATCAGGGATGCGGAAGCGGTCCTTTTTCTGAGGAAGCAGAAGCGCGAAAATTCTACCGCTTCCACATAGGTTACTTGACTTGAAGAGTAACTTGGCGAAAAGTTTTGTCCATTTCCCAATGTGGATTAAACGGTGAAGTTGCACAATAAGTCTGAACGACAGTGCGATATCAGTAGCGCGAGAGAACAAGAAAAAGTATAACTAACATCACATTTTACATCGATTATGGGTTAGAAAAAGAGAGTTTGGACAATGAAACGTAGCTAATAAAATGATGAATTGATTAAACTTGACTGACCTTGGTTGGGGGGTTGAAAACGTTGAAAAAGAAAATTTTCACGGCGGAAACATCTTGATCAGTCCACATCAGTGCTCTTCAACAGGGGTTTTGCAAAACATGCAGTTGTGTTACGTGAGTTTTAAAGGTTCCGGGAGGGGACCACGAAGGTTTTTCGTTTTTTACTAGTATTTATTTCTTATTTCAGTATATTGATTTCTTGTATGTAGTGGTATTCCGTGTATACAAATGGTATTGAAATCTTAGGATAGCAAGTTGCAGATTGTGACGTAATTCTGTGTACAACTTTAGGAACGTCTGCATTTGCTAACTCCCTTTGTAACGTAATAGTGCGTCTGCAATTTCAGTTTTGCTCTTGTTGTTGTTACCCGACCCCTTCCCAGGGATCGGCTAATGGCGGAAGACCATGGAGCCCCAGAAGTCTGGAACTACCCAGACCCTGGACCAGAGGTCGTAGAGAGACAGAAAATTGCCAAAGAGCGAGCTACGCAAAGAGTCCGTAGCTGGACAGTGCAGAATGAGATGAGAGGTGTTCGCAAGCGCTGCAGTAAAGATTCTCAAATCTGCCATCCTGGAGAGATAGGAGCTTAACAGAAAACTGTGTCCGTTGCAGCGAAGGCGAGAGAGATCACAGCGAGCATGACGTAGAAGCAAAAGTTCCTCGGTTGAAATCAAGGGAACCTGTGTGTCGAAGAATTTAGATGAAACAGTATGTTAACCGCGTCGTCTTCCGGAAGAAACGAGTGTCCGGGGACCCATTGTAGCCTCATAAAACTGGAGAAGAGGGAAAACAGTTTCTTACAGAGATTGAGGTAAAAGGAAAGATGAAGGAGAGAACAGGGTGGCAAGGACAGAGCGAGAGTCAGATAAGAGGAGAAGAGAAGAGAAGAAAAATGGAAGATTTGTTGGTGTTGCCGAGACCAGCAAAGAGCGTGCAGGATGGCGCAAGCTTTAGCGGAAATACTTGAGCATACCGGGCCAGCTGAAAAGAAAAGAGTGGCCTCGATGCCACAGAGAGAGCAGTTGGCAAGTATGCCAGATCCGTCTTTGCCAAAAGGGAAAGGAACAGAGCCGTCTGTCCAGAGCACCAAATCGTAAGGAGGGCATTTAGTGTCAGAAAAGTAAAGAGAACAGCAGCAGAGGAAAGAAAAAGAGACGAGTATTCCTCTGCAGAAGGACAGTGAGAGTCAAAGTAAAAAGCAAAGTCATATTGACGAGCATTCCGAAATTCATGGAAGGGAGACGTTCGTAGGGGCGAAAGACCGGAGAAAGAGGGACGGTTAGTAGAATTGGTAGGTGATTAGAACACAGGTTCTGAAGCACCTCCCAGGAGCAAGATAGGGCGAGAGAGAAAAGAGCAAAGGAGATGTCGGGGTAGGAGCGACTGCCAAAGGAGCGATGAAGAAGAGTAGGTATATCAAAGTCATTTAGGGGGAGGAGGTCAGAGGAGGTGACCCAATCAAATGAAAGCACTGTTTTACATTCAACACGAATTCTAATATCTAAATAAAAGAAACACAGAGTAGTTTGGAACAATAAGCTCAAACGAAGTAGGTGAAGTAATTGCAATAAGAGAAGGTTTTTCTCTTCTCAAAATGATAAAGTGTAGAAGAAGGCAGGCTACACACCCACAAAAGTTAAAAAAATTGTCAACGGTCGTTTTCTCGTTTTTTGTTGGTGGAAGCGGAAGCGATAGGTGTGGAAGCGGAATCGGAAGCGGTTGAAAAATAACCGCTTCCACATCCCTGGTGCCAATAGTACTGGCTACTCTGAAGCAGGCGTAAACTCAATGTTGTGTTTGAGCAAAAAGTTTTCCTGAGACCAGAAGATAAAATAGTTGATAAAAAATTGCCTTCCATGGTGGCAATGGCTTGTGCATGGGTAGCTTTTCATTTTTTCTGGGTCGTTCAATAGGAAACTTGCATATGACGTCACACATTTCGCTCCAAAAAAGTGGCTGACCAAAAGCTCTAATTTATGCTGGAAAGGTATAGGGCAAACACCAACCTTTGGGGTTATTTTAAAAACTAATGAGAAATTAATTAAAAATTAGAAAAATTATAGCTAGTTTGCTACTCGGAAACAGATAAATTCAAACAAAAGCGATTTGGTTGAGATTAGGTTTTTTAGTTGGCTAGTTTAAGCTTAGTACTGTGTGCCGATTCGCCAAAAAATTGGCCTCAAGAGAAGTGCCATCTAAATGTCATTTGCTCCTCAGTTAAAAATAACTATATATTAATTAGATACTCGTAGGTACATTAGCAAAAACAACCATTATCAAATCATTACTACCAGTACCCCAAGTTTTTAAATTACTCTTGGTTCAGCAGCCTAGGCAATAGCCCAAAAAATTGTTTTAGGAGTAGTTAAGGTCACAAAATTACATCTGACAGATCAATATAACTGGTCTGAAAGTATTATTGACAAAATTTTCAAAAAATTACTTCTTCTTCTTTTGGAAGGGATCCACATCCACGTCAAGAACAGCAGCAAGACAGCAATGTTGTTGAATCATACACTGTTTCGAAATCAGATGCTGGCAGTCATGGTACTCAGCCAGCATCGTGTGTCGACATCCAAAACCGTCAGTCCACGTATTCCTGTGGGTGCTCGATGTACCGGGCATGTCAGAATAATGTGTTCTGCGGTTTGTTCTGCAGCGCCACACTCGCAATTCGATGCAGGAGCAAGGCCCCATTTGTGCATGAACGACTGGAAGCACCCAACACCAGCCCGCAAGCGATTGAGCCTGATCCACGATGATCTGCGCAGGCCCATCCCCATTGGCCTAGTGCTCGCCCTAGGGATGAAAGCACAAAGATCAGATGAGCACTTCGAGTATTCCGTGTTCCATTTAAAGTCTGTCCATTGAGCTGCACGAATATCCAATTCAGTTAGAACTTGCAGTAACTTCCGTGCAGCGGGCGCAAAGGGGCGTCTAGATTTTAGTCTCTCTCTGTGGCCGTCTGGGGACCCAGCCAATAATTCATAGAGAATATGATCAGGGTCCAAACTGCCACGATATGCCAGGGAGAGCGTTGCTCCTAATCGGCGAAGCTCAGCCGGCTGGATACCTGCGAGGACGGGTAGATAGTCTGTTGGAGTTGCACGCAGGCATCCAGTGACGATGCGCAATGCGTCGTTCAGAACACTATCGATGAGGCGAGTGTGTGCACTGCGACACCAAACTGGTGCACAGTACTCCGCAGTGGAGTAGATCAGAGATAGGGCGGTTGTACGCAATGTTTTAGCTCCAGCGCCCCAGCTGGAGCCTGCAAGTCGTCTCATCAGTGCAACGCGCGTTGTTAGTTTTTTGCCCAATGCCTCAAGTTGGTGACAAAACGTGAGTGATCTGTCCAGTTTAACTCCAAGATAGGTAGGGACTGGACAGAATGGCAAGCGTTTGCCATTGTTGCAGACATTAAGCTCACGTTTGGCCTCTCTGTTGTTCAGGTGGAAGGCCGTCGTCACCGTTTTAGTGTGGCTGAGCTGTAGCCTCCAAGTCTGGAGATATGTTGAGATTGTAGTCATGTCTTGGCTTAAGACCCCCTCCAGGTCCTTCCAGTCATCAGAAGAGTATAACAGTACCAGATCATCGGCATAAGCATACCTTCTGGAGACCGTTGAAGGAAGATCGTACACATAGATATTGAAAAGGAGGGGTGCCAAGACCGATCCCTGTGGGACGCCGTTTTTCAGACGTCGCAACCTGCTTTGCTTGCTGTCACCGGTAGTAAGGGTAAAACTTCTATTCCGTGCAAGTTCCATGATCATACGGACCATGTGCTTATCCGAGAGAAGTCTCAGCAGCTTGCAAGTGAGGCCACGATACCAGACAGTGTCATATGCAGCTGTCAGATCTACAAACACAGCACCGGCCTTCTTTTTTGCCTCAAAAAAATCCTCGATGTTTTGTGTTAGCAAGACAACTTGATCTACTGTCGATTTACGATGTCGAAACCCAGCCTGCTTCCTGGGAACAGGGGGTCGACAATAGGTTCAATGCGGGCGTAGATCAGTCGTTCGAGGATCTTGTACGGGACACAGAGCAAAGAAATGGGGCGGTAGCTCTTTGGGTGCTCCACAGGTTTCTTTGGCTTTGGGATCGCAACTACAAGTGCTCTTCTCCAGACTTTGGGAATTTTGAGTTGGCGCAAGCAGGAAGAGAGGAAGCCACGTAACCAGGTCTTCAAAGCAGTTCCAGCATGGATTATAAGCTCCGGACAAATAGAGTCAAGGCCCGGAGCTTTCCCTGGCTTAACGTGTTGGAGAGCGGCAGCGAATTCTCTGGACGAGAAGTCGCCAGAAAGATTCACTGGAGATGGTATCAAAGCCCTCCAACGTTCAGACACTTCTTGAGAAATGAGTCGAGACGACTCTCGATCAACACTCTCGTATTTCCCGTTTCTTACCAGCTGAGCAGCAATGGCGTTAGCTGAAACAGGACAGTTACGGGGGCTGTGTCGCGACCTGCCAGAAAGGTTGTTAATTGTGCTCCATGCCTTTCTGCTTGAGTGTGAGAAGTCGATGTTTCGGACTGCCTCCGACCATCGGTCTCTGCGTTTCTTGTCAAGCCAAGTTATTAGGGCTGTAGCAGCCCTGCTTGACTGGTATCCAGCAGGAGACTGCAGAAACGTTTGGTAGAGGGCCTCACACTTAGCGTTCCAACACGGTATGTGGGTGTTGCGACGACTGCGTGGGATAGCTTTCTTGGCTGCTTTGCTGAAGGTTGCAGAAAGTAGAGTATTCATTCTCGAAGCTTTTCGTCTGTTTTAAAACAGGCGTCAAACGCTGTTACTTTGCAGTTGAACCATGCATTGTCTACACCACCAGACAACTTCTGCCTGCAGTCAAAAAGGATGTACTACCCGCTTTTCATCAAAGCAACATTGTTTACCAATTTCTGTGCCACTGTGATAGTCGGTACGTGGGTCGTACGTCTCAAAGGCTACAACAGAGGATTAAGCAGCACGTGTCAAAAACCATTCTCCAGAAGCATATTTCTCAGGACCGAAGCACATTGGCCCGCTCTTGCAAGCCAATCAGAAGCTTTAAAACTGAAACTTCCTTTTCTGCCATAGGACAACATCTTTTACAAAACCCTACATGTGCACACGAATATAATGACAACAAATTTTCTATTCTTGCCCGTGGCCGTACTTCTTTTCACCTTTCCACCCTTGAAGCAACGTACATTAAAACATCCAAACCAAATTTATGCAAACAAAAGGAATTCGTTTATGGTCTAAAAATCACACATTAGTTTCCGCTCCTTCTATTGGTCGCTTCTTTTACCAATCATGATAGAGCTTTTTTCCCTTTTTTTTCTTTTTCGTCAACTGTGTCTCTATATAAGTGACTCACTTCACCTTTTTCACTCTATTTCTGACGGATTCTCTTAAAAAGTGTCAGACGAAAAGCTTCGAGAATGAATACTCTACTTTCTGCAATTTTCAAATTCTGTACCACAAATCAACACTTTGCTGAAGGTATTGCAAAGGTCCTGGCAGGCCTGATTCATATTTGTTGAATCAGGTGATGGCAAATTCCTTGCAAGCTTGTTTGTCAAGGAATTATAGTGGCTCCAGTTGGCCTTGCGGAAGTTCCATCGCTTTATAGGCCTCCCCGGTACTGGGAGGGAAAGCCTTGGGGGTGTTATAAGCGAAGGTTGATGTTGTGACCTAGGAAACTTCTCCAAAATGCGTCTATAAGGCAAGCGACTATCAGGGCCGACGGTGGTGAAGGCAAGATCCGGGTTAGTGCCAGTGTTCCAGCGCCCAGAGTGAAAACTAGGTTCATCCTTGGGATCGTGGAGAAGGACAAGGTTATAGGAGCTTGCCCAGGCCAGTAGGCAGTCTCCATCCGCGCTGCTGGTATTATAACCCCAGTCGACATGGGGGCGGTTGAAATCACCCGCATACAGGCAAGGGTGAGTGAACACTGAAAGGTCGGAAACTTGCAACCGCGTTGGTGGAGGTTTGTAGATGTTAACGATTTTATAACCGTCAACATCCACGCACAACCACTCAGTCTCCGATGTCGTGGGAGATTGATCATATAAGGTCCATTTTAGCCGCTCATGGACAAACGTGGCAAAGCCATGCTTTCTGCTTAGGGAAAACCCAGCTAGTTGATAGCACTAGCTTTTCTGCAGATGTGCAGTGGGTCTCCTGTAGAAGGATGCCGAACGCCTCAAGCTGAGTAGCAAGGTGATGAAGAACGTTCATCTTGCTAGCTGTTAGGCCTTTGATGTTCAGTTGTAGTATTGAGGACCCTCGAAACTTTTTGATGATGTGCCCTGAAAAGGGCAGTTTATGTGCAACGCACTCATCACCCCGTCCTGAAAAGGACGTTTTCTGATTAGCAGGTCCTTGAGCATCGGAATAGGTGGATACCTTTCCGGATAGGCACATTCGGTTTCCACAGAGCATTAGAGAGACTATCCAACTCACGACCCGCGTTACGTGAAAGCATGTGCCGTGCGGGCCAAAAAAATTACTGATTTTATCTATCAATATTTAATCCACCATATAACAAACCGTGCAGAGGTCTGCCCTATCATTTAGGCTAGAGTATAATTTACGTTTACAACTTTTCAGTATGCTTCTGCAACTAAATATACTGTATAAGTTGCACACTACAAATAACTTAAGCTCAGCATTCCGAAATACGTTGATTAATCGAATATGAAACCCTCACAAAAGTTGGCTACAAATAAGCCTGCATGTTTAGCCTACAAAATTAGCCCGACGATTAGTAATAATAAGCAAACCTTAGCACTTCTTACCTTATTTTGTCTTCAGATTCATTCAATAACATCATTGAAACTATTTAATTGACGTTCATTTAACAATTGTTATGTTTATTCATTTGATTTGCAAAAAACGATATCACTCCTATTCAATTTAATGCAAAAAACACTGAAAGTGGTCAGCCACTTTTTTCGAAAGCGCATTTTGATGACGTTTGATCACGTGAGTGCAATCTTCCTATACTCTACGTAAACCACTTGAGAGATTTTTAAGATGAAGTCCAAGAGCGGAGACATCTACACCAAAAAAGGGGCTTATAGTTAGATACCAATCGTTCAATGTAGGTTGTTTCACCATGGTTTTAATCTTGCACAATAGCATTATGAAGTGTCATGCTACAGAAAAAATAAGCTTATTGGAATCAAAAAGAAAAATTCAACTTGTCAGGCCGTATTCTGTTTGATTTACTGAATTTTAACGTCCACAGAAGCTTAAGTATTAACTAGTTTAGAGGGTGAATCTCCAACGTGTGAAGACGTGGAAGACCCCTATGTCATTGCAGCGGTATCACTAGAATCAATGACCCTTACAATTTAAAGACAAACTGGTCGACTCCACCGATTCAGAATGACAGCCGAGCCTCTGCAGGCAAGTGAAAATAACTGAAAAATAGTATAAAAAAAAGGCTACTAATTAAAAAAAGGAACTCTACATATTGGCGAGTTGCATAAGTGTCTCCCCTAAAACATCTTTTCCTAAAATAATGCCACTCGCAACTGAGCATCCTTCCCTTTGTAGGCTATTTAGGCAACTATCCAAACAAAGATGCCTTGAAGCGAATTTACTTTACTACAAAGCTATGCTTAAACAAAACATAATTCACAAATATTGCTCAGACAACAGCTTGTCGCTATGACGCCATAATCAAATGGGTTCAATGAAGCTAAAACCTTTGTTACAATCACCCTTTTGATTCGGATAATTCCTTAAAACGACACGGAAAGACAGAAAAAAAAACTTTTATTGGGAAAAAAGACGTCTTTTGTACTTTGAGTAATGCGTGAAGTTCCCATTTTATGGAAAACGAGAGTCTTTTTATAAAAAGAAAAAATGACTAAAGCTAACAGCAAAACGTCATCATTTGTTACTCGTTGTGCTACGGAGAGGAGGTTGGTTGTGGTTCGAAGGACAGATGGATGTAAATTGCCGAATGCTGTGGCAGGGAGAGGATGTAGGATGCAGTGCAAAAGACAGGTAGGTGTAGGCTGCTGAACGCTTGTATGGCGTATTTATTTATTTTTGAACTTACTGTACAGTTTTAAGGTTACTTGTAATGACAGCTTGTTGGACTCGATATTGGTCAGAGCTGCAGCCATGATCGTCTTTCCCGACAGACTTGGTAATTTTTCCGTCAGCTAGACGTTGACCTCCAAAATAAATTAAAATAAAATAAAATGCTCAACACCTCCCAAGCGATGTCATTTTCACCAAAATGAGGAGAAATCTTTGGTTGTAGTGTCGGTTGACCCCATTTTTAGAGTGTTTTACTTACGAAAATACGCCAACGACGGTATCGACCTCCATACAACACACTGTTGTCTGACATTTTTACACTTGCTGTCAATCTAAAAACTAGCCCAAAAAACCGCAACTCATCACTGCAAAATTTTTCCCACAAAGTCTTATCAAAACTAGCCCAACTTCCCGGAAAAACCGCGGAGCTGGCAACACTGGCTTACTGTGTCCTTTGAAAAACTAGACGTTAGACGCCTTCATTTCTGTGTGGCGGATAAATGGAAGGGGCGATAAATCATTGCAGAGGCAAAGTTAAACAAAGTCTGGCGAACAGCGCATTAGTTCATACAAATGAACAAATTATCATTTGTGTGTTGCTAGAGTGCCCGCACCGCATTTTTAGTTTTCAACCCTAAAATAACGATCAACCGGCTACCTTAAACCAAGCACATGACGTGAATTCAAAGATTTGAAGGTGATGCAGTAGGATAGTGGCTAGTGTTTCTGCTTCTAAATGACGTGTCACAGGTTTCATTCTAGGCTGGCACCTTTTTTTTGTCAAGTGAAATTGGATTGGTTGGAGGATGCATTGCAGTAAATTTTTTTGAATGAAATAACAGGAGTGTACATTGCTGTGTGGAAGGCGGCTAGGTGTTAAAAACTTAAGGAAAGAGTGTACTAAAGATCAAATATTTGCACTAACCAATAAAATTTGTTGGCCACTATTTTCGGGTTAAAAGCTAAAAAGCCGGTGCCAGCACTTTAGCCACTCCCCTATTATTATTATGCTACAATTAGCCCCCAGTTTTTCTCTAAAAATGCTAGGTAAATTAAGAGAAAATTTGATTGCTATTTTATTTTAATCCATGTTTTGTTATTATTTCAGGTCAATTTTGCATCTCAAGTTGCATAAAATGGCTTTGATTGCAACTTCCATTTGTATCGATTTTATGCAAGTATGTTAAGAAGTATGGTCTATTTCCATGATAGGACTCTTGAGAAGGAGGAATGCACAACTGCTCATAAGGAGGAATGCACAAATGCTCATGAGGAGGAATGCACAAATGCTCATGAGGAGAAATGCACAAATCATAATTCTACTGTTAAAAAATTTTGCTATTTTATTTCCTAATATTTGGACAACAACGGCCAAAACATCTGGATGTGCCCTAGCTAGATAGTCTAGTTCCCTTTGCCAAATGCTCCCAGGCTATGTTTTGTGCTACAGCTTTATATTGAACAAAGTAGACAATATAATAAGCAACACCTAGAAAGTCAACCTTTATAGGCCTATGCAGTTCCTACAAAACCAGTAATTTATAAGAATATTTAGGCGACCAAACTTTGGGTTGCAAACCACATGTTGGGAAGCATTGACCGTAGACTACATCACTGGCCTGCTGACTGCTAAAGCATTTTGACCTCAGTAATGATGCACTGAGCATTCATTCCATACTGATAAACCGGAGCTGCCTCAATCTCTAAACTTTCCATGAACTTTCCATCATCAATGCCGTGGAAAACCACTGTAATCTGAGAAGTCTTAAAGACTATTTATACAAAACTTAGTCTTATAGCTTTATACAGTCAACTTCGGATATAAGAGATTCAGATATAAGGGATTTTCGCTAATAAGGGACTGCGCAAAAGGTCCCAAATGATTTTCAATATAAACTAACAAGTCGGTTATAAGAGAATTCGGTTATAAGAGACTGATTGAGCTGGTCCCTGCGGATCTCTTATATCCGAAGTTGACTGTAGTGAAGGTTTCATGTAACTGTAAGCCACTTTCATTAATAATGCCGATAGCGAGTCCAACAAGCTGTCATTACAAGTAACCTTAAAACTGTACAGTAAGTTCAAAAATAAATAAATACGCCATACAAGCGTTCAGCAGCCTACACCTACCTGTCTTTTGCACTGCATCCTACATCCTCTCCCTACCACAGCATTCGGCAGTTTACATTCATCTGTCCTTCGAACCACAACCAACCTCCTCTCCGTACCACAACGACTAACAAATGATGACGTTTTGCTGTTAGCTTTAGTCATTTTTTCTTTTTATATAAAGACTCTCGTTTTCCATAAAATGGGAACTTCACGCATTACTCAAAGTACAAAAGACGTCTTTTTTCCCAATAAAAGTTTTTTTTTCTGTCTTTCCGTGTCGTTTTAAGGAATTATTTTAATTAAAAAAGTGCAAAATAGTTTCAAAAAGTCTTTCTAATTTGAAATTTATTTAAGAATGAAAGTTTAGGTTGACTAATTTTGAATATTAAATAAATTGTGGATAACTTTTGGTATGCTTATGTTAATACAATCCGTTAGTTTTTCAAACTGGGTGCTTCATTACTCATTTGATCATCAAAAAGTAGTGTTAAATTTTGAAACAAGCACGTGAACATGATAAAACACCGTATGTCAAATATTTGGACAAAGCAATTTAATTCAAAAGATTGATCACCAAAATGAGCTTTTCAGCCTCATAATTAGCAAACTCAGCAAAAAAATAATGCGGACCATAAGGTTGGATCAACTAATTGATGCAAAAGTTGATCTTTAGAAAAGTTTTTTACAGTGTGTCCAAAAAGTCGCTACCGTTCAAAAACCATATGTTATTCATCACTCATTTAACAAAGAATACAGTAGAATTGGCCTATAACGGCACCTCAAGGGGATTTCAAAAAACTGCCGTTATAGACGAATTAACGTTATAGCCGAACTGCCGCAAATCGTCCTAAAACTGCATTTTTAGCTCAACGAAACAGGGTTACGTGGCTGAAAAATCATCCCACACGAAAGAAGAACCACAGGCTTGTTATCCAGTTAGGTATACAGTGTAATGGCAAACACAGAAATTGGAAAAACAATACTCAACACAGAAATGCAAACTCATGCAGAAATACTTGTACTGTAATGCAATTTTTGTAGTACAGGTAGTTTACAGCTTGTTATGTACAGTACTATAGCACAGTGCCACACAGTATTTTATCATTTTTTAGCTAAAAATATGTGATGCGCTAATGAGTTAATCCGCAAAGTTTTTTGCGCCATTTTGTAACACTGGTGCGCACGTAAACAGAGCTTTATCAAAAATTCAAAAAAAAGATAATACCGGCGTGGGAGCGAAAATGTTAACTGCATTCGACCGTTACTGCAAGAGATGAATGGTTGGAGTGCCGCTGTAAGCGAACAAAATAGGTCTGGGGGATAAAAAAGGTTGCTGTTATATTCGAATTGTTGTTATAAGCGATGCCGTTATAGGCGAATCGAAATGTACACAAAAGATAGGAATTTTGCTGGGACCAAGCAAAATATGACGTTGTAGGCGAATTGACGTTATAGGCGAAGCCGTTATAGACGAATTCTACTGTATAATGGGTTACATGTACGAATGGGTGAAATGACAATATAAATGACTAAACAGCATTCTTTTGTTTGACATAGAGATCTGTCTGAAGCCCTCTCATAGAAACACAGAGACGCATTCGGTGATAGGTTCGATTACCCGATGTTCTGGTGGTTCAATATCATATTTTGTGTGCAGTCTGTCTCTAACAAGCTTTATGGCATGTCTAGTTTGGTCACTTGCGATGTAAAATGAAGCAGCGTGAACTCTATATTCAACCGTGCAGTCCCTTGTATCAACCAATTTTACTCAATAAACTACGAAGTATGAGATATTAACTATGTACATGGGAAATGAAAAGTTGCTGTAAATTCAAAATGTTGGATATCTAAGTAATGAATTTAGAAAATCAATGCACACATTCATAGCATTGTAGCAATAGACAGTAATACAAATAACATTAAAATTTAGTTCTACATTAAGAACTTTAAATTGAAAAAATAAAAAATTTTGCTCAAAAATTTTGGACACAAGAATTTAAAATTTAGAGAATTTGAAGGCAGCTTTTTTTCTTGAATACATTGTGTAATGGGAGAGGGAGGATTTATAGGTCAGTTGCATTGACGTCATAAATCACCTGCACCAATCGTGTGAAAATGTTTGAAAAGTCATAGAGGATCAAAATTTAGTTTTTACAATGCAAAGGTATAGGAAGCAAAACAATAATTTAGGAAAATTAAAAAGATATAAATGTTTTAAGAAGTTTGTTCTATTAGTGGCAGATTAGATCAAGAAAATTTACCCAAATAGAATAGCTTTATGTTTGTATTGTTTAATAAAACTTGTGTTATTGAATGGTGTATGCATTGTTTTTCAAATGAGCATGTCATGTCTTTGACTTGATCGTACTCGACCAGTAATTTTGCTTGTTGAAATTTAGTTCTAATGAGTGTAAATTCTCACTGCTCAATGACCGATAACTCAACTTTGAAAGAGCTTACGTGTGATCAACATTTTTTATTTCGTATTGTTTACGTCAATGCTATACGACGAACTCGGTTTCTTCTACCTCCCCCCTCCCTCTTAAATTGTTTTTACTATTTTAATTTTTGCGCGCAGTGTCACTGAGGTATACCTACAGATTGAGCAGGAATGTGGAAGTGAAAGCGGTTGTTTTTCTGTGGAAGCAGAAGCACAAAAAATTTATCGCTTCCGCTTCTACATAGGTTATTTGACTTGAAGTGTAACTTGGCGAAAAAGTTTTGTCCGTTTCCTGAGGTGGATTAAACGGTGAAATTGCAGTATAAGTCTGATTGAACGTGCGATATCAGTAGCCCGAGAGAACGAGAAAAACTAGCATCACATTTTATATCGACTACAGGTAAGAAAAAGGTAGTTTGGACAATGAAACGTAACCAATTAAATGATGATTTGATTAAAATTAACTGACCTTGGTTAGAGGATTGAAAAAGTTGAACAGCAAATTGCTCACGACGAAAACATTTTCATTATTCTACACCAGTGCTCTTCAATAGGGGTTCTACAAATCGTGTAGTTGTGTTGCGTGAGTTTAAAGGGTTTCGTGAGGGGCCGCGAAGGTTTTTTGTTTATTAATAATATTTATTTTTTATTTCAGTAGCCAGTGTTCCCTCGCTACTTCGCGGTTCAAGTTTCGCGGCTTCAGTGCATCGCGGTTTTAAAAAAAATTTTTTTTTGATTGCCTGCATATCACATCGCTGATTGTCTGCGCATAATCATGCCATTCTCGTTCACCTTGTTAACTGTGTGGTGTGTATCTTAGAGTTATAAGTATTGTACTGTACATTATTCGTGATTGAAGTACTGTACTGTTAAACCTTACAATGACACCTAAGCGCCATGTCATACCAAGCTAAAATAGAAAACATTTCTAATTTTCCATGTTCTTTATCCTTCAGTTTTCAGAAGAGTAAACGTTTATGAATATTCATGTGCATGAATATGTGCCGAAAAGTAAGCGTTCATGTACTGTATTAGCCCAAAGGCGCCGGGAATTTTATTGTGCCGCCACTTCGCGGTTTTTCACTTATCGCAGTGGGGTCTGGAATGCATTTACCGTGATACGCGAGGGATCACTGTACTGCTAATATAGGTAACGCTGTTCAAGTACATGACGCATCAAGATACATATTGTTGTACTTTTGGTACAAATAACACGTCGGGGTCACCAATTGTAGCAAAAGCTAGTTTGTATAACTAGCAATTGTACTTAAAAACTATAAATCCTTGCGCCAGCTTCTAGTTTACCAAAATATTAGCAAACGAATGGATCCACTTATTAACAAACTCAGGTAAACAGAAAACAAGTGAGCTGCATTTAACTGAATTTCAACATTCTATTTGAATAAGGTGGAATGCATGTGGAAGGATTTTGTAAGTGGTGGTTAACGATTGTTATTAAATAATATCTGAAACATTTTGATATCTGGAAGATTCTAATAATTTGAACAATGACCTCAGCACAGTTGGCAGAAGTAATGAAGAAGCTGGATGAAGTGTCAAAACGCCAAGATGAGTATATTAACCAATACTTGTCTAACTCATATAATACTAGGCCTACAGATAATTCTGTTCCTGCTTCTTTTTCAGATGCCACCAGTGCCCAGGGTTTGCTACTGGATGATCTAAATAAAATGGTTGCGACTCTTAAAATTTCGGTTGAGCAACTGGCTGATCAGATGTATCAGAATCAAAGACACTTGGATGATCGGGAGCAATACAGCAGAAGTAACTGCCTCATCCTACATGGGTGTACTAATCTTCCAGAAAAAAAGGCAAGTAATTTAGACTTTGAAAATTTTGTCTTAAAAACTGTAAATTCCAGAATCAAATTGCCTCAGCCAATTACTAACACAGACATCGACATCTGCCATGTTCTGCCTTCTCGAAAAGCTAAAAATCCAATCATCATTAAATTTGTGTGCCGTACAGTTAGGAACCTGGTGTTTGCCAACAAATCCCAGCTCAAAGCAGCAAAGAATTCCGACCCAAAATTATCGTTAACAGAATCACTTACAAAACGACGATTTCAACTGCTTGCTAAATCACAGGAAGCATTTGGATTCCAAAACGTCTGGACACTGAAGGGGAATATATATTGCTATTTTGAAGGCAAGAGGCACTATATTGATGATTTCGGAGATATCTCAAGGATTAGATTTTCATGCTGAGTCCCACAACTTGCTTGCTTTTTATTGTTAACCACACCTCATGACATACCAAAAACCGTTTTTTTGAAGCTTTAGATCAGGGCTTCTCAAACTTTTTTGTTCTGCGACCCCATTTTAGAAAAGAAATTTCTAAGCGACCCCTGGATGGGTAGCCTACACGTTAATGATATTTAAACAATAAACGTCCCAATACAGGCACTGGCATGCTTTGTTTAGAAAGGGGAGCGAAGCATGACGTAAGCTTAATCTTATTATCAAGCAATTGTATGAAATACGTGAACTCGATCTTCTTTCGAAGGGCGAAGCATTAAACGAAAAAACCTTGCGAAAGCAAGAATTTTGCATAATTTGGTCACAAAAAATCTGTTCTTTTACAGTTGTTGCTTCTGTCATATCCTTTGAGAGCTATCTCTCATGTTTTCCTCTACAATTGCACCACTGATCACAAATCTTAAGTATCTGTTTCTAGGGCGAAATCATGCAAATGCGCACAATCCACGAAAGTAATTATACAGTAACTAAAAAAGAATACATAATGGAAATAGTGAAGCAAACAAAAAATTAACGAAATCAAAAGTCATTTTATAAATTTATCAAGCACATCTAACGGGATGGATATTGCGCATGATGATTTATGAAAGAAATGAACTGATATGTCAGAACTGCTTGCTCTTGAAATAATGTCTTTAAATGCATATTGAAAAAAAGTCAAGAACTGACGCAAATGTAGCTAACACAATTAGTTTTTTAATTCTCGTGAAAAGGCCAAAGCAAGGGAACATGGCACTTCCTCAAAATACGCTACTAGTGTGGTAAGCAACTTGCATCGCTTACGCACTTTCCATTGGCTTCCGCTTGGCTCTACTTAAACAAATCAATCTTCCCAAGATTAGTAGTAGTCGAAAGCTATCTTGACAGGCTTGAAAAATACGATTTTAAATTACAGATAAGGCATAAACATTTTTCTTTTCCTTAGAAGTTTTGGACCACAGAAAATGAAATTAGCAGCGTTTTTTCCGCAATTTCTGTATTTCTACATAACATTTTATTTTACTCTATATTTTTTGTAAAGATATGCTGTTGCAAATTTTCTTGTTCTTCCTGATTTTTCTGTCTTGATCATTTCCGCCTAGTTTCCCCTTTTCTGACCTTTAGAGTCAAATTTTATCAAATAAGAAAATTTTCTCAAATAAGGAAATTTCCTTCCAAGTTCTTCTTTGTCATTTGAGCTAGTTGTTGTGAGCTTTATGCAGCAAGATGTACACTCGTATATAGGCCACACCGCGTTAGCGCTCACGCTCGGTTTGCAAGTCTTCAGTTTGGCTGGGGCCACCCCAACAGGTAAACTGCTTGGCCCCACCATCTGTCTGCCACATAAAGGTGGAGGCATCCCGTTAAGTGTCTTGCCCAAGGACACAACAAGCAAGTTTGCCGGCTTGCTCTCCACACTATTCCTGTTTTTCTGAGCGCCAAGCAGGAAAGCTGTGATTACCATTTTTTGAAGTCTTTTGGTATGACTCGACTGGGGAAATGAACCTCAGGTTTACCGACTGCGAAGCGGACGCTCTAACCACTACACCATTTGTAGTATGCCAGAAAATACATTTCCTTCTAAGTTGAAGCATGGACTTCTAAATAGTAACACCTTGAAGCCGTGCGTCAACAAGGTCGATATCGGTTAGCATGTTACAACAAACAGGAAGTAGCAATGAATAACTTGTTTCGATTTTTTGATTATTTTTACTTGAAAGCTCAGGCAGACATTGTAGTACACAACTGAAAGTGTAAAGATGGAATTACCCCAAAAAATGCAACACAAAATCATTTTACTACAGGTCTACTTTTAATTTTCTCATGAGGGTTACAAAAAGCTTCTAATTTTAATGAATACAGCCAATTTGTTTTGAATTTGTTTCGCGACCCCAAAACCAAATCGTGCGACCCCAAATGGGGTCGAGACCCATAGTTTGAGAAGCTCTGCTTTAGATAATTCTTTTTTTTGTATTATAGTTCATTTTTTTGTATTAATTTTCTTTTCAATTTTATATTTCTTGTGTTTTTTGTAATGTCGCAAAATGTATTTTTTAATGAAAACAGTCAAAAATCTAATTTTGAAAACAGAAGCAACAACTTTACATTACTAGTACTTACGAACCTAAATAAGGAAAATTTAACCCATTGTGCTGAGAGCCTTAATTTGATGTTTAGTTTCAGTGATCAGAGCAGTAAAAACAGCAATGCAGACTTGGACTTTGAGGCTTTAATTAGTACCAGCCAATACATTGACATCTCTAAATTGGATGACTTTGTAACTGATGAGATACCTGAAGGTAAATTATTAGCTTTGGAACTAAACATGAGATCATTAGTAAATAATGCTAATTTTACCAAGTTGGAGGCACTGCTATCATTTATGACATACAAACCAGACATTATATCTATTTCAGAAACTTGGATAACTCCTCTAAGCTCAGGTGCTTTCTTAAATCTACCAGGTTACAAGTTTGTTCACAACTCTAGGCTTCATTTCAAAGGGGTAGGAGTAGCACTTTATGTCAAAGACACAATTAGGTTTCATGTTTTGACTGAACTCACCACTATGCATGAAAAGCTATTTGAACCTATCTTTGTCAAATTAGAATTGCAAAATAAAAGTATTATCTGTGGAACAATCTATAGATCTCCTTCTCATGACACTGGATCAAATCAAATATTTTTTGACAACTTAAAAGAAACTCTTGAGTCTATAAAGAGCAACCACAAATGCTTTATATTTGGTGATCTTAATTATAATCTCCTTCAACATGATGATAATATGGTTAGTGATTTACTGGACATTATGTCAGATAATTCATTTTATTCATTGATAAACAAACCTACTCGCATTACAGACACTAGTGCAACTATTTTAGATCATGTGTGGACAAATTTGTATTCTGAAAACATCAAAACAGGAGTGCTTCTTCATCCTATTTCCGACCACTTACCTATACTTACTTGTTACTATACCAATCAAATAAAGCATAAGCTAGTAGACAAAATCAGAATTTTTGACCAAGTAAACATTGAAAAATTTCAAAAACAATTAGAAGAAATAAATATAAATTTGATATTACAAGAAACTAATCCCAATACAGCCTTTTGTAGGTTTATTAATAAATACACTACTATTTTTAATCAGTGTTTCCCCCTGGTAAAAAAAAGATTTGTTAGAAAAAGCAAGAACTGGTTTGATGAAGATTTGCTAAAACTAATGAAAGAAAAAGATAAGTTATTTAAAAAATATATTGCCAAAAAGAGTACCCTAGCCAAAGCAAAATACAAAGAAGCTAGAAATAAATATTTTCATAGGATTCAAGAAAAAAAGGAAGCTTTCTTTGCATCAATTCTTGAAAAACAAAAACACAACATTAAAAAGACATGGCAGACTATTAACATTCTTTTAGGGAAAACTAAAAACTATAGCTGCACTTCCTTAAGTATTCATGGAGAATTATCTACCGATACCGGTGCGATAATGTAGTGGTTAGAGCGTCCGCTTCGCAGTTGGTAGACCTGAGGTTCATTTCCCAAGTCGAGTCCTACCAAAAGACTTTAAAATATGGTATTCACAGCTTTCCTACTTGGCGCTCAGCACATAAGGGATAGTGTGGAGAACAAGCCGGCAAGCTTGCTTGTTGTGTCCTTGGGCAAGGCACTTAACGGGATGCCTCCGTCTTTATATGGCAGACAGATGGTGGGGCCAAGCAGTCTACCCGCCGTGGTGGCCCAGTCTGACGAAAGACATGCAAACCGAGCATGAGCTCATACGCGTGAATCAGGGATACCTAAACTACCGGGATGCGAAACTCCGCTTTTTTCCGTGCCACCTCGTGTTAACAGTAGGGCTATTACAAATCAGTTGCGCTTACCAGCAACACAGTTTGGTGCAGCTTGTAAAACGTCAAAGTTGATGTGGTAGATGTGTGGTGCGTACTTTGCAGCAAGTTAAAGCAGACTGTTTTATGTCTTCGTTAACAAATTACTATTAGGTCAATTCAACCGCTGAAACGTCTAATGAAAGGTTGAGTGGTGGAGCAGTAAAGTATGGGTAGGCTTTTTTGTGACTGATACTAAGTCCTCGACCTCTGAAAAAACGATTACGTTTTTAATTTTTTTTGAACGCTGCAGTTAACTTATCGCAAACTCTTGATTAGAATACTAGTGTATTTACAAAACTTAATTAGAAAACTGGCATATTTATCAACTGTTTTTTTAACCTAGACTTTGTCTATTCCCTCAAAAAGTTTTATACATTAGTACTATTTGATTTTTCATAGCAACGTCTTTTACATCTGTTAATACCTAAAAATGCATTAGTTTGCAAGCATACATTTTAGGTTTTCAAATGTCTTAATAATTTTACTGATTTTTAAACAATGTTTTGTCATTGTTTTGCAGATATTTTGAAATTTAACACAACTGCATTTTCTCAAAAGTATTGGTATATTTTTTGAGTTTGTATTACGGTATTACCCTGTTAATTTTCATTATGGGGTATACTTGCTGTGTCCCAAAATGCAAAACTGGTTACCGTTCCAATAAAAAAAATGAATCTGAATCAGCAATTCCCTTGTTTAGATTTCCTTCAAATTCAGTTCTCTGTCAGAAATGGATTAGAGCTATTCCAAGAGAAAACCTAAATGTTAGTGATTCATGCAGAATTTGTGCTAAACATTTCACTGAGTCTGATATTCAAACCATGACTACCAGTTCCCGGAAAATAAGAGAAAGTGGAGATGAACTTGTTGAGTTGAAAAGAGTTCGATTGAAACCATCTGCAATTCCTTGCATTTTTCCCAATCTCCCAAAATATTTGTCTAAAAAAACACTGTTTAAACGTGCTGATTCAAGCTCTTCTTCATCAAGACATAAAAAAGAAACCAATTTACTGCAAGAACAAGAAAAAAAGTTTAGAGAACAAGATGCATTTCAAGACCTAGAATCTTTGAAGATCAAAATTGAGAAGGCAATACTTCCTTCTGGATATTTTAAAGTGTTGAAAGATGATGCCGTGGAATTTCATTGCATATCAAAAAGTTATATTGATATTAGTTCTGCTCCAAAACTGATTGCTTCAGTTATAATCACAGAAAATTTATTACCATCTGCTTATGTGGATTCTGTGTATCTTGCAAAGAAAATGTATGAACATTTATTAAGCTCCATTTCAGTGAGTACTTTAACAGAAGTTAGCAATATTCTTGCTTTTTGCAAGAGCTTATCAAATGAATGCTTGGATGACTGTGTCAACAAAACTGTACTTGTAAAAATGGCTGTTAATGCTCTTGAACGATATCTTGATACTGCAACCAAAATCAGAGATAAGAATAATTCTTTTGGTTTAATTCAATTTCTTTTGGAACAGCTGAAGTTAATACATATTGACAAAGGAGCTCTTAGGTATTCGTCTGACTTGCTGACTGTTGCATTCTTGTGGAAACTAACTAGCACATCTTTGTACAAAAAACTGAGCAATTTTTTTGTGCTTCCTTCAATTAGAAGATTACAACAACTTTCATGTGGGGACAACATTGAAAATTACTCCATAGACGTGCAGTATCTGAAAAAAAGAACAGCTAACTTTTCTGAAGGTGAAAAAGCTGTAACTTTGCTCATAGATGAAGTGTATACAGCCAATCGCGTGGAATACCAAAATGGAACTTTTGTTGGTTTGACAGAAGATGGTGCATGTGCTCGGACAGTTTTAACATTTATGGTACAGTCTGTTTGTCAAAGCTATAAAGATGTGGTTTGCTTAGTGCCAGTAGAAAAACTTAATACAAACATATTACGTTGCTGGTTTGATAAAGTAATGAAGTGCCTCGATGAAATCTTTTTTGTAGTCGCCGTTTCTGTTGACAATCATATTTGTAACAGGTGAGCAATTTTAATAATTAGTCAAAGCAAATTTAAACATTGCCAGTATTGGAACCTAGTATTATGATAATAAACCTAAAAGCTTGACTAGCAACTAATGTTAAGATTTTTGTATTGTGAGCAAGATAGACAACATGTGAGCAAGATAGACAACTGCTGTGCTTGTAACCAGGACAAGTAAATTATTTTGTTTAGTTGTTGAGGCTTATACATATTATGCATGCAGACTAAGTAGTAATCTACCAAATATCAGCAGTTTGTTTACTCTGCATTTTAGATATCCCAACACGTTTATTTTATTTAATATTTTACTTGAAACATGTACAAATAATAAAGCTTTTTTGATAGTGAAACTGTAGTACTTTTGCTGCCTTATGGGTTCTGATGATATAATGTACAACATACTCTCTGGTTG
Source organism: Trididemnum clinides (assembly GCA_963675345.1). Lineage (NCBI taxonomy): Eukaryota > Metazoa > Chordata > Ascidiacea > Aplousobranchia > Didemnidae > Trididemnum > Trididemnum clinides. The sequence continues at coordinate 8,337,726 of OY776286.1, forward strand.
TTCACTTAATGCACTTTTTTTAACCTGGAATTATATTTGTGGATAAAGATGTAATTTTTAAATTTTTAATTACCAAGTTATGTTTAGAAAACTGTATATGGAGTTATGTGGTGGCAAAGAACTGTCAACAAGTATCGAACATCCATTGGGAAGTAAAGAAAGATTATTTTTACTTTTTGATTTCACCCATAATTTGAAGAATATTTTTAACAATTTTGTAACCAGAAAGCGATATCATGTTCCAGAAATCGCCAATGCTTACGCTGAGCATATACTTGGAGGAAAATGTTTAGCACAGTTTGAACATATTAACCGCTTGTATGCGTTGGAAGAGCATAAACCTCTCAGAATAGCATTTACACTAAAGAAGGCATCACTCAATCCCAGCAATATTGCGCGAACTTCACCTCAACATGCTTTAAGTAATTGGTTTTGTTTTATTTTAGTATAATTGGTATGCATTTGCATTTTACATCTTACACAAACTCGCTTGAATGATTTTGGTTTTCTTTGGTTTTCCTATCAGTAATTTTTTTTTAAATTGTTGGTGTCAATATGTGTCCCTTGTTAAATTAGACAATTCGCTTTATAGGAAGGGATTTTACTTTGGCTATGTGACCGTGGTTTAGTTTGGCCACTATGGTGGTTTTCAGTTGTGCTGGTATTTTAAACCATGTAAAGTACATCTGAAGACTCAACAGTTGATGTTGATCTAATATCTTCTACATTTAGGTGTATTTAGTGAACCAACTGCTCGTGGTCTAGAAATGTACAGCAGCGAGAATCCTGGATTTGCTGAGACAGCAAAGTTTGTCAAGTTTATATCGAACATTTGGAAGATTATGTCCGTTAGAACTCCTAAAAAAGGTATTGGATAATAAATGTTAACTTGTTTGTGCAATGGTTATTTTAAATCACTGTTATCAAACAACATAGAACAATTGTGCTTTTGTCATTGCACTTTTTGAAGCCAAAAGATTTATTTAATCATAATTCGTTGGATACGCCAGGGTGCAACAATATTTTATCAATGTACCTACAATAATTATTTCAATTCGGTACTTTGTGCACTTCTTATTCAATAGTTTTCGACATTAATCCCTGGATAACTTGTAGCTTGTTTTTAAATTTAAATGTGCTACGGAATAATGTATTTAGGTGTTGAGAAGAGAGATGACATGTGCATGCCATTAATGTTTTCTTCAGAAGTAGAAGAGCAACCGCCGAACTTGCGCTATCTTGAAGCAGCTACGGATATTTTCAGGCAGTGGAAACAATCAGGCTTAGCTGGTCTTACCGATCAAACGTTTCTTGCCTGCATTCAAACTATGTCAGCTGTACCTGAACTTGCTCAATATTTGCATGAAAAGTTTGATTTTTGCTACATTTTAACTGGAAAATTCACCTCTGATCCTATCGAAGCAAGGTTTGGCTGGTATCGTCAGGTTAACGGCGGAAACTTTTTTATGTCTTTAAAGCAACTGCTTGAAGCGGAGAAGAAAATCCGAAGGCTTAGTTTGTTGCAACAATACGGTTTACTTGCAGCATCTAAGCTGCACGTTGATGATGATGTGCCATTAGCCAAAACAACCAGAGAGGGCGCATCCAGCTCTGAAATTTCGTGGCTGGTCAACTTTTTTTCAGGAGTAATTCTTGACGATTTGTCAGAAAATGACGCCAGCCTAATCTTTTATGTCAGTGGCTACATCGCCAGAAGTATTTACCGTCGCCGTCGATGTTCTTCCTGCAAAGTTTTGTTGGTAAAATCTGACAGCCCTCCTCCACTTCCTTTTTGTGATTTCGAAGAACACAGCAAGTTATTTGAGACGGCTAACCGAGGTGGTCTGGCTCAACCAACTGAATTCTGTTTTGTTGTGACAACATTGGCTGTGCAATACTACTACAGTTTGCTTTCAAATGATGCAGCAAAAGCCAAATTGTTTGCTTGTCTGAATCAGCGCTCTGCGTTCTTACAAGCTGTTGAAACTGTGGTGAAGGACTCCCCTAACTTTAGGAGTGCTGTCAATCAACTTTGCTTGAAAGGACACTCAAATTTTGCATTTATTATTAATTGTGCGTTTAACTGTTTTGCTAAGAACGAACTTAAGCGCTTGAATGCTCCCAAGTACGAAGATCTCAGACCTATAGCTCGCAAATTCCGCAAACTTACCAGTAAAACTGCAAAAACCTAAAATTTGTCAATAATTTGACTTTTAATTCTGCAGTTTTTTGTAATTAAAATTTATTTCTTTTTAGTGGTTTCATAGTTTTCTTTTGTCATTCGTTTATACTGTAAAATAAAACTTGTAGTGTATTGTATTTCTTGGGTATTTTGTAGCTTCACAATCAATCTACAGTTTATGCTGTTTAAATTGTTGATTCAGCTAATACGTAACCCAACATCTAAATTACGTCATAGTTATGAAATAGCTACGTTATGCAAAATATCACATGTTACATTGTAAATAACTTACAGTTTAACTTGAAAAAACGTCACTTATTCTTAATTTATGTGCTAAAACACGAAATTGAAGCTTTGAAAGCGAAAAACAAATAGCCCTACTGTTAACATGTCGTTTTTGGAGTTTCGCATCCCGTATGTTTAGGTATCCCTGGCGTGAATGAATGAATGAATCTACCAATGATGCAAAAATAGCTGACCACTTCAATAAACACTTCACAACGATTGGTGGTAATCTAAAGAAAGACATGAACCACACCGGTGCTAAATTTGATGATTATCTTGGTTCGTCATACCTGCACTGTATGTATGTAAACCCCACTTGTGTCTCAGAAATTAAGAATATTTTATCTGGCATGCAATCAAAAAACAGTTGTGGTTTAGATGAAATCCCAATGTCAATTCTTAAATTATCACCAGATAATACATTGTTAATACTATGTCACATTTTTAATCTTTCGTTGGGACAAGGTAAATTTATTAATGAGTTCAAAAAGGCCAAAATAATCCCAGTGCACAAAAAAGGATCCAAATCTGATGTAAACAATTATCGACCAATCAGTTTACTACCTGTTATGTCCAAAATTTTGGAAAGAATTTTCTACAAACGGCTTTGTTCATTTTTGAGCCAAGTAGATTTTTTCCATCAATATCAATTTGGCTTTAGAAAAAAACATTCCACAAGCAATGCTCTCACAATTATGGTAGAAAATGTTACAAAAGCATTTGAAGAAAAAAAATATACACTGGGTGTTTTCTTGGATCTGTCAAGGGCTTTTGACACGATTGATCATAACATCTTACTTTACAAATTACATCACTATGGAGTTAGGGGACTACCCTATGAATGGCTTAAAAGTTATTTAAGTAATCGATCTTTACAAACTAAAATTAATGGGAAATTATCAGCTCCTGCATTAATTAACTTAGGCGTCCCACAAGGGTCAATTTTTGGTCCATTATTATTTTTGATATATGTTAATGATCTTCCGAAATGTTTTTCTTCTGGTCAAGCTATCATGTTTGCTGATGATACAAACTTATTCTTCAATCATGTTTCATATACTGAACTATTTAAAAAGGCAAATGAAGAATTGCACCAAGTTGATTCCTGGCTTACTGCAAACAAGCTTACTTTAAACATTGAAAAAACTAAAGTCATAACTTTTAAAACTCCTAATAGCCCTCCAGTCCCACCTAATCTTGAAATCAAGCTAAATGGCAATGCATTAGACAAGGTAACATCTATTAGATTTTTAGGTGTAACAATTCACGGGCATCTAACGTGGAAATCTCACATGGAATTGCTGCTGAAAAAAATTAGAATGGGCCGTGGCATCATACAAAAAATAAAACCCTATCTTAACCAAAAATCACTTCAATTGCTCTATTATAGCATGATTCAAAGTCACTTTCCATATTGTATTTCTTCCTGGTGTTTCAACAACAAAACACTGATTCACAGACTCCAAAACACAACAAATAAAGTCATTTGATTAGCATTTAATGCCAAAAAAGATGACATAACAGCAGTTATGAAAAAGCATAACATTATGACAATAGAACAAACTGCTCAATTGGAGATAGTTAAATTTATGCACAAATATTTTAATAGCATGCTACCACATGCATTTAATAACTTCTTTCAGCACAACTATCGAAACTGCCATGCTGATAGGTCACGGTCGAAAGCTAAGGTATTTCCTAAATTTTGCAGAATTAAACAACCCAGCAGTCATTCAAATACAAAGGTCCTGTGCAATGGAATAAGCTTCCTCCAGCATTAAGAGAAATAAAATCTTTGAAATCTTTTATCAACCAATCAAGGCAGTTCTTTATCACTTCATAAACATTTAATCCACTTAAAATTTACATCTAGGAAATGTGACTGCTTATGATATAGTCTTTTACAGTGCAATGGTTTCTGTGTTCTTTTTTCTGTTTTCAGATGGAACCTCTGAAGGTTGTGACAGTGAAGTGAGAACAGTCAACCATGAACAATCAATTCATAAAGAGCATTGAACTACTGAAACTTCATCATTGCATATCAGATTAGAATGATAAGTTATTTTCGTCCTTTTAAGGTCTCTGCATCAAATTGATTATTAATTTAGTTGATTAAATTTTACGCGAACAATGCAGCTGGGAATACCATAACGGTACTACTAACTCATAGTAACTTCTTTTTTATAATAGCTATGTGTTTAATCTAGTCCTAGGTGTATGACTTAAAACTACAACCGGCGACAGGGTTTATGTGCCTTGAGACGTAAAGGAGCTGTCTCTTAGCTGTCGTTGCTCCCAGGTCACCCTTAGGCAAGGTGTAGCACCTGATAGCCTCCCCTGTTAGGGTTACAACTTGACAGTTTTATATTTTTACTGTCTCTAGCGACACTTTGTTCATACTTTATATGCTTTTTTTCGTGTGTGTTTTTTATTTTACCTAGTATCATACAGGTGCGATGGCCATGCCATTATCTTCACATTTAATCTAAATTCTATTCATGTGCATGTATTAACGTATATCGTTTTGCCATCGTCTCCTTTTTTTGTCCACTGCTGTGTAATTTATTTCTATGTATGCTGATTTGGACAAAAATAAAATAAAATTGATTGATTGACTTTAACTGAAATGAATTGCATAGAACAACAGCGAAAAAAAAACAAAGTCAAGTGATTTTGAAACAATTCCAAAACATGCTTAAAGCAAAACTAGAAACTTAAAATGTGCCCTAATTACCTAAACTGCGCAAACAAAGAAAGTAACTAAAAGGTGATACAAGACAACTTAATTCAAAAACACTGTTAACATAAAACCGGGTTCGAAACCGCTACACTGGTGTTACGTGAACTGACAAATAACATAGAAAGGAGAAAGTTCTGAATTATAAACAAGCGATAGGGGCAGTTTACAATTCATTTAAAACTGACATAAATCTTAACGCCTAATTGACAGTCGTGCTTTTATGTGGCTGTAATGCTATGAGTCATATTAGTGAGACGCAGTTCTAATGGAAAACAACTTAACACAATCGAAGGGAGTCGATATCACTTTTAGTTTATTTATTATGAACAAGATGGAATTGTACCTGAAAAACAATTCATGGATACTACTTTCTTCTATGACTACAGTCGGCTCATACACGGAAAACAAATTATTCAAGCCACTTTCCTCAATTCGGAGAAACTGCCCCAAAATCATTATAAATAACAGCCCCGAATTATACTACGGCATGATGAAGAAAGCATTGGTTACAAAGCCATGCTGCAGTATCCATCAGCTTTGATAAAGCATTAAGCACGGTACGTTTATTAAATGCTGCTCTGTACGAATGCGTAGATATAGAAATAGTAATATAATTCTTTGCATTTGTAGAAGTAAGATCAGCCGTATTTAACATCATATTTACTATCTCGCGCTTAGCCCTCTCCCCTGTTTGTCTTATGGCCCATGAAACATGTGTTGTATCTGAAATCTGCGATAAAATAAATGAATTGCTCGCTTATTGTTGGGCCATCAATTACCGGGAGACGAGAAGAGTAAACCGATGGAATTCTAAAGCGTCGTGCTAACAAGGGAATGCTGATTGATATGCCGACCCGTTGGGGGAGTACTTTCCTCATGCTTTAACGATTAGCGAATTTGAAATGTTTTGTTGAGAATCTTGGCTCAAATGAATCATATCTTACCGAAAGTGAATGGGCTGAGGTCAAGATGATGGTCGAAGTACTACAAATACCTCACGCAGCAATAATTTATTTTCAACAACAAGATCTCACTCCGGGAGAATGCCTGCTTCATTAGAGAGAAGTCATGTTTAAATTGAAGAAGCTGGATAAAAATTCGGCTTCTGCTCTTGCCACCACCCTGCAGTCACGCCAAGAGTTTTTATTGCGGAAAGAGGCTTTCTTGACAGCTGTTTGGGTAAGTAGTGTTTTTTGACTTAGTTGTTGTGACGATCTACCAATATTTTCTGTTGATATTATATTTAACTCAATACTGGTAAGCATTTGTGCACTTGATTTTATTTGAGTCGAGAATAACAACTAATGTATTATAGTTATATTAGGATTGACTGACTTATATAACCGTGATATTATCATTTGATTTTCTTTCTTGATAGGTTGATGCTCAATAAAGAACCCTCTTGAGCAACCAGGAGCAACTACATGCAAATAGTGCTCTTCAGTCAATTTTTTGGGCATTGAAAGCACTTCAAGCGAAAGAGCAAGTGCTGATGCAGAAACTGACTCAAGCGGAAGTGAAGCAGCATCACAATCTGCAGCATCAGTATCTCACTTTGATGCGTACTTGAACTGCTCACATTGAACAGCGGCTGCTGAGGCATCAGCTACGGCGTCTGCAAAATCTGATCTTACTGCATCTGCTGAGGCGCTTGTTGATGCACAGCGGCTCGGAAGATTGAAACTGCCAAATGTTTGGGATATTATTTCCAAATGCCCCCTTATTGTACAACCAGTATCGCCAATCATTAGCTGTTTACCCTGCACGCAGGTATCCGTTGAACGTATGTTCTTCCACTTCAAGCTCGTACGTCGTGAAAACAGAGTTCGAATGGGCAATGAATTAATTGATGTCATTGTGTTTACGCGGACAAATAAATCTGCGTAAAGTTGAAATTATTTTATCTTTGCTGTCTTTTTGATTGTTTGCTTTTATTTTTCCTTCTTTTAGTGGTTTTTGCCACTTTTGTATCTTTGTATACACTTTTTGATTGTAGTAAATGACAAATTTCGTAGTGCTAAGGTCAACAGTTGTTTTCTCGTTTTTGTTAGTGAAAGCGATAGGTGTGGAAGCGTAAGCGGTTGAAAAATAACCGCTTCCACACCCCTGGCATTGAGCCCAGACTGGTTTCAATGCAAAGAGCGAAGCTGTGAAGCTCACATTGTTAAGATTTACGTTGGTTTTAAACATAGACCCTCTACCCACAACAATTTTGGTCGCGGTGTGATCTCTGAATTTAATTTGAAGGACTGGTAAACTTGCTGTTCTCATGGTCTCACATTAAAATTTTTTGGTTTAATTATGTTACAATTTATCCTTTTTCTTTTCAATTTTAGTTTGTATTTATGTGGTTGATGGCAACTTCATATTTATTAATACAATGTTTTTTGTGAAATTTAGAGCATGGAAATTGCAGAATTTGATCGCTAACTGTTCCAATACCGAAAACATAGCAGAATGCAACAGGTCACGTGTAGAAGCTCCGCATTGAATCACTGGTACAAATTGCAAATACAATAGAATTCGCATATATCAGCCCCTCAAGGGGATTTCTAAAAAGTGCCGATATCGACGAATTGCTGTAAATCATTCTGAAAGGCCTACTTTATTCGATATATGAGAAGTACTGTATTATGTAGTCATTGATCTTTACCATTTTGTTCATCTTTACCACTTTAAACATACACAGCACAAAACACAGACGAAAATATTTGCATGCATTTTATTAAATCACTTTCTAGCAAAAAAGTCATTGATCTTCAGTGGTTTTGTTTTCGAGATAATTTATCTACCACATATTGCTGTATTTTTGCTTGGAGACGTAACATTTTATCGCGGGCGTTATGACTTCGGAGATATTTGTCTAGCTGCCTCATCAACGCCAATGATTCTGTGGGAGAGGAGGTGGTGGGCTCAACTTCTTCTGCAGAGATGTCTTCATTGCCTTCTTCCTCTTCCTGTGATATACTTTCTCCGGTGGTTCCTAGATCATCTAGAACAGTGGTTCCCAACCTTTTACAGCGGTGGACCGGTAATCTTTTATAAAAAGATTCATGGACCGGTACGCAAAATTTACCACAAAAAAGCAACAATAGATATACAGTTGAATCCAATTAATTGCATAGTCAATTTTCCAAGCCTTTTTATGCGATTAAGGGAATTATGCGTTTATGCGAAAGTGCGAAGTTGAACTGAAGCGCAAGAATCGTCACGCATAAAAACGTCTGCACGTCATTCTTCAAAGCAAGCGCATTGCGATTGTCTTATCTTGCTCAAAAAGTAAATAAATACAGTAGAATTTGCTTATAGTGACTTCGGGTATAGTGACATTTCGCTTATAGTGACACCTGTTGCAAAGTCCCGTTTTTAAACCATATGTTTTACATAGAATTGACTTCGCCTATATTGATTTCATGTATAAGAATTTCATTACGATGACACCATATTCCTGTCCCTTAAGCTAAAAAATTTGCATATAGTGACACTTATAGGTTAGGTGCGCTGCAGTAACATAAAATGTCAGGTACCTACAACATTTTCTTTTACGCATAACCCTTTGAGGACCTTTGGTACACATATGTACCATGATTGTTGATTGTTATGTCATTATGACGTGATAACCAATTTTCGGAAATCCATTATATTTTCGTTGTAACCAAATAATTGCGACATTGTTTCAAATTTTATGAATTAAATTCTGGTGGTCCTTAAAGGGATAAGCAAGGCAATCAAACGACTATTGAGTACATGTGGGTTTTGTTTTTGTGATGTAATAATAGTGCACTCTTTTAGACTCTTTTAGATTTAGAAGCTTCGCTGTTGCGTTTTTGTGATCTTGAAACTGCGTTTTAAGTTGGGTTTACTGGTGCATACTGTATTGATTGATAAAGGCACACCATATTGATTGATAAAATTGCCTAAAAATGTCACTAAAGAGAAGAGCGTATTCATTGAAAGAAAGATATGAAGTCATGAAAGCTGTAAAAAGAGGATGCAGCAAGAAGTCTGTTGCAGATCAATTGGGATTGCCAAGAGATTCCGTTATTAAGATGTGCAAGAATTCAGACAAAATTATTCAAGATTATGAAAGTGGGAGTAACATTCAGGTTAAAAGGCAAAGAAAGCATAATTTTGAAAATGTAGACAAGCACCTTATGCAGTGGTTTCGAATGGCCAGAGATAAAAAGCTTGTTGTGTCCAGTGAAATGTTGCTCCACAAAGCAAAGAAATTTGCTGTTGCGCTTCAATATGAAGATAGTGAAAAAATCGATATGAACTGAATTAATCGTTGGAAGAAAAGGAACGAAGTGACGTGCAAGAAGCTGCATAGTGAAGCTGAATCTGTAGACTTGGCAGTCACAGATAACTGGCTAAAAAACCACTTGCCACAAATTTTGGGTGAGTATAGGCTTGAAGATGTTTTTAATGCTGATGAAACTTGGCTGTTCTTTAAGTGCCTTCCAGACCGAACCCATACTTTGAAAGACGAGAAATGCGCTGGAGGTAAGCTGTCAAAGGATTGGCTCACTGTCATCGTGCCTGCTAGTATGTGCGGTGAAAAACTTTCGCTTCTGGTTTTTGGGAAGTTGACCAATCCTAGATGCTTCAAGGGTGTAAAAATTCTGTCAGCCCCATGTCAGAGCAACAAAAAGGCCTGGATGACTGGAGCAGTTTTTGAAGGTTGGGTCAGAAAATTAGATAGAAAAATGAAAAAACAGAAGAGAAACATGGTATTGATTGTTGACAACTGTCCGGCTCACCCACAGCTACATGGACTGCAGAACGTCAAGCTTGCCTTTCTGCCACCCAATACCACTGCAAGAACACAGCCGATGGATGCCGGCGTGATAAAATCTTTAAAAGGAAAGTATAGAGCAGAGCTGGCAAAGAAACATTTGGCTGCTTTCGAGTTGGGAACACAAGTCAAGATAGATGTTTTATCTGCAGTGAAAATGCTTAGAAAGCGTTGGTTAGCGGTGACGGAGAACACAATAAAGAATAGTTTTAAGAAGGTTGGGTTTGTCACTGTAGGAGAGGACACGGAAGACGAACCAATGCAGGAACAACAACAGTGAGAAGAAGAGGATATAGAAACATGGCGAAGATTGGCAGAATGTGGAGTGGTTGATTCTGAAACAGACTTGATAGCCTACGAGTCAACTGATGAAGATTTAGTAACAAGAGAAACCGTTACCGAGGATACCATAATGAGAGAAATTAGAGACGTGGCTGAAGCAGTAGAAGATGCGGCTACGGATGGGGAAGACGATGATGATGATGAGCCAGAGCCACCACCAACTCTGAGGGAAGCCCTAGCTATGCTAAAAAAAACTGCAGCATTTCTTGGAATGCGACAGCAGTATTAATTCTTTTTATTTACGGAATCTGGAACATCAGGAGTCAAAACTGGTTAAAAAATCAATAAGAAAAGCAAAGCAAACAACGATCTTGAATTTTCTTAAAAAATAATGACTAATGAATAGAGTACTGGACCATGCTGGATTGTGTGTGATGTTGATTTTATTAGTTGTTCTGTTCATTAGTTCATCTTTGTTTTCTGGGTTGTCATGCATATCGCATATCACATGTAACTTTTACGAGTTTGTAGCCTGCATCTGATAGCATTTCATATAGCCTGTGCATTACACTGCTGTAGCCTATCAATTAATCTCTACATAGATCGTGTGCAGTTATGTTTTCTTGACTTTGCCTATAGTGATATTCGCCTATAGTGACACTTTTTCGAAGGTCCCTTCAGGTCACTATTAGCAAATTCTACTGTACATGCAAATAAAGGGTTTGATTGAATTGTATTTGTAGCAAGCGAAATACTGCGCGAGCGTTGTTTGTTTAATTTTATTTTGCATAAAATCTTGAATTTCTCTTTCTAGTCGAAGAATGTGTCCATATTCTTCGGGGATACATTATTTATTTGTTTGAGATACAAGGCCGAGATAAAAAAAATTTAACATTCTATTTTAGTGACAAAAAACGTGATATATTGTACAAGCGCAAGATTTGCATTACTGAACATCAATCACATCGCACGTTGCGCTGTTTTTGATCTCTAATCGGGGCCGGCCTTTTTCATTTTGCAACATTGGCAATCGGTGTGGCTCTGTACCTTTCAGTTTGTTTCTGTTAAGACTTTGAAACAATCGTGTTTTAGTCACTGAAATTTCGCAACCTTTTGTTTAGTATTCGAATAGTTCTCAATTCTGTTCAATTCAGTGGATTATAAAATAAACCGCTATGCCATTATCCAAAATATTTTCTTAACAAATGACTGACTGCGGTTTGGGATTTACGGTTTGTTTCTATGCTACAAAGCGGATTGCACAATTATCCGATATGCAATTAACCGGATTCATGCGTATATCGATCATCTTCGGTTGTGTTAAGTTGTTTTCCATTAGAACTGCGGACTCACTAATATGACTCAACATTACAGCCACACAAAGACGCGAATGTCAATTAGGCGTTTAGATCTGTGTCAGTTATAAATGAATTGTAAACTGCCCCTATTTGCTTGCTCATAATTCAGGACTTTCTCTTTCTACATTGTTATTTGTCACTTCACGTAACAGGAACTAATAACAACCAAGGTTTTAGGTTTTAAACAGTCGTGTGACAATAACTGACGGTGATACAACATAATGTGATAATGAAACTGCGGACCGGCGGTTGGGAACCGCTGATCTAGGATACTGCTCTTGGTAATTGTTTCAGGAATTTGGAGTTGTGAATTATCTTCTGCATACTCGGAAAAAGTGGATGTTTCTGGAATCATGCCACCTACTTGAAGTCTTTCCCAGATTCCTTCAGCGTTCCCATCAACGTTACTTTCGGTTGCTTCAAGATTATCTTCAAGTTCAGGGTGGAAAAACTTGACCTTTTTAAAGTAGTTCCTAATTGCTGTTTTAGAGACTGAATTCCAAGCTTGATTGAGAAGTTTTAGTTAATCCAAGATATTGATGTTGCAGGTTTTTTCTTCGAAAGTTAGGAGACGTAGCTTTGCCAGGTTCTTTCTACAGGGTGGGCCAAAAGTCACTTCGGGTTTTTAATATGCTGTCAATTTGCTAAATATAGTTATTATTAATTTTTTTTCAGATAATATTATATTAGAATCATTGGAAATTAATTATGGAAAAGTACAGAATTCCAGAAAGAACGCAAATTGTCAAATTATTCTATCAAAATCGTGAGTCAATTATTTCAACTCAAAGAGCATATAGACGTCATTACCAAGTGAGAAATGCACCTAGTGACAATGCAATAAGAAGCATAGTTAGTCGGTTTGAGCAACAAGGTGCAGTAACTGACCATCCACGAACTGGGAGACCTCGGAATGTAAGAACAGATGAAAACTGTGAAAGAGTAAGGGAAAGTGTTGAAGAGACTGCAACAACATCAACTCGAAGACGCTCAACTGAACTTGGGATATCCCGAAGTTCTTTAAGGAGAATTCTTCATAGCCTCAAACTCTTTCCGTACAAGGTGCAAATGGTCCAAGAACTGAAACCAGCAGATTACGAAGCAAGGCTTCAATATACAATTAGACTTCAAGAGTTGGCATTTGCACCTTGTACGGAAAGAGTTTGAGGCTATGAAGAATTCTCCTTAAAGAACTTCGGGATATCCCAAGTTCAGTTGAGCGTCTTCGAGTTGATGTTGTTGCAGTCTCTTCAACACTTTCCCTTACTCTTTTACAGTTTTCATCTGTTCTTACATTCCGAGGTCTCCCAGTTCGTGGAAGGTCAGTTACTGCACCTTGTTGCTCAAACCGACTAACTATGCTTCTTATTGCATTGTCACTAGGTGCATTTCTCACTTGGTAATGACGTCTATATGCTCTTTGAGTTGAAATAATTGACTCACAATTTTGATAGAATAATTTGACAATTTGCGTTCTTTCTGGAATTCTGTACTTTTCCATAATTAATTTCCAATGATTCTAATATAATATTATCTGAAAAAAAATTAATAATAACTATATTTAGCAAATTGACAGCATATTAAAAACCCGAAGTGACTTTTGGCCCACCCTGTATAATGTGCTTTGATGCTTCGAATAACATCGGCATCCATTAAGTGGGTTTTAGCAGTGGTGTTAGGAGGTAGAAATACGAGCATACTGTTCGTTACACCATTTTCATTGGGATGAGCTGTGCAGTTGGCAAGCACCAGGGCAATTTTTCTTTGACGCTTTCTCATTTGTAAATCCAGCTTTTTTACCCACTTCTCAAAAATGGTAGAGGTCATCCAAGCTTTGGTGTTATGTTCATAGGACTGTGGCAGTTTTTTGACGTTTTTGAAGCATCTTGGATTAGCTGATTTCCCAATAACCAGAGGTGGTAACGTTTCGCCAGCCATACTGGCTGTCACCAAAACAGTTATCCTTTTTTTGGATAGTTATCCAATTGCACATTTTTATTTTTCATAACATGAGATCTGTCGGATAGACATTTATAAAAAAAACCAGTTTCGTTTGCATTAAAGATCTCTTCAGCTTTGAACCGTTTCAAAAGTTCTGGAAGACGATGTTTTTGCCAGTCATCTAATTTCCTCTCTGGCTTTCCATGTGTTCACCCAGTTTGCATCCAGTGCGTCCGTATCATCATAGCCATAAGCTCGCTCAAATTCTCGGGCCTTTAACAGCAACATTTCTCCGCTGACTGGAATTTTTTGATCTCTTACATACTTAAACCATTTTATTAAAAGCTCGTCCACAGCATCAAACTTATGTTTTCGCTTTCTTTTTGTTTCGCTGTTACGTCCTGCTTCATTTTCAGAGATAATTTCTCCTTATTAACTGCAAGGTTTGTCTAGGTATTTCAAATTCTTTATCTAGTTTTGAAACATTCATAGCATTTTCATTGTTGAGCTTGCTTACAATTTCAAACTTTTCCAAAGAGGAAGACTTTTCTTTTTGTTCAACATTTTTCAGCTTGCTGACTGTTTTAACTCTTTTGCTCCCGCGTGAAAAGCGAAAAAAAATGTCTCTAAGGTGGCAGCGCGAAAAACTGTCATAATCAATCATAATTAATCATAATTATCTACCTCAAGTTCGTTTGTAAATCATTACTCAGCTGTTTACTTCTACATTAAGTGTGATATATCGTTGAAATCTACATTTCTTGAGGATTTCAAATAGAAAAAAAAATTTTTTTTTGAATATGCAAATTTTATGCAAATGAACCCCCCTCCAACTGGGGGGTAGTTGTCTTCAAAATTAAAGAGGTACCCTCACCTCAAAGATCACTACAGATTTTATTTTCAACCAATTTTTTTAGAAATGGTCGCAAAATGATGCTAAGGAAATAAGCTTTCAAGGTACATCAATCAAAACTTACCTAAAAGCCTAGGTTTTGTACAATTTGCAATTTTCTGAGGCACATCACCTTTTTTTGACCGGTACCGACCGGTACCAAATTTTGGTAGTTAAATTCAGTACCTAAAATATGATCAGTTATTATCTGCCAGAGGTTAGCCTAAACCATGTAATATTATGTATTTTTGAACAGGGAATTTCTTCAAGATTCAGAAAATATTAAATAGAATATGCAGTCACTGACAATGAAACAGCCGCTTGTTTACACCCTTCCCATTTCTTGAGAAACAAGGGGGATACAGCAAACTTTGATTTAGAGAAGCAAAACTTCTGCTACCTTTTAAACTTGTATTTCGCTTCTTGTCTCCTTGGAAACTTGATACAAATCGACGACTTTATTAGTGAAACATTTGCAATTTATTTTATGTTTTTATAGGGTGTAGTTTTTGTAAAAATTATAATTTAGTGAAGGTAAGTCAAAAAATTTTTGAGGGTTTTGAACTGACATGATGTACAGTACTCATTGTTGATCAGTAAATATCATATACCACTTAGTCTAAACTATTTAAAGTTATATATTGCTGGAAAGCAAAATTCCTAAGCTTTCAAATGAGACCGGTATTTAGCAACATATGATATTTTTTACGTACTAAATTTACTTTTATCTACTTATCACTCAAATTTGTTTGGGGGGTTTTGAGACCCCTAAAAAATTTGGAAATTTATAAACGTAAAATTTATTATTATCGCTTGAAATTTTGTCAAATGATGCCCCAAAAGAGTAGTTTTCAGACTGTGTCAATGATAAAGGGTTTGGTGTTGTGGTAAAGATGTAATCTCAATTTGATTTCAGCGTAGTTGGCACGTGCTGAGAATTTGGCCGATTTTGTCGTCTGCAACTGGGTTTTTGGTGTTTTTAACCGTTTTTGGGTATAAAAATCCAAGAATTAGGGCACAAATTATACGTCTTCCGATGCGTGAGGAAATAAGCGTGATCTTTTGAAAATTTTATGAAAATCGGATGAAAAATAAAGTCACAAATCGGTTTTTTATTAAACTAATTTTGTAACTCAATTTAAAAAAATTTGAGGTAAACACTGAAAACACGAGATCATCAATCGATGATCGCGGGAGCGAAAGAGTTAAGCTTTGCTTTTACTGTACAACACTAAGATTTCGGTCAATGGTGACGTCGCCAATTTAACAGCCGATTTAATCTCGTACAATTGCAGTAAGAAGTTTTTTGGTCAGTTTTTGTGGGATTGTTATTATTTCTGTATGTTGGAGGAAAAAAAACAAACTAAACTAAACAGCTGCAGATAATCAATAGCAGAGACTGCCGTCTGAAGGTGTGAAGCAATCGCCTGCGCAGAACATTTTTGTGTTAATACCAGCTCGTAAAAATTAGCTCAACAAAAGAAAGTAAACCAAAGAGCTGCAGATAATCGATAGCAGAGACTGCCGTATGAAGGTGTAAAGAATTGCCAGCGCAGGACATTTTTGAGTAAATACTAGCAATTAAGAATTAGCTCATAGCGGCGATTACCGTCTGGAGGAATGAAGAAAATGCTGATATAAACGAAGAAAATATTTCTGGAGCCCAAAGAAGATTGCCGATATCGGCGAAGTGCTGATATAGACCATGCCAGTATAGACGAACTTAAATATACGCGAAGCACAGAAATTCTGCAGGGACCAAAGAAATTGTGCTGATATAGGCGAAGTGCCATTGTAGCCAAAGTCGATATAGACAAATTCTACTGTACTGCAATATAAGAAGCTAGGTTCTCAGACTCTTTACGAGAAAATTTGGTGGAAAAGGCCATGCGATTTCCTACACCTTCCATCTAAATATACTATCAATGTGAAAGAAATAAGTGCACGCCCCTCTCCCCCCCTCCCCCGGGAAAAATTTGTCAGCCCTCCCGTTCTGATAAACTCTGTTCCACTGCGGGCGAATCAACGCCATTTTAGGTCATAGATTAGCTTACCAAATATAGCCTAACAATCTCTTATTTTTAGCATATTTGCTTACAGTCAGTGTCCAAATATTTAGCTACCTTATCAATTTGTGCGATTTCTCAAACAAATTACAACTTTAAACAATAAAATGTCAAGAAAAGGAACTGATAGCAAAAGCCTCCATTGAAGTTTTTTGCAAACAATGCGCTTTTGGTCCTCCAACAAAATTCTGAAGGGTGCTGCAAGTGGTGACGACATTACGTGCAATTGATTTATACAATAATTAAGTAGCCACACACAAACAATAAGGAAGCACCAGACCGTTTTTGCCATTATTGGGGCTATTTAGTTGCGCGTATTCGACCAGCAGGGACTTACCACTCCACCACCGGGCAGGACGCCGTTGCTGATCAGTGGTCGACTTGATTAGATCAGACCAGCACGGCGAATCATGATCTACACAAATGGAGATGTTACGATACTACATTCTTTCTGACAAGTTTTGGCAATATTAACTTCGCTAATTTTTTGGCCCAACATGTATATACCGTCTTGTGTGTTGAAAAACGCGCAGACCATAATATTTGTAACCGAAATTGGTATAGTTGTGCACACAAAAGAAACATCAATATGAGTCATGCAAATCAAGCATCCAAAATAAACAATATCAACCTTGACAACTGATACATTGCTGCTATCAATAAAAAAACAATTTCTAATTCTATTTTTATCAGCGTTTTGCGTAACAGTAATTATTTAGTGATTATGCTTTTCATTTTTTTCACGTTGCTACAGTAACTGGAAGCCTAAAAGGCAGCAGCTTGGCTACCAATAGGCCTAGTGTGTCCATTTTTATGAATTACTTTCCTTGTCCATACAAAACGAATTAATATGCATTTTGAAAAATGATACTTCTTCATCTGCGGGTAGAAAAACTAAAATTTGCTTTTGCTGACTTGCTTAGCGTATTTCTGTGGCAAAAAATGCCGTGTTAAACACACTTCCGACTGACTACGGCAGGGGCGGCCTTAGGCCGATTTGACCGATTGCTCCAAATCGTGCCCCGCGCTGAGAGGGGCCCCGCATTTTTTTTTCAAAAGGCGACAATCTCGGTCATCTCGATCCTCTGGCGGCCGGCCCGAGACGTGATCGTGCTGATGCAATCACATGTGTGCACTCAGCCAGTCAGCGCCCAGCAGTCAAACCAGTAGTAACCAGATTAATTTATAAAATTTTCCGCCATGAGAAATTTTTAGGATATAGAAAATTTCTGAAGAATATATAAAAAAAATATTAGAAAGGTTGAGAATGGCCACTTTGCACTTGCAATTCTTTTCTTCTTTATGCACAATAATAAATAGTATAGAGGGGCCCCGCAAGCATCCAACTAATTGGGCCCCGCAACTTCTAAGGCCGGCCCTGGACTACGGCACTGTATCTCGGGACCCCATTACATTCTTTGTGTTGGGACTTTTTCGCAATTGGTTTGATATTGTATTAAGCACATCTGTTTCCAATTTGCATATTATTAGCGGTCTTTTAAAAACAACGACACTTCTTTTTTGTAAACATATTATACTTTTACTTGCTAAAATCTATCTTGTAACCTAAGGCAAGATCAACGGTGTTAAAAATCATTCGCAGTTTTGTTTTCACTAAATTTCTAAATTCTATCTTCTTGATCTAAGCTGAAAAGTTCAACGTCACCACTGACAGACACCAGACAATACTCAATGACAAACCTCAAATGATTTCCGCAATGACTTGTGAGACTATTAATATAATAATAGAAGTGCCTGTGTGCATGGGAGTATATACTTGTACAATGTAGAGGCTATGCTGCATCATGAAAAAATTGCTTCAATCTTTCTTTAGCTTTTGCTCGCACCAGCAAACACAACAGAATGCATTGTAATACGAGTGTAATTGTGATAAGTTCAAAATTTTTTACGACGAATTGTGCAAGATCTCGCGATCAACCTTTTGTGGACCTCTGACCAAGAGCGAATTATTCTACCAGAATGACCGTGAAAATTTATTGCCGGTAGTTTTGATCATGAGGAGTAAAAATAGTGTACCTGATCTTCCAAGAGTGCTGGGGCTCAAACCGTTGGAGTCTTTCTAATTTTTTTATCTATTTCCTATTCCTTCCTAGACCATTATTGGGTCATCAGATCATATTTACTAGATTTTTGAAAGTTTGCTTTTGAGAAAAGATTGGAAACATCTTTTAAGCAATGTGTTTTAGATGGCCTTATTTCGAAGATATTTCAAAATTCAAATACGTTTTTTTCTGAAAAAAAGTAATTTACGACGTTCGACCACTAGCTTGGTAAGCACGGCAAGACAATTTTTTTCGGTGAAACATACAATCAATAACAACTGAAGCACAAAGGTTAATACAGCATTGAGTATGAGGTAATGGAGTGACTCTTTGAGAATCAAGATATTGTATGAGGTTTTCTTGGTAAACTTGAATTAGGGTGCATTCAAACTTTTAAGAAAAGGTTCTCTCATTTCAGGACTCATTAACATCAGGTTCTCTCATTGTCACAGTCTTTAGAGCAGGAGTCCAACAACCAGTTCTCGGGATTGAAGAAATTCCAAGAACTGATTCTTGTGAATCGGTTAAATCCCATTACTGCTTTTATGTAACTGCAAGTCAAAGATTAGATTTTACTCCAAAAGGTTAGGTGAGTAAAATGTTGCACCAGGTCATCCATATGTAGTGCAGCAAATTCTTGACCTAGCTTTGCACCGTACTGTGAGAATATAATTCCCTTCCTAATTTTTGCATCAGGGAACATTAAGCTGATAGGTTGCATATGTACAATACCACTATGGGTTCTGGGTTAAGCATTGTGTTTTTTATGGTAGTGATATGTTGCACCCAGTTTGTGCGTGTTCAGAATCTGTGCAGGCATTGGTGCCTGCAGATATGAAATAGAAGTTTTAATGATTTTAAATAAGCAGTGACTATTTTGCCCCCAACAACATTTTACTTGTGGAGACTATTTTGTTGTCAGACATTTGTGATTGGTCAATTTTAATGACATATTTAACGTTGCAACTTGAGATCGTTTGTGATAGGTCAATTTTAATGAAAAATAAAACATCCTCCCCAGTGTTCACTTTTTCACACTGTACACTCTTAGTGTCCACTACCTCATGCATTAACATACCAGGCCCCTCCCTCCAGTGTACACTGCCTTTTGTCTAAGTGCCCTGGCAGCAAAGTTTTCAACTGGTAACCATTGCATTTCAAGGCAGCTGCACTATTCACTCACCACAGCATCACTGCTTAAATTGTAGCAATTATAGCTATATAAACACACATCAATGCTGACACCAAAATGACATCCAAAGGTAAAATGTAGTTGACGGCAAAATAGTTGCTTCCTTTTAAGTAGGCTATGCTACAATTAAATCTTTAAATACTTATTGCAGCTGTTTCTGTGAGATTCAGTTTCGACGAGAAAGTAAGAGAGACTGCAAAATGGTTGTATGGTCTACAAATTAGCAGTCTCCCATAAATGTCTTTGCAGTAAAGAAATTCTGCAGACTATTCCCAACCTTTGTTCTATTCAACCCTCATAAGGCAGTAAGGTGCAGTGAAAATACAAAACCTTTAAATTTTTTAAATCGATGTTTATGTTTGTCCCCAAGTATGGAGCAAATAACAGAGAAATCAATTTTTGGTTGGTGCACCCTCTAGTAGCCATGTCCATTTGCCAAAGGAGAAAACAATTGCTGATTTAGCCATATCTCAAGAACTGGTTGAACTGGAAAGCTGGTTTTGGGCTTTATAGATGCAGAAGTAGCACTTTCTTATCCTCTGTAAAAGAAACTTTCTTTCTAAAATGCTTTGAAAATCGTTTTAAGCAACAAAGAACTTTGATAAAAATTGGGTAATTTTGTACTTTAGCGCGGTAAATTATTTAAGCTGAAAGGGCAGTGTACACTGTAGGGCCAGGCCCGGTATGTAAATGTATGGGGCACTGTACACTGGAACCCACCCTGTACACTCCCTTCCAGTGTACACTGCCCCGGACATTTACATACCGGGCCTGGCCCTACAGTGTACACTGCCCTATCAGCTTAAATAATTTACCGCGCTAAGGTACAGAATTACCAAAAATTGCACAATACTGTACATGAAGTAAGCTGGTAAGTGCAAGCTCTGGCATGTGCAAGACTTCTAAAGTTGTTGTTGATGACCAGGCAAGTTTAAATTAATCTAATTTATCACCTGGAGCTCATTTATTACCAGTGTGCATTTTTGGCTAGGTCATACAGCAAGTACCAAGCTTACTGTACACAAAAATAATTAATGTATCAGACATAGGTACTGGATACTTGAATGATACCAAAACACTGGTGAGAATTATGTATCAGAAAAGATGCAAGGCAAACAGTAAACATATTATTAACAACTTAAACAGTTAGGGTATTCTGGTGTTCTTTGGGATAAGGTAATTCAAGACAAGCTAATTTTCATCAAGTCATGCTTCACATAAATCAAATAAAGACATTGACTTTGATGTTGCATAATTCTGATTAGTTTTTTGTCAATAACAACTAGGCTAGTTTTGCTTGATTACACACACAGTGATACTTCTGTACTTGGCTGATGTAGATGCAATGTAAATGATGCACTACCAACCTAGTGATGCTTTCACCTTGAGTGAAATGTAACCAGTAAAAGTGCCTGTGGATTATAAATGCACATAGGATTGAATCAATTTGCAAATCAAGCCACAACATTATCAATCCTGTATCTTTAACTATCACAACATTTTCCTCAATCACTGTTAATGTTATTAAGCTTTTTAACTTAGTCCCAAATTGTCCCTTTTATAGGGGTAAATTGTGAAAGAAGTTTCACTTAATTTAAGAATCCATAATTTTGGATCCAATAATTACAACAACATGCAGTGTTTCCAAGTGTTAAATATGCAAATGTTCAAAAAATATAGGTTAAAATCACAATTACTAATGTGGTAAATAAAGTTGAAAAGTAATAATTTGTCCTAAATTACCTCAGTTTACCCTACTGTTTTTGCCCCTAACTTAGGTGTGTAGATGTGTCATTCCACTGATGCAATGAGATGTAAAATTAAGGGATGATGCCTCACAACTTTCTTTTCCAACTCATACATTTGCTTCACCAATTTCAGAACCACACTCTTCTTCATATTTTCAATTTGAATAGTTTTTAGCACAGTTGTTACAGTCATTTGAGGAATTATCGACAGTTGCTACATCACCGACATGACGGTGTAGTGGTTAGAGCATCTGCTTTGCAGTCAGTAGACCTGGGGTTCATTTTTCTTGTCGAGTCATACCAAAAGACTTTAAAAAATGGTATCTATAGCTTTCCTGCTTGGCACTCGGCATTTACAGGAGGTTGTGGAGAACAAGCCGGCAAGTTTGCTTGTTGTGTCCTTGGGCAAGGCACTTAATGGGACGCCCCACCTTTATGTGGAAGACAGGTGACCCGGAAATATCTACTCCCAAGTGAGTGTGGACATTCCATCCAAAGCATAGCGACACATCGCTTTCTCGTGAATGGAGGATAAATATGGCAAATAAAAAAAAAATAATTTTTCTGTCACAAGATGGCTACTTCAGTAATTTGACATTGCAAAACTATTAAATATGGACCAACTTGGCAAGAATTTGTGAGAGATATTAGCTATCAGGAAGAGCCAGAGGTGCTGTTGCCACCAGTACATTGCACAACATAGTAATGGTCATTGGTCACTGACAAAAACAAATCGCTTGCATTTGATGCTTGTAAACTAAGAAGAGAGAGAGAGGAAGTGGTGCAGAGAAGAAATTCCAATTTTCAATTTGTTACTGGATAGTACTTTGATGGCAGAAAAGAGGCAACCCAGGTTATGGTAGAAGGATCAAATGGAAAAATGTGCAGATCTACCCAAATCTAGCATTATGTGATGGTAAATGTAACTGGCACATACTACCTTTCATGCTTATCTCCAACTAGTGGCAAAGATCTCACATTAGCTCAAAACATTTGAGTTTATATTTTAATATAGTAACAATACAATAAGCAGTACTTTATTCGACATAGGAAAACCAACATAACAAAACAAAAAAACATTGAAGCTTTTTGTCCTTTTTCAGAGACTTCATCAGGGCAATTAAAATCTGAAATTTTGAAGATAAATCTTAATTTTCACTGAACTAAACACTTATAAGAAGAGTAGTATCATTTTAACACTGCACCTCAGTGAAACACACACAGAAGCAACTTCAGTCCAAGTGACTAACCGAGTTTTATATTTAATTATTGCTTATGGCGTTTTGATTAACAGCACTTCCATTTTCTCAGTTCTAGTGTTAGAGCAGCTTTTTTAATGCCGTAAAGTTTTGGCCAGCTGGTATTGTTTCTCTGTAGGCTTTGCACTAATCACAATGGGATTTGATGGCAAGAGGAGGATGAACTCGGGATATTAAAAAGATGTTTTTCAATTCTTGAAATAGTTGTCTACATCATATTAGACAATAATGTGTTTTTGTCACAAGAACTGATATACTATACCGGTAGATGACATTCAAGCAGGAAAGAATGGGTAGAGAATATTTAAGATTGAAATACAAAGTTATTTTAAAAGTTTGTTGTGCTGTTTTTATATCAGTGCCCAATCTGTTGCAAAACAATGCTGCAATGCGTTTGTTAAGTTTAATAGATTGGGTGCCAATGTACAGAAGGGTTAAGTAAAGATTTAAGTTGCAGGAGTCCATGGTAGATTGTTGGTTATGGTTAAATTTATTCATAAACCAGTGTATCATTTTTAAAATTGTAGATGTTGAGTATTCGTTTTATTTAAATGAAGAGGTAATCACTAATTTTTTATTTCAGTCTTAATTATTTGCTACCCACTCTTTTCTGATTGAATGTTGTCTACCAGTATACATGTTTTTGTGACAAGAACACATCATACATCAGTATGACAACTATTTGTGAAAAATGAAAGCTATTTTTCTAACAACCAAAGGTCATCTAACTGTGCCTTCAAATCCCATCTTGATCAGTGCAAAGCCTGCAGAGAAACAATACCAGCAGACCAAAACTTTACATTATCAAAAAAGTGTCATTTTAACTAATGAAAGTGCTGTTAAAGCTCAGTTATTCACATGATCCAAAACACTTTTGCACATGTTGCATTGAGAGGTGCAGTGTTAAAATGATACTACTTTCATTGTAAGTGCTCAGTTGTGTGAAAATTAAAATTTACCTTTAAAAACATGGATTATATTGCCCTGATGAAGTCTCTCAGAGAAAATAAGAAGCTTCAGTGTTTTTTTGGTAGTTGTGTTATGTCAACTTTGTTATGTTAAATAAAGACTCCTTATTGTATTGATTTGGGAGATAAAAATATGGAAGAAAAGTTTCCCCATCCAAGTTGATTTGAGTTCATTTGGAAACAGTGTTGTACGAAAGACTTGCTGACATTGGTACTGATAGAACAGCATTGATGACTGGTAAATTCAATGGTGTCATATATTCTCTCAAAAAGAGTTGCTTAATAATCCACTGCAATAGTAAATATGCTTTCTTCACACCAACAAACTTCTTCTGTGACACATTTTTTATGGCTATCATGGTTGGCTTAATGGATGAAGATCTTAACTTTCTGGAAGTAAGACTAATTGTCCATTTACGATGGTTGGCTCGTGCTTGCAGGATATTGCAGCTATATGCTTCTAAAGACATTCTTTCAGCAAGCCTTCAAGCAATCGCCAGATTTTGTAGTAGTGTATATATTGCAACATATGGTTTAAAACAAAAATCAAGTCTAGTAATTTATGGCGTAAAATTTTTTCAACTTGGTCCATCATGTACAAGAATTTTCTCAACAGCGCTTCAGGTTGGCAAGAAACACTAGTTTTTTACATCGTAAAAATGTACTTTTGGGTATGCTGGAGGACAATGACAAAGAAATCAGACAATTGGCAGTCAATCAAAATTCAAGCTTTGTGAAGAAAATCATTGCAATTTACATTTCCTATTTCAAATTTAAAGGTCGTTACATCAAGGACTGTTGAAACACAGAAGGTGTTTCATAAGTAGTACAAGAGTATTTCAAGTTCTATATTTAATGGTCAATGCACAACTTTTTCATTAAATTGTTAATTGGAATGGAAGGTAAGTAAAGCAGTCACAAGTGATGAAGCACCTCGGTGACTCAGAAATCGCAGCTATTTGAAAAGACCCTATGAAGCTATACCATTTATACCACAGTCACTATGTACAAAGGTGCGTTTAATTGGTCTCAAAGGTATCATCACAAGTTTGTGCATTGATTATAGTGGTGGACTTATTTGGCAAAAATTGTAGTCTTGACAAATAGGAGAAGCTCTACACATAGTGTTACTTCTCTGTTCAACGTGTTTTTGTTTCTGTTCCAAAAGCACACCCTTTTTTGTTTTTGAAAACCCTGAGAGCAGTTGGTAATTCTTCCTAAAACTTAACTCCAAACTTTTTTTAAAATCTCTATCCATTATTTTTACATCTCCACTTCACTATAAAATCGCCCAACTATTCTAGTCATGTATTCTTCTTCACATGATTATTCAAACACTTCTGACAGTTGCACTTGACCACACATGCAGCGATGTGTGGTTTGACATCGATGCAACATGATGATGCGCAACCACTCTAGCAATGCTTTCATTACATGTTGAATGTAATCGATAATAATTCTTGACAAGCACCTTAGGGTTGAAAGCTAAAAAGAAGGTGGTGGCATTCTAGCCACTGCCCAACATTAGAAAATTGTTTTCAGTTTAACAATGCTGCTCAATCTTTAATTTCAAAGTTGGTCTGAAGAATAGACATTTGATTGCTGCAAATTTTCATGTTTCTGCGATATGCCTAATTTAGTGAGCATTTTTTATGTTTCTGTAAATTTGCATTTCCATATTGTAGTGTTGTTTCTCATGCCAACTTAATGTTTAAGCTCATGGATATTTTCAAAACAATAGCAAGTGCTCGTATTACGCATTAAACCAACATTTTCTGACATAGCTGTTGGATTAGTGACTTCCACTTAATGGACAACACTAAAATACAGAATTATGAAAATTCTTGTTGAAATAGAAAAAAATCCCAATTAAATTAAGGAAATGGCAGAAATAAGAAAATTTCAAGAAAAGCCGTAATAAGCTCTATTTCAGTTGTCTAATTTTACCAAATTAGGAATCATATTTTAATTTTTGGTCGACTTCCATAAATTTCCATAATTTAGCGATTTTGTAGAACTTATTTTCATAATTCCCTGTTTTGGTATGAATTTCTGTACTTTTGCAATTCAGTAACTCACATTTAAATATGAATTTGCAATTTTTAAGAGTTGTCTTAGTTTATAAACGTAATGACAATAACTTATTCAACTTGTTGAACGAAAAGGAAATGAAGTGTTGGGAGGTTATAAAAAAAACTATAGTTTGCAAGCCAGCAATCAGCCGTTTGTGTGGTTGCAGTCTTCACGTAAAACCTGAAACGTTACCTGTTCTGCAAATGCTAGATCTCATTTAGCCCTGTCGCATCTTGCATACAATATCATGCTCTCAGGCATTCAACTGGCAATTTTGCAATGACAAGTGTAGGCTTACATTCTGACCATCACACTGCGTTACATGTTATCAACAGTACTAAATTTTTCACTCTGGTGAAAAAAGTAATGTTTTACTAGGTAAATTATTTAGGTTTAAATGTTGAGCATATCATACTTGAATTTCTGCTTGGAGCAAAGTTTTTTAAACCACGCTAATTTGCCAAAAACTCGTAGGAAACACTGCTTAAAATTTGCTGCTGACCACTATCTGCCAAGCAGAGGGATCAGCACCAAAGTGCTTTTAGAATAGGCAAAATAAAGCAGTTATTTTCAAGTTTAAATGCATGACCTTTGATTATTTTAGTCATGATTTCAAAGCCAAATAATAGTTATGGCACCTTGGTCTTTATTGAGGCATTACGTTGTAAAGATTCAGTTAAGCTGATGTATCTTGTCTTGGCAAATTGATTTTACAAACGGAATGTATGCATAGGCAGTGTTTGGCAGTAGCATGACTAACTCGTTTTTAATCCTCTCCTTTCAAAAAAACAGAAGTTCAGTGATAAATACAAGTTTCAGTATATTCAATTCTTCTCAATTTCTGCCGCTCACACTAGAGATTGTTCTGTTTTGAACATTTTATCCATGAATCACCATATGTGAAGGCAGAAACAAAAACCAGCTTACAGAAAATTTTTAGCAGATATGCTGAAGCAACGCTGTGTTGAGATCCACTTTGGGAGTTGCTGGTACAGTGTATTTTTATCACGAGATGTGCAATCAAACATGAGAAATAGCTGTAAAGTGCTTGTTGTCAAACTACTTTTAGTACCATTGATAACCAATGTTTTTATCACAGTGATCACAAGCTATCTTTTTATCAAGCAATTCTGTGTTTGACAGAAAAATGTGGCAGTCACTCCTACTGGAATCTTATAGTATATTTGTGATCTAGGTAAATGTAAGGTGAGGGTTAGACTTAAATCTGTAAGGATACAAAGCAATTATTTTTTTAAAACACTTGTAATGACCATAGTTTCTGACTCTTAATTTTTAGAAATATCCTGTCATTCCCTTTTGATCAGTTTTCCCAAATTGTTGTCAACAAAATCTTAGGAGTTTGCTGCAAGCGCTTAGCGTACAAAGTTTCTAAAAGTAATTCTGTCATTGCAAATTGTGTGCAATACTATGCAGGTAGTCAATTGTTTTCTATTTTCAAAACTGTGTACAGTGGATAGACTGCTGATTTTTGCTGCATGTTGAAGCTAGCAAATGACTGGCCACTTTAATTGGTCTTTTTCAGTAATTGCAAAAATTATCCGGTGGTTGGATGATATGCAACTATAGGTAATTGACTGATTGATAGATTATTTATTTTTTTAACTGAGGCACGAAGTCTTGAAAAAAAATGAGCTAAAACAGCAATACAAACAAAGTGTATACTAAACAGAAGATAAAGTTGGCGTGTATGAAAGCCAACACCGTTTAAGTGAAACCTATTTTTCAACAACACTGGTGGAACTTCTTAGTATTGCAAAACGTTTGTAAATGGTAAAAATACCCCAGGAAAGAAATAGTCAAGTAAGAAAAGTCCATCAGGTAGTTTTTTGAAATGGGAAATGTTCAGGGGTTTATCATCTGGTGAGGCAATTGTCCAGTGAGAAATTACCTAATATCATTTTTGAAATGATTCTGCCAATGTTCCAAAATCATCAACAAAGACAAGTTTCTCATGAGCGTGACCGAAATAATTTTTGGGCTAAAAAGATTTTTTTATGTTATAAAACGCCATGTGTACAGATCACTCACAATTGTATCATGCATCTTTGACATGCCATATTGGTCACCAATAATGTTTCATTAAAAAATCTACTATGCCATTATCAGTAATCTTACTGCAACCTTAATTTTTTTTTAAACTAATCTGTATGATAAAGAAAACAGATTTTGATATTTATAAACGACTTCTTTGAACGTTGTTGTTGCTTGACTTAAGATTTGTTTTGCTACCAAAGTTAGTTAGCAATAGAAATCTGTTTTTAAAGTTTGCAAACAAGTTTCTTGCCACACAAATTCTATTTAAATAAATTTAGGTGACAACAATTCCACTGTGATTCTGCATTTTGTAGGTAATTTATTTCGAAATCATCCGTCATCGAGAACTGTCACGAAATTTGTTGCAACGTTTTTGGTGAAGGTTTATTGTTAGTCCATGGTATGGCATCAGCAGCTGTATTGATTTAACGCTCAATGCAAATATATAATTGACATACTCCATCAAAGAACTAAATTAATAAGGTGATTTTCATAATTTGACCGTGCCTCCGACTTCTGGCATTTGAAATGGTTATGAAGGAGAGACACTATGATTTATGATACAAAAAAATATATTAGACAAATTGTTTAGTCGGTACACGCAAGACCTAACATAACATTGAAATGAGGAAAAAATCCAAACTAGTAAAGAAATGAGTTAACCTGAGTCTAAGATCAGAATGTAGCCCAAGTTCCTTCTGTCTTTTTCATTTATTTGTCTTTATTTTTTGTTTACAACAGTCAGTCTTTAGGTCTATTTTAGACTAATATATTGGCCTATTTCAGCCACTTACGGCTTTTATGCTTAGCATTTTTGCATCGTAAACCATGACTTGTTTTGTTTATTCTACAGGCCTATCATAGGAGTTATACCTTGGAAGTGTATAAACTATGTCTAGTGACCACAATACAAGGATCGCAATTGTCAATTCTGACAAATGCAAGCCAAAGAGATGCCGACAAGAATGTCGTAAATCTTGTCCTGTTAATCGCATGGGAAAACTATGCATTGAAGTGACACCAGCATCTAAAATTGCTTGGATTTCAGAGGAGTTGTGTATTGGTTGTGGTATCTGTGTGAAGAAATGTCCATTTGAAGCCATTTCAATTATCAATCTTCCAAGCAATTTAGAAAGAGACACCACTCATCGTTACAATGCAAACTCATTTAAACTGCATCGTCTTCCAATTCCAAGAGCAGGGCAAGTTTTAGGTTTGGTGGGAACTAATGGGATCGGAAAATCTACTGCATTAAAAATACTTGCTGGAAAACAGAAGCCAAATTTGGGCCGATACAATGATCCGCCGGACTGGCAAGAAATTTTGACGTACTTTCGTGGTTCAGAACTGCAAAATTATTTCACAAAAATTTTGGAAGATGATCTCAAAGCTGTTATCAAGCCACAATACGTTGATCAAATTCCTAAAGCTGTAAAAGGAACAGTTCAACAAATGTTGGATAAAAAAGACGACACTGGATCACAAGCATACTATTGCGACTTGCTGGATTTGAATCATGTGTTGGATAGAAATATTGCTGATTTGTCAGGTGGTGAATTGCAGCGGTTTGCAATCGCAGTGGTTTGTGTTCAAAAAGCAGATATTTACATGTTTGATGAACCATCGTCATATCTAGATGTTAAGCAACGTTTAAATGCTGCTTTAGCGATTCGCAGTTTGTTGTCTGACAAAAATTATGTGATTGTTGTGGAACACGACTTAAGTGTCTTGGATTATTTGTCAGACTTTATTTGTTGCCTTTACGGTGTGCCTGGGGCTTACGGTGTTGTGACCATGCCATCTTCAGTTCGAGAAGGAATAAATATATTTCTTGATGGTTTTATTCCGTCTGAAAATTTAAGATTCAGGGAATCGTCATTGGTTTTTAAAGTCTCTGAAACTGCAGAAGAAGAAGAAATTAAGAAGTTATGTCGTTATCGATATGGAAAGATGAATAAAAAGATGGGAGCTTTTGAACTTGATATTGATGGAGGAGAGTTTACCGATTCTGAAATTGTTGTTATGCTTGGGGAAAACGGAACCGGCAAAACAACATTTATCAGACTGTTGGCTGGAAAATTGGAACCTGATGATGGAGAAGCTGTTCCTAATCTTAATGTGAGTTACAAACCGCAAAAAATCAGTCCCAAATCGACCGGTACAGTGCGACAACTTTTACATGCCAAGATCCGCTCTGCGTACGTCCACCCGCAGTTTGTTACTGATGTGATGAAGCCATTAATGATGGATGCTATTATTGATCAGGAGATACAAAACTTGTCTGGGGGTGAGCTACAGAGAGTTGCCATCGCTTTGTGCCTTGGAAAACCAGCTGATGTATATTTAATTGATGAACCATCGGCTTATTTGGATTCTGAGCAACGTATAGTTGCCGCAAAGGTAGGTTTTAACGATGAAATCTGTTAAATCCATGTTGATTCATATTTTTATACATCAAAATAAATTTTTATAAAAAAGATTGCTGTATAAATATTGTTGTATATTTGTGTAAAAGCTAATTGGAAAATGAACGTTCATTTATTGAAGACGATCACGTTTTTAGGAAAGTACACAAAACTGGAAATTTCCGTTTAATCTAAGTTTAAGGAATTTTATTGAAACGTTAAATTTGCATTGCGTGTAGGACGAAGCAACCTTCAACATTTCAACGATAAAGCTTTTAAATGTAACGCAATCTTTGCTGAAACGGAAAGATAAAGTCAGAAATATTATTGAAGTTACTTGATTTTACAGAAATTTTTAAATTTGCAGGTCATCAAGCGTTTCATCTTGCACGCCAAGAAGACTGCGTTTGTGGTTGAGCACGATTTCATAATGGGAACATATTTGGCCGATCGAGTGATCGTGTTTGAAGGGACGCCTTCTATAAAAACAAAAGCAAATAGCCCTCAACCACTTCTGGCTGGGATGAATCAGTTTCTTGAATCACTGAAAATAACTTTCAGAAGAGACCCGAACAACTTTCGACCAAGAATTAATAAACTCGATTCAGTTAAGGATGTTCAACAGAAAAAGTCAGGCCAATATTTTTTCCTTGAAAATTAAATGTTTAGTTTGATTTTATTTAATTGCACTGTCGCCTTAAATATTACCTTCATTGATCGGTTCTTTGAAACATGGAATGGTAAATGCTGAATAAGAGCTGCATTACCGGTACTATGATTGCTATTTTAGTTAAGCTTCAAAAAACATCTTATTTCTAAGTGCTTTTAATTTTTTTGAAACATTTGCTCGCTAGAATGTAAATGTTTGTTTATCAGGGGGTATCCTGACAAAGTTTAAAGTCAGCAATTCAAAGTCCGCTGTAATTAGGGTAAGGTATAGGGTTGGTTATATTTTCCACCGACTTCGAGTACTCATAGCAGCCATCAGGCAATCGACTGAGTTTGTTTTCGAACATAAGCTATCGGTACTGAGCAAAATTAAAAGAGCATCTGGGGCATTTCATCTTTTAATATGTTAATGCAGTGACCGCTCCAAGTTTTTAGAATCGAAATTTTACAGTTCTGTACAAAATACATAAGATTTAAAAGGGTGCCAGCTGTTTGGTTCTTGGTCTTCCTCCAACTATGCTGTTGTGCATGTGTTACGGCAGTTTCGACAGATATAGTTCATGGTGAAATTTGAACTTAGGGTTAAATTTTCGTTGTTTTTTTTTGAAAATAAATCGTTGCTATGTAATTGTACAGTATGTGATCTAGGAAATTTGTTGCGTGTGACTGTAGTATGCAGGATTGATAGAACTTTTATGCCAAGTTTAATTGCCCATTGTTCTGTGGTCTATTCAAAGATTATGTTTTGGGGAAAAAAGTGCAAGTTTCTATTGATACTGCTTTTTTTTTGAGTACTAAATTTTTAGAGTGTTTTATCGACCCCAACCCCATCTTTTTAATTTCGCCGCTAGTTTGGGTTGTGCTGTTGCAAGGTTGTGTATATAAGCGATGTTGCTCGTGATGTTGCGGGTGTTCATGTTCTGTGGGTTAAAAGTCGCAGTATAGGAAATAAAAGTCCGTGTTTGAAAAATGATTAATTCTGATTGTTTTTTGTTTTGTTAAAACACATGAGTGTGTGTCTTTTTGTGGTTAGAATTTCATCCCTAATATGGAATAGTACATACATATTCAATCGGTAACTGCTACTTTTTGACACCCTGAAATATTCTTTGAGAATTTTTCGTTTTTTTAAAAAAAGCTCAATGAAGCGACTTAGCAACAACCGTGGTATTACCCGAATCTTTTTGCTGAAGCGAGATCAGAAAACGACTATTTTACCTTGTGTAGGAAGCAATGCAAAGTATGAAATCAGGAAAGGCAACTGGAACATCTGAAGTAAGTGTGTAGATGATAGTTGCAAGTGGTGAAATCGGGGTAAAGTGACGATGGAACTATGCCAGCGTGTATTGAATGGTAGAGGAATGCCTGATGAGTGGAAAACTAGTGTGATTGTACCTATCTTTAAAGGAAAGGGTGATGTGATGAGCTGTGGATCATACAGAGGAGTCTTCTTCTTCTTCGAGTCCGTTTGAGCTAGATTAAGTTGCACCAAGCCGTGGCGATTTTTTTGGCATTGCTGTTACATTGTAACAGGTCATCCATGGTGCAGGTTGTTCCAGTTTTTTCGCAAGTTAACAAATGGTTCATGGTTTGATTTTCTTTTCCACACTGGCAGGTGGTATCAGTGCCGGGGGTAAGTAGCCCCACTTCAGTAGAAGAGATTTGGTCTTGCCTACACCTCATCTTAAACGGTTGAGACAACGCCATTTATTCCATTGTAACCTGTGTCCTGGGGGGAGAGATTCTTGAACTGGGAAATTTTGGAGCTTATTTTGGTCTGGAATATTGTCTGTGTAGTTCTGCC
The DNA here is from genome assembly GCA_963675345.1 of Trididemnum clinides. Lineage (NCBI taxonomy): Eukaryota > Metazoa > Chordata > Ascidiacea > Aplousobranchia > Didemnidae > Trididemnum > Trididemnum clinides. Next base: position 8,370,503 of record OY776286.1, read on the forward strand.
ATAGGTTCTGTGTTGTAAGTTGGTGCGTGGTGTGCTTGTCGAGAGGAGGAACAGTTCTCAAAAAACTCTTTCTAGATTTTAGTCTGGATGGGGCGGCTGTCAATCCGTACATGGGATGTCGTTGGTCCAAATTGCATTTTTGTCGTTCAGATTGGCTGGATACTTCACGGCAAATGCTGGGGGGGGGGGGCGATTCCTGCCAAGCTGTCCACCTTGTTAAGGGGGGTCGGTTTAAGGCATCCTGTAATTCGTCGGCATGTATCATTCAGAGCTGAGTCGATTTTTCCTGCATGAGCTGATCTCTCCCACACTGGGCACGCGTATTCAGCTGTAGAAAAGCACAGTGCTAAAGCAGTTGTGCGCAAAGTATAAGGGTTTGTTCCCCATTTAGAGTTTGCTAATTTGGAAAGCAGAGCATTTCTTGATTGAATTTTAGCCTCTAGTTTCCTTGTGTGTTCTTTGAAGGAGAGGGTTCTATCCATTGTGACGCCCAAATATACGGGATATTTGTCGTGCGAGATTGGTGTTCCATTCCATATTATGTTCATTTTGCGGGTAGCATGATGGTTGCGTAGGTGAAATAGACAGGATTGTGTTTTTGCCGGATTGCTTTTTAATCGGTTGTTTTGGTAGTATAAGGTTAAGATTGGTAGTGCCTTTCGAAGATGCTGTTCAACCATTTCAAAAGATTTGTTTTGGGCGGTGATGCAAAGGTCATCTGCATAGAGAAATCTTTGTGTACTTTCTGGTAGAGATTGGTCGTTTGTGTAGATGTTGAAGAGTAGTGGGGCTAGAACACTACCATGGGGTAGGCCATTTTTTTGGTTTCTCCATTTACTTCTTTTACCATTTAGAATAACATAGAAGCGTCGATTGCTAAGCATAGTTTGTGTGAATTTAGTCAGAGATGAATCTTTTGTTATCTCTAAGGGTTTGTGTAGAAGTTTTCTACGATTTATAGTGTCATAGGCAGCACTGAGATCTACAAAAATAGCACCAGTCACCATTCATTTCTCAAAACCGTCTTCAATGAGTTGTGTGAGCTTTAATGTTTGACCTGTGCAGGATCGACCTGGTCGAAAGCCAGCCCGCTCAGGTATTAGTTTTTCATCAATAATAGGCAGGAGGCGATTAAGGATCATTCGTTCCAGGAGCTTGTAGGTGTGACATTTCAAAGAAATTGGTCGAAAATTTTTGGGTTCTTATGGGTTCTTGCCAGGTTTTAAAATGGCTATAGTTTTTGCTTTACGCCACACTTTTGGGATGTTAGTTTTTGCTTTACGCCACACTTTTGGGATGTTATTTTCTCTGATGCAAGTATGAAACATTTTTGGAAGCCATTTTCGGCAATTAGGTCCGAGCTGTTTGAGGAGTTCAGTGTTTATATCATCTATTCCAGCAGCTTTGCCATTCACAAGGGTTTTAATTGCTTCATTCAGTTCATGTATGGTAAATTCTTCTGACAGTAAAGATTTGTGTTCGTCTGTGTTGTATTTGGAGTATGGTATTTCGATTTTTGATTGTTTCTTCATTACTTGTGTTTTGCCATTCTTGATAAGTACATGGGTTATTTGGTTTGCAGTTACTTCGTATTGGGAGTTTGGTATGGTTGGGTCATTGGAGATTTTGCGAATGTTATGCCATGCCTTTCGACTGTTTTGGGTTAAATCGGTTGACTCCACAAAGTGTATCCATCTTTCTAGTTGTACAGGTGCGAGATGTACCATGATTGATTCACCAAGTTCGATAGTGTCTTCACTGAAGGGGTTTTCTTTAAATTTATTATGATACTAGCAGATTTACCCGTCCTTGATCGGCTAAAATGGCAGATTTACCCGTCGTTGATCGTGTAAAATGTAAAGACTGATTAAATTTTTACATTGAATAACCATATTTTAATGTGTTTTCATGATTTTTATTTCATCGTACAACAGTACAAAAAGGCCTCTAGTAGAGCCCCATAGGCTCGTAGCCCCCCCATAGACGAATCTGATCGAAATGAAAATACCGTACTTGGCAGATTTACCCGTCGTTGATCGGGTAAAATGTAAAGACTGATTAAATTTTTACATTGAATAACCATATTGTAATGTGTTTTCATGATTTTTATTTCGTCGTACAACAGTACAAATAGGCCTGTAGTAGAGCCCCATATGCTCGTAGTCCCCCCATAGACGAATCTGATCGAAATGAAAACACCGTACTCGGCTTCCCTGGAAAAAGTTATAGTTACCCGATCTACGACGGGTAAATCTGCTAGGGATTTTTAAAGTACAGTCTTGCTTATAACCGTCAAATTTGGATTTTTATTTGTCACAAATTTTTTTCTGTTTGTGGTACCTAACAAAGACTTTAAATTTTCAAGGGGGCTTTCTGCCCCCTAATATAGTTGAAAAAGGCTGAAATTTTGGAAAGCTTTCTAATTTAGTGTCTTATACATATGGTTTAAATTTCATCTAAATTGAATATATTTGAATTTTCAAAGGGGGGTTCTGCCCCCCATAGCTCCCTTAGGGGGGCACTTAGAGGTTCGGAACTACTTCCGTTGTCTTCCTCGGAGAATTTTACATAAGAATACACTTTTAGTTTTTATGTAAACTTTTTAACCTTTCTACCTATAGGGAACACACACACACACACACATACACACAGACATTCATTTTTATATATATAGATTTATCATGCAGAAGCGTTGTTTCTTTTGTTAAACCAGGTATATAATCTATTCGACATCCACGAGGTATATATTTCCGAGCTGATTTCTTTAATGATTTGACGAATTTGTCATAGTTTTCAGGTTTTGGTTTTGATCTTGAGATTAGACTGTCACTTTCAGCTTTAAAGCTTTTCCAGTTCGCCTTTCTGAAATTAAATCGACGCTTCAAGTACGTGTTTTGGGGGGATATCAAAGGTGAGATTTTGAGTGCAATGGGACGATGCTATGAGCGAGGAACGGCATCCAAGGTGATTTTGTTGCAGTTGGGAGCAATTTCTTGACTAGCAAACAACAGATCAGGGTTGTAGCCACGCTTATGCCTTTGACTGTTAAACGAAGACGGTTGTTTAGGGTCATGGATCAGTTCCAGATTTTTAATATCCATCCAATTTTCCACTGCTTTTCCATTTTCATTTGTTTCATCATAACCCCAGATTGTGTTGTGGCTATTAAAATCACCCATTATGATTTCAATAGATTGATAACTAGGGGGTCTTTGTATGTAAAAGGCGTATTAGGCGGTTTATATATGCTTGTCACAGTGAGGCCTTCCAAGTTGATGGAAAGGATTTCCATGTTGTTGTCACTGTAAATGTTGGTGTTATTGACATCTAAGCCAGGTTTCACATAGATTGCACTTCCATATTGATCATGGGGTCTTTCTACAATGAGGTTCATTCCTGCGATTTTGGGTCGGTTTCTAGTCGGTCCTCTGTGGGTTTCTTGTAACAGTAGGACTGCACGGTTGTTTACTCTGCACAGCGACGAGAGAATATCAGCTTTCTCTCTCGAGAACCCCTCTGTATTGAAAGAGATCAGAGTGGTCAGCCCTGATAAGGGCTCGTGTGTTTGGCCATTCATCCTTCCATCGTTAGGTGGGGAATGTACTTCATCCATATCTTGTTTTAGAGGTTTCACTTTGGTCTCAGGTTAGCTTCAAACGGTGAGTGACAGATTCTGCTATCCTCAAAAGGACATTGCCGGAGGGTCAGCACGCGGAGCTATCTGTCATGACCCTCAGAGGAGTGAAACTGGTAGAACATGCCATGAAAATTGTTGAAAGGGTACTAGAGAGGCGAATACAGACACTAGTCAATTTGACTAAAATGCAGTTTGGATTTATGCCAGGAAAAGGAACAGTGGATGCGATATTCATTGTGAGAACAATGCAGGAGGAATATCAAAAGAAGGAAAAGAAGTTGTATATGTGTTTTGTTGACATGGAAAAAGCTTTTGATAGAGTGCCAAGAAAAGTGATGGAGTGGGCCATGAGAAAGAAGAGTCTTTCAGAAGTAATAGTTCGGGCAGTTATGAGCCTGTATGATGGTGCAAAGACAAGAGTGAGAATGGGATCTGCATATTCAGAGGAATTCGAAGTAAAAGTTGGTGTAAATCAAGGATCTGTGCCGTCACCACTATTGTTTGCAATAGTTCTGGACGTAATTACAGAAAATGCAAAAAGGGGTGTGGTTAATGAATTGCTATATGCAGATGACCTTGTTATCATGAGCGAAGACATGGAAGACTTGAAGGAAAGGTTTTGGAATTGGAAGAATGCACTGTAAAGTAAAGGTTTGAAGGTCAATACCAGAAAAACAAAATTATGGTAAGCGGGTCAGAAGGCGAACTATACAAAAGCAAGATAGATCCATGTGAAGTTTGTAGGAGGAGAGTCATGGCGAATTCAGTGTTGTGCACAAAATGTGGATGCTGGGTTCATGGCAAATGTGCAAAAATAAAGAGAGTTACCGATAGGTTGGCAATGCATTTTGTTTGCTCGAAATGTAAAGGAATGATGGAAGGGATGATGGATTCGATCGAGAAGTTGTGCGATGAAGTGGAGACCGTGAATGGATTTTGTTATTTGGGAGACAGACTAAATGCTAGTGGTGGTTGCGAAGCGGCAGTCTTCAAAACTGCAGCATACATGTCACTTCATAACTGCAGCATCTTTTCCTGTCCTAATATTTTTTCTTGGTGCACCTTTTGCCTCTCTCGCTTGTCGATGCATCCACGCATCGCATGGCAGAATATTCTACGAGCTTATCTTTCGACTTTCTAATGTCCGAAACAGTTTGCTTAATCACACGTTACTTCTCACAGACACACGCAACCCCAGCTCCTTTCTCTAATTTTCTTATTTATTTCAGCTTTTGAGTCATAGTTAGGGCTATTTGCTTACCGTACGCTTAGTGGGCTTGGAAGGCATAATTAAAAGTTTTAAGAAAGTTATTCGTAATGAAAAATTCATGAAATTCTGCCGTTTCATGCAAAAACACAACGTGGGTGAATTTCATGCTTTGAGAAGTTTCACTTTTTGTGTTCCGTTGTTTCAGTAATGTGACACAATAAATTATATTTTTGTATATATTTTCGCTGTGACCTCATAAAATGATATTATTTTCCATTCATTCACGTTGTGTTTTTGTACGGAAGGCAGAATTCTTCACTGATACTCGCCAAAACACGATGTTTACAAGCGTCGGTAGCCACCTATCTGGCATTTCTGGCAGTACGCGAGGCGCGCGTTGTTTGAATTCATTTGTCGGCCGTCCGTACTCACTGTGCGGATAAACCGAAATCCGCATTAACGAGGTCCGGAAAAACGAGGGTCGAGTGTAGCCTATATATGAAATTTGTTTTGCGAATTTTCAAAAAAAAATCGTGAAAATTGAACCAAAAGTTTTTTTTCATAAATCAATTAAATAATAATAATTAGTATTCAATGGTATTTCCTAGTCTAAAAATAATAAAGCATCCATAAAATAGCATAAAAACATATGTTCCGTGGTTTGTTTGAATCTACCAGCTCGCTCAAAACGTTCACGCGGCTTGGATTACTTTACCTAGTTCTCTGTTTGCGTTTACAGTATTTGAGCAGAAAATGCGGAAAAGGTTTGTGACTAGAAAAGGAGATTATTACAGGTCAATTTGATTACATTTTCCTTTTTTTAACTGTTTTTACTCCACTGATTTTTACCCATCGCAGGGAACCTTTGAACGGAACTACCGTAATAGGGGAGGAACTACTGCAGCTACATGCTTTTCTTACAAAAGCTCGCCACCTACAAGAATTTTCAGGCGACCAAACTTCGATTCGCCACACACAAGTTGGAACCCAATGAAGTAGATTATGCTTCGATCTGTGATTCCTACCTTACTCCGCTGTCAACTAATCGGCTTGCGATTATAGAGACAACAAAAAAATTGTTCTCCTTTTCCGTAAAAAGGAAGCCAAACAAGGCTGCAGTGGTAAAAGATTGCCTGTGGGAACACAACTGGCAATATATTTTTCAATGTGCTTTAGATTTGATCCTTTAATCCAGCCTATCGTTATTCCAGATGTATTGGCCTTGACATTTTGCCAGCATTTGATCTGCTTCGGTAGAAAGGACAAAAAGAACACCTCAGTTCTGTAACTTTCAGAGGCAAAAAATAAGACTGCAACATCTATCTTAACTTAATTGATTTCAAATCGGTGTCATTTTTATCTGTCAGCCAAGCACGTCTATGTGTCTATTGCATGTGTTAGCCTCCTACCTGAGGTGCACAAGCTACTGCAAAGATACAGTTGTTTTATTGAAGTGGTGTAACCTGATTACGAAGCATTTTTGGAATGACTTTTCACCAAACCAACATAAAAACGCTTTTCCGGGCCCAAAAAAATGTAGGAACTGCTCCTCCAAGCCACTACTTCCTGATGGAAAGATGTGTCGTTGTCTTCTATCTTCAATGAAGTTCTTCCAAAAATTGTCGTTGCAATGAGCAGATTTTAAGTGATCTTTGGAAATAGTCTCTAGGTGCCCTTACTTCTCTATTGCCTGATGTAAATCTTTGGCAAATGTAGTGCCACTTTTTGAGGATCCATCCCGACTACGGTTCTGCAAATATTTTTGGTCTGCTTCTTGCGAGATAATATTGGAATTGTGTGAAGGTGCGGATAAACAAATGCTTTAAGACAGTGGGAAATTAAAAAACAGCATCATCTGGGTTTATTAATGATGACTGTCGTTAAACAACTGCATTCGTAATTAAAAATTGATCTCGCCAATTGTTTGGCCTCTGGCTATACTACGCAATTCATTTATGAAAAAAATTGCATTTCAAGCTTCTATTTGTAGTAGGTAGCCTATTCTTTTACTTTATCAGCTTGAAGTTTTTTCGTAGGTGATAGATCGGTAACAATAGCTTTAAACCACAAATAGAAACTTGGAATGCAATTTTTTCATGTATCAACAACTGAGAACAGAATTCAATTTGAGAGAGAAAGGAAGATTAAGTCTCCTGGCCTCCCCTAAATCTTAATTGAATGGTTTCTACACTAATTTAGATGAGGTTCTAAAGCAGAAAAATATTTGCTTTGAGAGTTTTTTACCTTGTGGGAACTTCTGCATTGACGTCATCACCAAAACTAGATATTACAAATTACGCACCTTTCGACTAAGGAGCACAATGTTGCCATGCATGCATGACTCGTATGTTGCAAAATCTCCGCTCGAATATTGGGATTCGATTCAAATGATATCATAGTTGATTTCACGTCACACCATTTGATGTTAGGTATGAAGCCATTTTGTTTAGATCATGAGATTGTTTTGAAAAAAGCAAGTGATAGGTCCCATCTCATCACCCCACAATCCTACGCCAATTGCCTGATGCTTCGTGTCATTGACCCTACTCGTTCCTTCCTGCTCATTGCTTGATCATCCATGCCAACAGCTTACACGTCAATCACTACCGTTGGAAACAAAGAATTCGGAGGATTTAGTCTAGCCATATTTTCTGTTCAGCCACTCATCCACATTTTAAAACCTTCATCTCTCTAAAAAAATTCAAAAACGGTTGTCCACTCAAAATGTTGATCTACAGGAGCTTTCCAAAAGTGTATATTCGAGAAAGAATAACTTCAACTCAAGAAAGAACAAAAGAAAGCAAATATATTTTAAAATTCTCAAAAAAAAAGATAGAACCCCCACATCAAATAGATCTACTCATGCCACTGTTCATGGCTTCATACCCACGCGACCTCCTAGCATCAAACTCAGCAACTTGAGAGCATATAAATTATAAATGATTATATGAATATTATAATTGAATTTAATATAAATATTATAATGAACATATCGATATAAATATTATGATGAGGATATAAATAAATTACAAATGATTCACTATACCAAACTTACGGTTTCTTTTCAATAAGGGTTGAACGTAATTAAAAACAATTTGTGAAATATAAAAACGATTTCATTAGTCATAATATATTACAAAAAAACCTATTCCTCGCTTATTACAAATGACGATCTATTAAATGCGGCGGCAAACACATAGCTTAAAAGTCAAAAGCTTCCGAACAATTACGACATCAAGAACATTAACAGTTACTTTACTAAAAGAACAAAACAACTAAACCAATGACAGGGGATATAAATCACGTTAACGCTAATTAAGGGCCATTTTTTATGACCAAAAAAATCAGAAAATATGATTTTGTTTTTTGAAGTGTTTAACTTTAATTTTAGATCATCAGATTTGTGTTGATCTCCCGAACAAAGACTTTGTGTGTAAGTTTTTATCGGTATTTTGAACAATAACACTCTGCAACAACGAATGAAACAATTTTGTTTTACTTAAAAATTGCCAAAAGTCTTCAACTCATCCAACAACAGACGTTTAAGTCGAATTTTACCAAGTACACAATGCTTGCGTCTACAAAATTTCTGTTTGAGAAAGGTGCTACTAGTTACTAGCTACTAAGCAAAAGTAAATATACTACCAGGAATCTATCCGTGAAGTAACTTGCTCGAAGCTAAGCAGTAGGAGTAAAAGCTCGGAGTTCGAAAAGTAGTCTTGACTCCATTTTAGCACAGGGTGACCAACTACAACTTTATATCATATCCAAAGACCAAATTGTGAGTTGCAAAATAATGCGTCAGGAAGATGAAACAATGCAAAATTGACATCAAAGAGCAAGCGCTGTTAGGCTGCTGAAAAAAATAAAAACATTTTTTTCAATGTTTTGTCAAACTCGGCAAGAGAACTTTCACTGCCTTCCTCATTCCCATACCAATTTTTATTGCTTGCAAAAGCTGTTTGAACTGCATCTACAAAAATACTAGATTTCAATCTTTGGATTTTAAAGTAAAAATGAAAATTCCTATTTTATAACCTAAAACAGAATCTGTGGCTTTTTAGGACTTTAACTTCTTAAATAAAGACGGTAACAGCGTAATTTTTTTACGGTGATTGATTCACAACTTTATGTGCTATTCAAAAAAATGACCCAAATAACCATTAAGGCTGGTTTCCATTAAGCGTAAATTGTAGGCGTAGCGTGGAAAATTCTTTGTTTCTCTATTTAGTTTTATGCGCGCAGCGAAAGCATTTGCTGAAGTGCATTGCGCGACCATTCCGTTTAAAAATTCAAGAATTAAGGCATGCAATTCACAACTTGTATAGCAGATAATGTAACCATCGCTGTACAAGATTTCATTCCGATCCGAAGGAAGGGCCTCCGAACCGGGTAGGACTTTAGGGTAAAATGAGGCCCCCAAATCTGACCGAAAACTAAATTTGTTGCATGTAAGCAAACAGAACTGAACTCCCTCATTTTCTTTTTCAACATTAATATTTACCTAGCGTAACGATATAGGGGTCACGAGAAAGCTGTTGATCCATTGGAGTAAGTAGCCGTGGCAGGCAGCTTAGCCATCAATCACTTTGCTCTCCAACCTCTCCTTTATGTCAGAAATAACAAAACACTTTTGGCAACCGGCAAATCTTAATTCATCACAGCCGCCTGTATCAAAAAAATTCATCTTCCCACCACTCACCACCCATCTGAACATTGATCATTGCAAAGTAGGTAGTAGGTAGCTCGATGTCAGCTTTATAGATTTTAGTTTACTAACAGCTGCCAGCGAGTCCAAGTTATTTTTATGAATTACGAGTTATACATGAAGAGAATTTATCCAGTAATGTCTCATTTACTCCTGCGTAAATTTGTTATGAAATAAAGTTTACGATGTCACCATAAACATCGTTTGGCTTTGTGTTGCTTGTTTTTTTACATTGCTTTCCTACACTGAGCCTAGTTTAGGTTAAGACCAACCGCTAGAAATTCAAGTCTGCTTGGCCTGTAATGTAAACACCCTGCGTTCAATCCTTGACCAGTTTCAGAAGCCAAATATATGCTTTTAGCAGCCATAGATTTCATCAATGCACGGCCACCATAACTAACGTTTTGACATACGCATCTGCTTCATCATTACAAGCTCTAGAAACCTGATTTATATAAATATTTACCGGCATAAAAATACTAAAATCGACGTTTCCGATGATGTTTAATATATATTTGTTTTAATTGCTTTAAAAGCAATTAGGGTGATTTGTTAATGATAGGTGATCTAAGGGTTTTTATGTCTTGGCATGGGGGAAACTTAAACCTCCCAGAGCCAACACTGATTTCACCTCCAGTACAATGCAATACACCACCAACCCACGTCTAATGTAGATATCGATTGGGAATTAACAGACCGAACCTGCCAGGAAATATAAAAATGTTGCGGCTTCAACCCAGATTATTATTTATATAGAATAAATGATAACTACGCTTCATAAAATTATAATGAATAGATTAAGTCAAAAGTTCTCCAACTGGGGTCGGTGGCTTCGTCCCGACCAGTCAATCAATCAACGTTTGTCCCGGTAAGCAAAAAGTCCCAGAAAATCACTTTAGCGATGTTTTGAAAAGTAACTCTAGTCTAACGATGAATCGGCCGGCGAGCGGCACAATCGCGGCAGTATTACAGGTGTTGACCTTGCTTTTTTTTTGAAGGACAGATCCGTTTTTTTGTATTCGTATTTTAATTGTTATTATTGGAAGTGAGTCGGTGACAAAACGAATAAGTAATGTCACATATAATTGGAATCCGCAAAAAGGGTCCGCAAAGCAAAAAGTTTGGGAACCTCCGAATTAAGTTATACCTATGCGTTATGAAAATCAAATCTGGACTTCCATCGTTATTACATGGAAATCAAATCTAGACTGCGATTGGCAGCGGCAGGACAAAAGGTTTTGCTTGTAAGAACTGAATTTTACCAGTTCGTGAACAATCGTATCACTTGTCTTCCCAAAACGAACAGCACGTTCTATTCATCTACGAGTCAAATCGCTCTTTGCTTACTTGATTTCTGATCTTTTGTTAAAAGTACACCAACCATTTGCCAATCCTTGTCTGGAACAGTAAAATCAAACTGTTCATGTTTGGGTATATTATGAAAAAGTAGTGAAAACTTTGGGCAAACCTAATGAAGACGGCAAACAAACTAGCTCAAGATTTCTCAAATAATGGTTTAAAGCGTTGATGGCAAAAAAGAAATCTTTAGGTCAATTAATAGAAAAAATATAGACTTCTAAGTGATTTTGAAAATTAGTCTGCCTCATAAAAATGGCCAAAGCGATTTTGCTTTTACTTTAATCTGTTCATCTCCAGAAAGAATAAATCTGCAAGTTTAGTAGAAACAAAAACGTAGACGTATAAAAGCGTGCTCCAACAATCTGTTGAAATATACAACTGTAATCTCTAAGTTGTATGTTGGGTGACATTTTATGCGAAGTTCGAGGCTGTCTATAGTGCTGATCACTGGCAGCGCCATGGGAGAATGGGGTGCACTTACCTCCACACCTGTATTTAGGCGATTTCTGTAACACACGCTGATTTGTTGTTTTTTGGGAGGGGTGGATTCCTGGGTTCTAACCTTCCTAGTTTTTGAAGCAAAATATTATTTTGAAAAATTAGGCTGCGAATCTTAGATTTATGCGATCGCAGTGATCAGAGATAAATTTATGTGTTTGTGATTTGTAATGAAAGCAGCCTACAGTGCCTGTAATACTTTTCGTAAATACATCTTTCGAAATTTCCAAATGTTTACTACATGATTTGTTTCGTCATCAATACTATGCCAATTTCTGAACAATACGCTCAGTTGCCCTAGTTTTGCTTATCCAGTTTATTTCAATTTTTGCAAAAAATTTCCCACAAAATATACGCCGACTACATGAAATCAATTTTTGTCCTTCCAGAAATTCCTGCTCATGAAATGAGTTACCAAGCGGTCTACAAAAATTCCGATCCTTGACTCGCTCTCTCAAATAAACCTTATAGGCTTTAAAAATAAATGGATTAAGTTAAACTATGTAGTATGTCGTGCTGAGAAAATCTTTACCCCGCATTACCTGCAACAAGGTTTATGGTCGTGATTTGGAATCATATCCCATCGAGATTTTCCCTGAAGTTATCTCGCCTATCATTTGTCCCCCTCCCATAGAGTGTAAGCTGTCGCCTCTCCTGAAGCTGGTACGCAAAGGTTTTCATACTTTTTGCTGCAGGACACTCACGTCAGCAACAGAACACTCCGCAGGATCAATAGTTATTACCCACTACACTCGTGGTAAAAATTTCAAGGTCTCCACAATTTATTCCAAGCTTGAGATCTAAAAATGACTTAACAAAAAATTTAAAAAAAATTTCTTCGCTGCCTTTTATGTGCATCGAAAATGTTGCTCGTTTTGCCTACATGGGGAGCCTCTTCGTGACGTTTTGCTTCAAATCCACATCTTAAAAAATCTAATGAAATTAGAACTTCGCAAACAACTATAACGAGTTAAAGTAAAAAAAATTTTCAACTCTGAGAGGGTTGCAATGATGAGGTCATTTTGAACTTCTTCGATTTTTTTGTTTTTAAAACATAACATATGCTTTTCAAAGTTATATCATCCGTCGCGACGGCACAGTATGACGAAAGACATGCAGAGCAGGAGCTCACACGCATGAATGAATCGGTCCTCCAAAAAAAAGTTATCAATCCGTAGTTATATATTCAGAATTAGAAGAGTTATCCTTCTCATGAATTATTGTATTTACGTACAATTGGGTCGTCTTGTCACTTTAACTACTGTAGAAGTTACTTAAAAAAAACACAAAGCAATAGTCATAACATTATATTGCAGGGTAGAGGAAAAAACGTTTTCAACGTTTTTACGTATCGCCCAAAAGAGTTTTGCACACTAAAATTACTCTTATTTCAACTACAAGTTTTTTTCATGGACATATTAAATAATTTATCAACTAAAGAAAAAAACATACAATCACAAAAAGCTATGGTCAAATGCAATTCAATAATTTTCAAAAAGCTTTAATGATCACTTGATGAGCTTTACTACTAAGATTTGGCAAAAGAGTTTTATTATAAGATTTAAAAAACCTATTATAAGCATTGAAAAGCTACAGAATTCAGACAAATTGTCTCGTGTTTATTCTTCACTACCGACGCGATTTTTCCTCGCTTTTTTCCTCCATCTCCTTCGGATGCTTCTTTCAGCAATTTTTTTATAATTTTTTTCCAACTGGCAAGCAGTGATTTTATGGTTTCTGCAAATGACTTTAGCAATTACAAATACAGTATTTCTAGTTTGAATTACAAAACGATTTACGATATCCTAATAAGCAGCTAAGGATATTCCTAAAAGTGGCAAAGAAAATAATTTTAGGGTGTTGTTTTATGTAGTAAAAAAACAAAGCGTCTGCTGTAACTCACACAATCGCTGGCCTGCGGTATAAATGTATCGTAAATTTTGCCCATTTGCCTAGAACTTGGATTTTTACCTCTAGGGAGTGGTTGGACAAAGCTTTAGTTGAAGTTTTGATGTATAGAATCAGCAAGTTTGAAAACAGCTGAATTTTGAGGTCAGCCAATGCACCACCTCAAAGAATGTTACTATTCCAGGCATTTATTCACTTATTTCGATTTTTGACATGATCTTATCGGTGAAAAGCAAAAAAAACTTATCACGGTTTTGCAAACAGTGATGCAAACCTCACTGTAAAATCGAAAAGTGTGGACTAGGAGTACAATTGTAGATTTTATCGCGTTTGCTTAAAATATTGGGTCTCCTCAAGCTCATAAAGGTCAGCATCCGCCAAAGCAATGCTCCGAGGCTCCTGCAAATGAAACCAAAACTTTACCTACGTTTACACGCAACATAGATCACGCAAATATTAAACCTGGTAATCTAAGAGAACACAATAGTAGAAACGAGCAGTTGAAGCCAATGCCACAGAGGTTTTTGCGTTGCGGGGGTTCGGTTGGTATGGAAGGCACTTAATTGTTGCAAGCAGTGCGCTCCTTCAGCACGGCTAGCACATTTTCCTTCCCCCCTCACTCCAACACTTTAAACTTTAGTTAGCCACTGTTTACATGACAAAACGATTTACATCTAAATAAATTTTACTTGACGTTTAAGAAAAATAAAACAAAATTAGTTTTTATCAGAGTGACTAAATATCCCGGGTACTATAAACTTACAAAATAATTGCAGGGAATTTTATAATTTTTTTCTGTCCAATTTATTTTCACAGCCAAATTCCTCAAAAAAAGAAATTGCGTTGTTCTGATCGCACAAACTCGTACATCGTTTCCACCAACAACGATTAGTTTTCGAATAGGAAAACATCACTTTTGTTGTTACACCCACTAATCTGAAGACGTCGCATTTTATTAAAAAATTTTGCTTAAATTATACTCCGTAAATAAAACAAATTGTAGAGGATGATCTACAAGAAAAAGCTGGTTACATATAATTAACATCAAAGTATTTTGGTCGGAAAAGACTTGTGGTTTTGGAATAATGCATCAAGATCAACATGTGCTATGCAAATTTACTGCAGTCAGAATGTAGTGCAACGATAAGCCTGCAAAGTGCTATTAGTTTCTTTAAATAAAATAACACTCCCTATCAACTCTGTTGATTCTTCTTTTCCCAATTTTTCTTACAAACTTTTCAACTTCATTACTCTCTGGGAAACTCTACAATACGCAACATGCTTGGCTTTCTGTATTAAATACAACGTTGCCTGCGTTTCCTTCAAGCACAATGTTCAGTTTTCGAATAACCTTCTCTTGATTGTTGGATATCTTTTCCAAAAATAATATATGTCAATCACGTTATGAAAGATATCGAATTTATATCACAAACTAAAGAAAGATACCATAGTTCCAATATCAATCTCGAAAAAATATCAGTGGTATCAGGCAATTGCCACAAAGTTTTCTTAATCCTCAAGGGCAAAAAGTCTTTGCCACCATGTTAAAAGCTCTGCAATTGGATTAGCTAAAACACAAAAACCGAAAACTACGTTTTTCGCACCCCCAAAAAATGAAGTTGCTTCTGGCAGCGTTAATGCATTTGGTTGCTCACTAAGAGATATCCATTGCCGCATTACTCAAATACATGTATGACTCAAATACATGTATGACACATTATAGTGGCCCTTGTTTTTGAAAACGTGAAAAGTATTGCTATCCACCCCTGAGTTGGGTTCATTTACAGAGAAATTGCACCAAGTAAAATTTTAGACCATTTGAGAATGTTTAGAGGTGAACCACGCATGGTTAATTTTTACGGTTGGCATCATCATTGTAAATGGACTTGCAGATTGCAACTCAGTTACAGCAACACGAAATTATTTTGAGCTACTACGCTAATAACGGCTGCTGGTGATAAAAATGCAACACGTTGCAATGATAAATTCCATCTTCTCAATTTCATTGTCGAAGAATTTGCTGATAAAAAGCTACCATCCAACCGTGATGTATTGAGTGTGTTTATTAAACAACCTGTGGAAGAGAAAATGACAACACGAGAACCTGCAACTAAAACCGCTCGGGAACATATCCAAAGTTGTGCAGGTCGAGCAAGAATTTCCGTGAAGCCTGAGCATCGTGTAATATTTTCAATAGGGGCTCTTTATCAAAAGTGTGAAGATCTAAAGCCGCTCAAAAATTCACAGAACCAATCTAGATAAAGAAGAAAAATACATTTGTTGATAACCTCAATGATCTGTTACCCATACTACATGCTGACGATATATACGTGTTAGTTTTGCAAGCAGACAAAAATTTTTTTGCTCGCAAGAAGACCGACAAAAAAAATTGTTCAACGAGGGAAGTGACAGCGTGATTTAATGGGATCTGTAAATGAAACCCTGGCTGCCATGTAAAAGCGGATTGAACAAAAGCGGAAAATCGAAAAATGCAAAAGAAAAAAGTTGAGGATGAATACAAAACCTCAACTTAAAAGATATTGTTCTAACGTCTTCCAGCAGCAGTAAAGATAGAAACTGTACAAGTGAGAGCATGTCAGGCAAAACAAAAAGCCTCAACCAAAGTGCTGTAGAGCTCAACAGAACCATGTTACATGTTTTCTTGCAGCTGCGATTGACCGCAGTCAAGTAGTAGATAGAGGAGCTGTAATTGTTCTGATAGAAACTGCTAGAAGCCTTGGTCATGATCCGGATACTCTGGCTATCGACAGGGGAACAATTGTTCGTTCTAGAAAAAAATGCAAGAGCTACATTTGTTGAAAACCATGGAAAAGAATTTCATACAAGCGAACCACTCACAGTTCACTGGAATGGAAAGCTTTTTAAAGATTCGACATCAAACAAACACGTGAATTGTCTCTCAACTCTCATACCTCGTTTGAGTGTACATCGAAAACTTGCAGATTCCAAAATAACTGCTGGTAAAGGTGAAACACAGGGTCAAGCTGTAATTTATGCCTTGGAAGAATGAGGCATATCTGAGAAAGTGACAGCAGTGTCATTTGACACAACTTCTACTGGCACTGGACGTCGACATGATACATGTGTATTGTGGAACAAAAACCACAATGCGTGTATGCTTAGCACCTAAAGTTTTATTTTTTAAGCAATATAAAGCTTAGTGGTAATTCGTTGATGTTATATTTTTGAACCAGGAACCGCTGAATAGAGTGTCAGTGCAGTAACTACGGATTACATTCGTCACCTCATAAAAAAGTTTGACATTGATTGCCTTGTTACAAAACAGCCATGTGATGATCACCTTGAACCACTTGAGCTCAGAACATTGCTTGTTGGAGAGGTTTCACAAAGAGATTTAAAATTTGTAGCACTTGGGCCAGTACACAATGCATGTTGGATGAGTAAACTTTAGTACGCTTTAAAAATCTGGATGTTTCAAAAGCAATTCAGACTCGTGGCGAAAAAAGAGAAAGCTATGAAAAAACTCTGCAGGTTTGGAATAATAGTTTATATTAAAGCGTGGTTTACTCCCCCTAATGCTACCAAAGCACTTCGACGTTACTTAGCTTTGTTTAGTCTCTTTTTCTACTCTCCGACGAAGCAGTCTCCAAAGCTACCTAAAACGAAATGTCGAAACATCTGTGGTATGTCTGAAGAACTAGTTGTTTTCAGCTTTTTCGATTATGGTGATCGTGTTCCATTAAAAACAAATTAGCACATGACCCGCTAAGCTTCAAAGTAGACAATGAACAGGATCCTTTGAAAAGGCCTCAATATTAACTTTCTTTTCTTAAATAGAAGCAATTTGAAGATTTTGTTACTCTACAAACAATGGGATTTTTCAAAATGCTTCGACTTGATAACAATTTTCTTATTGAAGATCAAAGACTTTGGTCAAAAAAACGGAAAGCTGCCAATCTGCAAAATCAACTGTAAAAGTTTAAGAGCAACTAATGACAATGTCGATTGCGTAGCTGCTCTGGTTCAGTCACACAACAGACTATTCACTAAAAATGAAGAGCAACTACAATTTCTACTGCAAGTAGTTTCTGAACATCGTTGTGCCTCCCCACGTGTACTGCAAACAAAGCTCACGCATCCCGAAAACAGTGAGCATTGGAACGCAATTACGAGTTTCCTGAATGTAACAAACTCTACCCAGCTTGATATTATTGAATCAAACTGTAACTTTATTTTAATTATATTTTCATTGTATTATATTTTTGTTTCATTACCAATTTTACATTCTTTTATTGGAGTTGTTGATGCAAATTTGGAGGGATAAATCCCGCTATTTGGAATTTTAGAAAAAAACTGCAATATTTTCAATAATAACTGCAATATTCCTAAACTACCTCCAATATTAATCAAAAATTGTTAAATTTTACTCAGCGTGTTTTTAGACCCAACAAACCCATTTTGTGAGTGTAGAGCTAAAATAAAAGCATGTTTAATTTTTGGCCTCGTAAAAGAGGGGCTGTAATAACATGTAGATCTAGTCCTGAGCAGTTCGTGGTCACTGAGAGGATATTTTCGTAAACATCGCTGAAATAGCGAGACATCGCGGATACGAGATATCGTGGATATAATGTACTGCTGAAAAACACCCTATGCTTAATCAAGTATAATTCCACTGCACCACCTACGTGAACTATAACTGGGTCCAGCAAACCTACTTTTCATTCTACACTCTTTTTATTCTAAATAGCTAAAGCAAAAACACGCCTTACTTAATCTTAAGAGTCGTTACAAGCTTGAATTTAGCAGCGAACTATCTTTGCATGTTACTCTGTAACCATATAAGCATCACAATTGCTTTTTAAGATAAAACGTTATCTATAAGCGTTGACAATTCAATTCTGTGCAATTGCAAGAAAATTTTTTATCTCCGTCTCCGAATTCCCTCGTCCGTCCTTCATTTAAACGTCTTTGGCGTCAAGATTTTCCACAATAAAAAAAAATACAAGAAAAGAAAAACCATTTTTAATAATTTCGAACCACTTTATTTTCTTCATACCTGTTTACAGATAGTTTTAGGTTGAGTGTTGGCAAGTACGTTTGGGTGATCACTATGTATTTTGAATACATAAAAAGCTTGAAGCATGACAAGTTGGGGTGGCGTTTCTAGCAAAAAACATATTTATATTAAATATTCTTGTATAATTTTGTCGCTTGCTTCATTTAAGTAGTTAGTGCAAAATCCTTGCACAGCAATTATTAAGTGAATTAAAGTTTTTATTAGTCACTTTTCCTGCAAATTATTAATTATATACCACCTGTTGCCATTTTATACGTGCTTCACTTTAATATTTGTTTCATTTTTATATCTACCTGTACTTAGCTTTAGTTGACTCACCCCGTTACTGCTATCCATCAGCAAGTATATGGATTTAGTGACCCTTCAGGTTAATCGGCGTGTTCTAGCCATTCGGAATACTACTTTTGAAATTTGGCAACGAAATCACCCTCTTTGTTAGTGGTGTAACTCATAAAAAATAAGCCTTCGCATCAAGTAGTGTACAGCGTGTTTGACTTTTTCTTCACGTTGTCAAACAATCCAAAAAGAAAATTGCCGCGAATGGAATAACTCTGTTGAAGAACCTGAATACGTCACCTAATAGTGCAATGTTGACCAAAACAGCTCGTGGTGTGACACGTTTTCATTCAAAGGCAGATTACTCAACAAATCGTTGAAAGTGTGCCAAAGCTGTCTCATGATGGGAATTTACGTCACCGCATGTTTCAGTACATCGCATCAACATTCGTTCAAGGCAAATGCTGCATAGCATTACAAGCAAGTATGTCAACAACGTAGCCGAGTGAGTTGGAGCGATTTTCAAGGTGGCAACGATCGGGTGATCAAACCTCACGGACGGCTCTGTTGCGTGCTGGGAGAGAAACTTCACAGCACATTTCCAAGCTTAACACAAAAAGAATATGGTATAATCGATAAAAGGATTTACCGTGACTAGAAAATATATAACTAATCAAACACAAAATACACTGCATGCTGCAAGATAATAGTTACAGATAGCTTTTAACAGGTTTATAACTTTCAACAAAAAAAGGTTTCTAAAAACACATTTACGCCATAGTTTGAAGTGATTCTTAAATCAGCTTCGTTGATGTTACAAGAGGTTACTTTTATGAGGTAATAGTTATTACATAAATAAAAGAAAATGCTCGATTAACTAATCAACCACACCAACACCAATAAACACAGTTAGTTTTTAATATATGTAAGCAGTGAACGCACAAGTATTTATAACGCATTCAAATTACTGTCATAAGTATTAATAATAAAACTTTATTCAGAATATTTGTCAATTTAAATTTCCTTTTTCAGACACCAAAATACTAGCTGAAGTACAGGAAATGATTCTTTTCGAGATTTGAAAAAGTCACAAACAAAATTAAGCCTAGATTAACAGAAAATTTGAACCAATATTTCCACTTAATGAAACTTTTCGTCGATTTTATTAGTCGAATATCACAGAGAAATTCTTGCTTTATCCAGATTATGGAAATAACTTACACTTTCTCATTTGCTTGCAGTCTGTCTGTATCGTGTTTTCAGATGGTTGATTGCCACAATTTCACGCATTTCTGTGCGGTGACGTTAAAAATACTCAAATCATCACGAGAGGAAGGTGTCTTGAGCAGTGGGCATTGCAGTAGGTGTTCCATCATTTGTGTTTCAGTGCCACAATTACACGAGGGGTTGCCAGTATGGTATCTCCATTTGATTAAATTTGCCTTGGTACGGCCTACGCCAGATCTAAGCCAATTGAGTGTTTTCCATGTGGGCCAGGGTGCATTGCTTCCTGGAGGGAGACTCTCAGATGGTTGAATTCTTATATCGACACAGGGTGAGTTGGATTTTAACTTATCGATCTATCGTTCCATGTTTGTCTCTGCTTTGGGCTGGACAAGGGGCTGGACATGGATCAGAAAAGATCTTCTTGATTTCAACCTCGTCGGTGCTGGCACAGATCCAAATAGTGGGTGCCTTGGATCAGTAGATTGGCATAGTCTTTCCGCTTTGCTGGCTGTCACTCTTCTCATTTTGGGTTGTGCGATACCAGCAAGTAGGAGTAGGTTGCAGGTGTTGGTAGGTTGAGACAACCAGTGCTTGCAGTAACAAAGTTCATTCGAGAGTTCTGTAAGCAGTAATACACCGGTGTTTTCGACATAAAAGCTTTGAAAGCATTGGACTATTCAACAGCGGCTTTTCGCGTTTTGCTAAAATTGTACTGATTCGAGTTCTCCATCATTAGCAGCACAGCTTTGTCAAAAGCTAAAAGAGATATTGAAGTTCAGTTGAGCACGTTGTCACCGCGAAAAAACATGCTGTGCTTAATTTAACGGTCGCGGTGTTTCCGAAGCCTTGCAACAAGCAAATTTTTTGTATGAGCTGAGAACGCATGCTTTTCATGCAAAGTTTGCTTGCGCATCAACAAAAACTTAGTTATAGAGCAAGGGTTATTGGCATAACGATTAACGAAAACAAACCGTTTTATTTGTATATACTGAAAGAATCCTGAGGGGGGGGGGGACTAAAAGTACGTGGAGGAACTGGGATAATTTATTTGCGGGTTTCTTTCAGTGCGATAAATGTCCTGGCAAGCATGAAACGCGAGAAAACTCACCGATGGTGACACGTGGATTTGATAAACAACTACGTCTTCTCTTATTCATCAAAGCAATAGGAAAATTTGCTTTCTGGCCAAGTTTCAAAAACAATTAAAGATATTGCAAAAACTCCTGCACTCTGCTTCAGGAACAACGGGAAAAGCTAACCTTCGCAATAGGACTCACCTCAAGTTCGGGCAATTTGGCCTACAGTGACCGATCGTAGCGAGTAAAATTTGCATGAATAAGCATTAGCTTATATGAAAAGCCAACATCTTAGACCAGTGGTTCCCAAACTTTTTAGTCACGACCCACTTTTCAAAACATAAATTTTCGAATCCTACATAATTCTGCATGTACTTCGAAGTACCTAAAAAAAAGTACAGTGAAAACAAACATCTATTCAAAATGTTAATTTACTTTTAAGTTATTTGAGACAAAGCATGCAATAATATAAATTTTTAATGACTTCCGCAACCCACTGAAATTACGCCCACGACCCATAGTTTGGGAACCGCTGTCTTAGACTATTGTATGGGTATCAGTTATCTTCATCACATTTCATGTTTATGAGTTGAGTGTAGAATCAATCAAGTTCACAATTTTATCCACGCTGTACGGTCAGAGAAGATGCTCAAAACATGAAAGAGGATCAGGATGATGCATTGCAAGTCTTTCGTGACAACGTCGTGAAAGACTTGACCGTAGCACAGGCAGCACCACAAACGTCGTTCCAGGCTGCACTTTTTGGTTCTAACTTGAATATCTCGAGAGTACCATTGATAAAGGAAAGACGGGGAATGAGGCCAAGCCAGCAAACACGGCGATGAGCTTAAGGAGAGCAGATGGCAGGTTGTTCCATTTTTTCTCAAGAATTGTGTTCGCAATGTGCTGGTGCCAATTGACGTTTCCAAACTTGGCGCCAAAACTCTAAAACCCCAGCTATTGAAGCAATCAATTTTGCTGGCGAAATACTCAAAAATCATTACTGCCTTGTTGTTACTGTCCGATCCTTGCCTAAGGATGGAGGAAGGGCGAGAAACTATGGAGCCCAAGAAGCCAGGCAGCTTCCGAAGGTCAAAACCAGAGATCGTCTTGATAGCAGTCGCCAAAGTGTCAGCGGCGCATAGAGTCCACGGCATGACCACAGAATGTGATGAGTAGTAACCTATGTTGGATCATCGCAAGGACTGCACAAAGAATTTTCAATTCTGCCACTTCTAGAGATAGTGTATAACAGAAGTCTGCATCCAATGCAGCGAAGACGATAAAGGACACAACGTGCGGGACGAGGAAATGCAAGTTCCTTAGTGGATACCGAGGGGATCTGCTATCAAAGAACTCAGTTGAGACAGAACACCTCTAGTCCGAGAAAAGAGAAGATATGAAAAGAGGGAGAGTGCATTGAAGTGTATATGGCTTAGCAGCGTACCTCGAATGGCCAACTCATCGGCCGTGTCATTTCCCGAAAGAAAAGGATGACCGAGTACACATTTTAGCCTAAAAAAAGAAAAGAAATGATAGATGCTGCCGTATGTGCCAGATATGTGAGATAGAAAGAGGTATTGAGTAGCAAGGACAAAGTAGAGTTTGAAATGAGAAGTAGCAGGCTTGTTGGGAGCTGCCGAGACCAGCGGTGAACTTGCAGCATGGAGCAGATTTCAGAAGAAAATCTTGAACATACAGTGACTTCCAAATAAGAAAGGTTGCCACAGCGCCACAAAGTGAGCTGTTGGCAAGGGTGCCAAAACCTCTTTGGCCGAATAGAAAAAGGAAAGAGCCAACTATCCACACCACAAGATGGGAGAAAATTAAAGTGGGTTAATGCTGCACCATGGCAAAAAAGGATATGGGCAGAACGGGAGCATTGAGTACAAAGAGTGATTTTGATAAACCACCCAAGCGTCTGCCAACAAGATTGAAACCATTAAACAAAGCAAGGAGAGAGGTCGGCCGAAATAAATTTTTGAAAAAGAGTGGGATGCCAGATAAACACAAAAGCTTTAGAAAAAGTCGATCTGAGCAAGAATTGGTCGAGAGCCCCGCTTGGCTTTGTTAAACCAATCTGAATTGGATGGAGAAAGGTGAGGAATTTGATCAAGAGTAGACTAACCCGGGCGGAAACCAGCTTGGCGACAAAAAAGAATGGGATTTGACTTCACAAAGAAGAGCAGACGAGATAGAATGATGCGCTTAAACAGCTTTGAGACGCAGGAGGTGAAAGAGATAGATCAAAAGAAGCAGGTAAGTCGAGAGGTTTCCAATCTTGTAAATTGGAATTTTAGTAGAAGACTTCTAGATGGAAAAAAAGCAAAGACCAGGAAATATTGAAAATGTGTAGGAGAAAATTCATGCCAAAGCGAGGAAAGTGCTTCCGCTCAGGGAAGGCAACTTGGCTGGCCCTATAGTGCCGAAAGAGGAGAGGTTGGAAGAAGCTGCAAGAAGTTCAGTAGAGAAGAGCAGAGAGCAGAAAAAAGAATGAGACTCCTCAGGATAAGAGGCCCGGCAGAGCTCAAACAAGTAGCCTCTCACTCTGCTTCGCAATGCCTTAACTAAGGAGCAGAAAAATGAGATCTCAGGTAGTAGACATAGACCGATCCCAACTCCCTAAGAGAACATCAATTTAAAAACATAGGCCCTGTCTAACGAAGAAGAACACACTGCTAGCGTGCAAGTCTTCTGGGGAAGGAAGGCCAGACCAGGACCGAGTTTGAAAGTTCAAGAAAAAGGATAGGCCTTGTCTGACAAAGATTACAACACTGCCAACGTGGCAGTCATCAGGTGAAGGAATGCCACACCAGGAGCAAGTGCGATCAGATTGCAGAGCATATTGTCCATGTTTGTTTATCCCTCATTTATGAGAAAGCGAATTGTATCGCTATATTTTGGACGGGACGTCCGCACTCGTGCGAGAGTCACCATTTCCGAGATGTCTGGGCCACCTATCTTCCACATAAAGGAAGGGCAACCTGTTAAGTGCCTTGTTAAGGACTCAAGCAAACTTGCCGGCTTATTCTCCACAACCTCCCCTAAATGCCGAGCGCCAAGCAAGGAAGCTGTGGATACCACTTTTGAAAAACTTTTGGCATGACTTGAAAAGGGTATTGAACCCCAGGTCTGCCGACTGCAAAGCAGACGCTCTAATCACTACACCATTGCTTCGGGTATCCAGAAAATCTGAGAAAAAGAGTTGAGGTTGGATTCACATAAAAGCAACAAGAAAAAGCAAAACAAAGTGAAAAGTTGAACGTTGCTGGAATGAAGGCCACATGCATCCTATTAAAGAACCATGAGCAAATCAGGTGTAGAAGAGCCAAAAGAGGAGGCGGATGGGTAAGAAATAAAGAAGGTAGAATATGAATAAGCGATGGTGAGGGGGAAAAGCTGCATTGGAAAATGGATGGTAGGGTGAACTATTGTGAACAGTTGAGGAATTTGCACTGGAAGGCTTTGAAGAAAGTGACACTATTTTGGTTGACTGGAGATTCCAAAAAGACGCCGAGATAAAACAAGGAAGACAGCTACAGGAGTGAAAACTCGAAAGAGAATTAAACTACGTGGTAAAGAGGAAGATGTACCTTAAATGTACTCATTTAGAGCAGGCAAAGCACTGCAGTGACCTGCCCTTCAGGTTAAATTGCTGAATCACACAAAACAAGAAAAACTAGGCCCAACATTTGGATAAACATGTCAGCTCATCAAAAGTAGAAGAATGAGAAGAAGAAAAAGGCGGGAGAACACAAGAGAAAAAGATGGACAACCAATTTTAGAGTGTGCTGCTCTTCTGCGATTGTTCAAAAGGTAGCATTGCAAAAAAATATGTCTGGGGAGAGCCCAAAGTATTTGGAACCCTTGGGGAGGCCAACAGCTTTCAAAACAATCCGATGGGTAAAAGACTGCACCACCACGTTGAAGCGCTTGCTTATTGGAGCAAATGGATGTTGATATTGTTTACTGAGTTGGTCAAGCACGTTGTTGAGACAGCTGTGCCCACAAAACGATCCAAACTCATTCTAATGTTAGTAAATACCACTGTTCTGAGCTATGATTGCAGCAAAAAAAACTTTCTTTTTCGGGGGAGAGAGGAGGAGCACGAATATAATTTTTATTCCTCAATTTTGTTAGAGGATCTATCTTTTTGATGAATTTTTTTATTTTAGAAATCAATTTTCTGACCTCCAATTTTGCCAATCTGTTAATCAAAATTAATTGAAGATCTTTTATTTTAAAATGAATGTTTTGCGGCAGTGAAGCCAACAAAATATCATCATTGAAAAAAACAAACTTGTAAGAACTTTGCCCACATGGCCCCCTAGCTACGCTCCAGTTGTGAGCTGGTACAGTCCTGCGGAGCAATTACCTGCTAAACCGCAAATCTATTTAATACCGGCAAGTGGCTTGGAGCAAATTTGGCGGGAAACAAAAATAAATTTTTTGGTTTTGCTGTACCTCAAATATAGGCATTATTTTTTCGGAGATCGAGGTTTTCTTGCAATTTCATATTAAAAAAATTTTTTCTTGATCAGATTTTAAAAATTTGGAAAACATGACCCCCTTCCTAGCTAGGACTATTCGACCAAGCCCCAACAACACACAATTTTTGCCGTTTCCGTTACTATTATTAGGAATTCGATCTTAAGAGCAACTTTTAGAGCAACAAGTTGCTCGCTTTTAAATGCGCTAGTATAAAGTTTTAAAAATCATTCCACTAATCTACCAACGCTGTGACGTACATGACGTTTCTATCAATTGGAAAGCTCCATGCGTTAAGAATCGCTGATAATGTTCGATTATGAACTTATTGCTTCCGGCCAACATGAACGCAACGCAAGCGCAAATTTTGCAAAACCTATAATTTTGCAGGGTCCGGGCTTCACCCCCTATCCGTCTCCCCTTAATCCACCACTACAAGAACCTCCCCAATCATTGTTTGATATTATGTGCATAAAGCGGAAGCAGTGGTTAAAAATTAGACATGCTTTCTTCACGTAAAGACCTAGGTCTTCTGGCAAAGCACGAGTAAACACATAAAACAATAATCGCATAAAGCCACTAAAGCTACGCCAACAATTGTTTGTGCAAATTATAGATGCCTTTCCTACTGTATACCAAAGGCTTTCTTATCGGTCCGTGCAAAACATAATGAAAAACTACATAATAAATAGAATATTTGTCAACTATACAATAACTGATCTAAATATTAACTATCGCCATTACTACTACTTTCCAGCTTACAACTATGGCAAATAGCACGGCTAAAATTATATTTAGCAACATTGCTTCTTTGCTCAAGTACAGGTGATTAGCATATTGCTTATACCTCTCATTCTCAGTATGTATTATTAGCATACTTAAAATACAAATTTCAACTGACCACACGCTGCAAAATCACCAAACAAACTATTATGGAACACAACACTTTTCTACTTTACCGACTTTATTTTGATTAAAGCAGGTACTTTGTAACTTCACACGTACACTTTGATTAAATTACCCTGATTAAAGTAAGCAACGAGCGAGTTAAATTAAGGGATCCTTAGTCAATAAGCCAAATCTCGACCAACGCCATCTGTTAATATCCATGCCACGTTTTCAAAGCATTAAGCTACAATTAACCTTACCTATTCATTAGTGGTCTGCAAAAAATACAAATTACATGTACCTCAAAGCATCAGGCCTACCTGAGAAATGCTTTAAGACTTCTTTTAAGAATTCGGGGTAACAACGATCACATCACATTATTGAGGTAAGGAATACTACGTCACACAATAAACAAACAAACAAATCAATTTCAGCGGCGTCAGACAGCCACCGCTGCAACACGTGTTTCAAGGTGTCTGACGAACTTACTTTTTTTACCACATTTCCGTTAACATAAACAATAGCAAATAACGGTATATCACTTTCGATTTACTATTATCCTGAATTGCGCATAGCTAGCCGTGGAATGGTTCAAAAATAATTTATTGAATTTCAGCCAGAAGTTGATTTCAATGAGCTCATAATTAATCCTATTTTCGAGCGATCCCAAGTGTTTTTATCAAAGGGCTGTTGAGAATCTTGAGCAAAAGCTAGGTAGCACAAAGCAAAGGGTACTGGTTTCAAGAGAATAAGTCCTGGAACACTCCACTGATAGCTTTCTAAAGAGATGACCTAGCACCTGTACGTGCATAAGAGTACTTACACAATCAGTGTTTTGCAACAGCTATAAGAAAAACAATGCAAGTAATCAGTGAACAGTATAACCGAATGGAATGGCAGCTGTTGTTTGATTTGGCTTTTATATCTTTTTGATTGCTGTTCACTCGCAGATCCCTTAAAACCTTTGAGCGAACGCAGGTTAGAAACAGCGCCACAAAAATGAAGGCACAACACATAAAATTGTCAGAGGAAATACAGTATCAGCAACGAATCCGGTTTACAAAGTGAGGAAACAAAAAATGACTAAACTCAGAAAACCTGAGATTGCATACATACAAAACGAGAACGTTCAATTTGTAAGCCATCAATTAAGATATAAATTTTAAAAGCTTAAAAGAAAACACCACAACTCGAATTGCCACAAGTCCATTTTATTAATTTTCAACCAGTAAACCCACAAATCTTTCTAGTCAGCTACAGAAAGTTATTAATATAATAGGCTGAATGATACAGCTGTCCAAAGATAAACTTTTCCTTATTTGTATATCAGAAGCTCATTATAATCTATTAAATCATAAGTGCTGGTCTTTTAAAGTTTTTCATAACTTTCAGAGTTTTAAAAAGTTTACGTCAAAACGGTCGTAGTAAACTTTCATTTTATAAGCCTCGAACCGTGTTCAAGCAAACAGAATAGCAACAGATCAAGAAACGTTTGGCAACCACTGGAGTTGATTATGTTTCAGGAAATAAAGCTTTTCGCAGGCTCAGACGTGCTGATTCAATGTAGGTCTACTACTACACACTCGCTTTCGAACCAGACTTTTTACTGGAGCAACATAGCACTTTAAATTCCGGATGCTCTTCCTGACGAATACCAGCGGTGTTTCTATACAGCTTTGAACTCCAGACCTTTTGCTCTGAAGCCCGCAACAATTCTACTACACCACGGCGGAAAATTACCTTACCAAAATGTAGGCTAAGCATTGCAGTCAGTTGTATCATAGTGCTAGTTCACCTGGTATATTACATACTAATATAAGAAACTAAAGCACGCATTTTAAAGTACCGTTGATATTGCCGATTCATGTATAATAAATAGGTTACATCAAACGATCGCTAAAATTGCTTGGCTAAAGTGATTTAAATTTGCAGTATGTTGTCATAAAGCCGAAAAATAAATACTGAAAGCAAACATAATACGCGCGGGCAGCACAACGCCATCTCTTAATATTGCTTGATTGATTGCAGCAAAATGACGTTTGCAAACGTGCGATAAAAAAGTGAGGGAAAAAATAATGCACACATATTTGCAGTCGCTGCTTACACTTACAGTCAAACACAATAAAACAGCAACATTTAGCAACATCCCAATGTATGTTTTTTCAAACAAAAGCTCATGCATCGTCATCTGGGGCCAAACGATATGTAATGTGGTGTAGATGGAAAACAAACTTCAAAATGACTTGTTCAGGAAATATACTTTGAGAATGATCATGTATTGATTAATGTCATCTGTACCCAATAGATCTTGCTATCGATTAGTGTAAACATACTAATTATATCTGCACATCATTCATGTGAATGGCATTCCAACACAAGCAATTAAAGAAAATTAAAAGTGCATAAAAAGTTTAACATAATAAACAATTGGATTACAAATTAAAAACATTAAATTGAAAAAATGAGGCAGCATATAACTTAGAAATATCAAAGGTCAAACAAGATTTTATGTCTTTTATTTCTCTCAAAGAAAAAAGTTATCTTGTAACAATGATAATTTCCCAACATACATGAGCAAGCATGGTTACAAAAATTAAATTTTGAAAATACCTCAGCTGTAAGCAAATCGATTGCTTGAGTTGCTTTCTAAACCTGATTTGAAGCATCTACTTGGTTTTCAATCAACCCGTTCTTCACGAAGCTGGGAGTTACATTGCCATTGCCACTTTCCCCATTGCATGTGCTAATTAATCCGATACGTTCGTCAGCTGGTTGAAGCTCTTTCCAGGTGTATTGTAGCCTTTTTCCAGTTAAACGATAAAAAAACTTGCAAAGTGAAGTCGGAATGTGATATGTCGTCTCATTACGAATAACCTCAGGAATACAAGAAGCTTGATCATCATCAAAATAAACAAAGGAAAATGCATGTTTTCTGGAAAATATAAATTTTCGTCTTTCGTTTAAGAAAAACTTGATGCCTAACGAAAAGACATCTTCGTTGGTCTCCCACGACCGTTTCCCAGCAGGAGTGCATATCAGAACGACATGATTATATTCTTCCAACTTCTCTTTCAACCAGCCATGAGGATCCTTGACATTCGAATTTTCCCAGACATACGACCTAACACTCTCACGTCCATACGTTTTAAATACATCACTCAATATAGCAGCATAATTAAGGTACGTGGAGCCATCATCTTGTTCACTCACAAGAAAGAGAATTGAATTGTTTGCGCCAAATAAACCTGAAAAAATAAAATAGTGATTCATATAAAGCTAAACAGTTCTATTAATACATCGTAGCATACGAGATTATACGTTTCCAATGCTGATTTCAATAAATGTCAAAACAAAACTAGATAAAGAAGTAAAAAAAACCCGGAAGTAAAGAAACAAAAAACATGCGGCATGAGTTCAGCGTTCAGAGTTTTAACAGCGTATGCAGCAGCAGCTCGACCGGGCGAAATAATCGTTCGCTGCAACTTTATGCGTTGAGTTTAAATAAATGCTCACATCTACGAGTGACAACTGACTCGAAAACTAAGATCATCTCACAGTCTCCCAAGCTGTCTACTATAATCCAGTGTTCGATAAAGTAAAAAAGTTCTCGTTCAGCACGGATCGAGCTGGCAATGTTTGGCGTGAAAGAATAATGATATTGCATAATTACGGCAAACTTGTGATAATTATTGCATTACTGTCCGTTAGAACTGACAACCATAGTATGGAAGCTAAAAAGCCTTTAACGACGGAGTAACATGTAGCATCCTGGTTAAGTCACGCCTTGGACAAGAATAAAGGAAAATTAACTGTACACAAAATATATTGCATTTTAACACTTACATATTTTGCCCTTTCGCCTTTTAAAAATGAAAACAAGTCCAACCAACAAACCGGCAACGAGAATCGCAGCAATTACAATTGATGCAACCTCGCCGGGTGAAATACCTAAAAAAATTGATTGTTTTAAAAAAACAAGTCAACTAAAGCAAGGTTTAGTTAAAAAGGAAACAAATGATTTAGCGTTTACCGCCTCAGGTAAAAAGGCAGACTTTCTGGATAATTACATCTTCAAAATACACCAGAATATTCTATATTCATTTTTCACTTTTCTTTCATGAATTAAAACTTTTCTTCTCCAATATATACATATTTATCAATTACGCCTTTACGATAACACCACAGCACATTATTAAAACTTTTTTAAGAGAAAGAGCAGAGCAAAACTTTTCTTTCGAAGAAAATTAAAAAAGTCACCTTTCTTTCTAAGAGCAGAGAAACGTAACAAAAAGTGTGAGTGGAAATGAAACTGAGATTGATTTTGCATCGGTAAAAAGCAACAGAAAGTATTTAAAAGACGTGAAAGCTATCCCCTAGAAGTTGCAACATCGGCTAGTGGTAATAGATATAGACAAAAGTTGAAGAAAGCAGTAAAGAACGAAAAAATTCTTAAAAAGAGGGTTTGGAAGTTGAAGAAAAATAACATGAAAGCACGATTTCATGAAAGAGTTAAGATATTGGTTGATATTGATGCACCCAATCTATGAAATACCTGTAAAAACGATATGTTGCAAGCTTGTAATGAAGTATAAGAAGTATTACGCTTTTTCATTCATATATCAAAACCTTTTTTTTCCAAAATATAGTACCAAAAAAAGCTCTTGATGCAAAGTAAATACAACACAAAAAGATGTTGAAGTAAAATAGGTCACCCTATTTAAGCCACAATGTCGGTTGCATTTGCTATCATCATTTTTATCATTTATTGTAGTGAAACAAATAAGTTAATGTAACAACAGAAGGCTACCGGAGCTGAAAGCAAAATTGTAACAGTTGCATCAAAAGTTATCAATTTAGATAAAAGCAGAAAAATGGAAGTGATATTTGTTAATTTGGCACCATTCAAGTTTACAAACTGAAAAGAAAAAATGAACAAACTATTGTGGCATTGCAGCTTCTTGTTATTTCTGAATCTAATTACAGTACATATACATCATTTTTTCGCAAAATAAACTTAAAGCCATCCAAAGAGTTCTACATAATAGAAACATGTCATAAAGATAAAAAAGCACAAACAAATCTAGTCGGTTGTATACCAAGCAATAAATGTCCTTGATTTACTTAGCAAAAGCGCATGATTGCCACAGCATTAAACAGATAAAAAATATTTCCCCAATTATGCTACAGAAAGTTTATTAACATCCCGAGAATTGTTGATATACTTATTAAATAATGCTTAAAAGCAGAGGTGCGCAAACCGCGGCCAGCAGAAGGATGCAACTTGTGGCGCGCATTTACAAACTGATTACGTGCAAGGTGTCTCCGAACCTATTAGCCGAATTTTGACTCAAGTTGGCATCGGAGTGGCTTTAAAACCACATCACACGTTGTCTTCGTTGTTTCGCAAACCTAAAGATGATATTAATTTTGAACAAAAGCGTGGTTTGGTGTATCAAATTTCTTGCCGGGATTGCAATGCTGTGTATGTAGGTGAAACAGGACGTGGTGTTAGAACCAGAAAACGGGAACATGTTGATGCGGTCAAGACTTTTATCACTAAAAAGTCAGCGCTGAGTCAACATGTTATGGATTTCGATCATAGAATAGATTGGGATAATGTCAAAATACTGAAGTCAGAATCACATGCATACAGACGTCGCGTTGCGGAAAGTTTTTTGATAAATCAAAAGGCTTGTTCATGTAATGTTATTAGTCGCAATGATGGTGCAAATTTTCCGACTGTTTATAGTGTGTTTGTCTCCAATAAATAATGTCTTATGTTTCTCACAACACTTTTCACTTGGCCACTCCTGTATCTGTGATGTAACAATGTTTTTGTTATTACGTGATTGCCTGCCCTGTTGATAAGTAATTTTTAGTGTTTGGTAATACAGGTAGTCTCTATATTTTTATGTTGTACAGTTTGTATGTTACATTATTAACATCTACCGTGTTCTGAAGAAGCTCCCCAGGGGAGCAACTAAGGGAAGCGAAACGTTAAATTTGAATAACAAATTGTCTAAAGAACGAAGTAATCTGGTTGAAAGATTGATTCCTAAACCAGGTAAAAGCATATGTCAGGATCACGCGAAAAATCGTGCTGAAAATTTTGCAGGAGTATGTACAAAAGGCCAATCACTTTTGACAATCAAGTCGCTGAACAGCCGCTCTGATGCGCGCGTTTAACATGAAGCGCAAGGTTCAAATCGTTTTCTGACAATTCGAATTCGGCAAGGGTGTATTCTCTCATTATGCCTAATCATTTGAGTACCTACAAAGTAAAATTCTTTCTGTATGTGCGTGTGA
The DNA here is from genome assembly GCA_963675345.1 of Trididemnum clinides. Lineage (NCBI taxonomy): Eukaryota > Metazoa > Chordata > Ascidiacea > Aplousobranchia > Didemnidae > Trididemnum > Trididemnum clinides. The sequence continues at coordinate 8,403,143 of OY776286.1, forward strand.
ACACCTCCAAATTCTGAGTTACACAATATTTCGGCCACTTGGAAGTGGAACTGTCCGCTGACAAACTACATGCTATTTGATCAAAAAGTTGACTTTAAACTTCATTACACCTACTTGTCAACCATCACACGTGCGCTCACATAACTACTGTAAGAATGGAAAAAATTAGAATGCTACTACAAGTTGATGTCACAAAAATATTAGTAATTTAGTAATATTTATTGAAAATAAATCACTGTTTACCATGTGCTCTTTCTGCTTGCAGCGGGCGATGCATGGTAAGTTGAAAGACGTTTTTTTTGCGCTAAAGTACCACAAATAGAAAATGTTTTCCAGAGTAAAAGTTCAGTTTTACCAAAGCAATTTGTTTATCCAGCTTAAAGTACGAAAAGCCAAAACGACGTTTTGATTTGGTTCTACTACGTTGGCAAAAAAGTGTGCGCTTTATGTAATTTAAACATGTTTAAGTTTTAATATTCATATTGGTTTTTGATGACGAATACTGACTAAGAGTGCGATTTTGAGTGCAAGCTGCAGAAATAAGATTTCTGAAGAGGTGAAGATCTATTATGGATAGATAAAATTCCTAAAATATATATGACATCGAGTCACTGCAAATTGGTGGTGAAAGGTTTTAGGTGTCTCGGTTTTGCCATGTGTGTAGAATTCCCCTCTACAAAGACTCAACTGACAAACTCTTTCTAACACCATTTAGAAAAAAACCACTTGGCCCTACAAAAACTAGGTGAACGAGCTTCTTAAGCGACTTGGTTTAATCAAGATTCAGAACTAAACCAGATAGTATGGTTGAAGATGACAAGGTATAGTGTGAATTACTACAGAGGATGCTGCGCAATCAACCAAGAAGATATATTTACCATTTCATGTAGAATCTCTTAGAAATTCTTTTTTCAACGATGTGATCACTTGCGACCGAAATGTGAAAAATGAAATTAATATGCAATATAACATTGCGTGATCAACAAATATTTGAATCGTGCGTTCACGCATTCATTGCAACGTAAACTATTTTAATTATGGTAGAAAACAACTAAAACTTTAATAAGCTTACCGGTCACAGAAGCTTTCGAGCAGCCATCATAATCGCAATCATCACCATCATCGTCATCATCATCATCATCATCATCATCATCATCATCACCATTATGATCATCACCAGTTGGCTCTGCAATAATACAGGGTTAGTTTCAAAAAACAGCTCGGTAAAGTGGCATACACGATACCATTAACTAATGCCATGAACACAAACATCAGCTCATGCAGTAATTGCCCGCCAACATGAGGTGAGCAGTGATAAATGCTCCTGACTTGAGTCGGAAATTCAAAGCTTCATTAAAACACTATTGATCGGTTTCATTTTCCGTATAAATCCATGTTCCGCTTTGATAGTCTTTAGTCAAAATAGAACACTACGGTAAGTAGACCGCTGAATGCTGTTGCCTCTCTGTCACAAAAAGATGGAGGAATCCCGCTAATTGTTTTTCCAAAAACACAAAAAGCAAACTTGACAGTGTTTTTCTCACGCTATCTCTTTTGTGCTGTGCACCAAGTAGAGTAGTAGCCGCAAATATTATTTTTAAAGTCTCTAATGCAATTTGACGGGAGGATAAAACTCAAGGCTATCAACTGAGAAGTGAACCCTTTAACCACTACACTACCTGTACTGACACAATGGAAACTACTGACTGACACACTGGAACTCAAAGGACATCTACAATTTAAAATGTACTGTTGTCAAAATTTAGCTTGCCTTGTTGTTCTACTAAAAGTCTAATTCGAAAAAGTGGACTGTCGAAGACTCACACTCAACCAACATGCCTAAGCCCAACAGTGTGTAGAAAAAAGACATAAAATCTAGCTCTTGCGAATTTGGACGAGCAACAGCTGGTGCAAAAGCAGATAGTCAATTGTTCAAATGTACTATGTGAAAACAACACCAAACTGTGAAAAAAAGTACTGCTTTTTGCATGTGACAATAGGAATAGCGACCCACTACTTTCAGAACTCACCAAATTTGCGTGATATGATTAAGAGTGAAATCCAAAGAGAAAAAAATGAACGAGACCTACAATACTGCAAGCAAAGATATTTTGAGTCATATGGATCCCGAGATACATAGAAGATATGAGAAAACTACTGTGCATATGGGATTTGCAGTTGTCGTAAATTAAGACTTATAAATGTGGGTAAGCACTAAAGATATTTTAGGGTAATATTTAAAGTTGACTATTTCATCTACGGATTTGCAACAAATTAGCAAAACAAACCAAAATAAATGAAATAATCGCTTTCAAAAAGCCGATCTTCAAAAAGAGGCCCTTCAACTTCAAACAGGAGAAAAACATCGATCTTGAGAAGTATACCTCGAAATAAAAAAGCTGATAAATTTGAGAGGTTACAGCATTAATCATATTTTCAACAAGGTCCATAACCCAGATAAAGTTGGGAACCACGGGATTTGACATCAATGATGCAGTCAATGTCTGCTAACAAATCCTGGTTTTGAAGATTACTTGATTAACAAGCAAGCAAGCATATATACTAGAAATGAATATTGGGTCCAAGTTCAATAACAAAGATAACTGGAGCATATCGTAAATTTTTAAAAAATTGGGGTATTTCTTTGAAAGCCTAAATACAGCACTTTGAGATAATATTGTTTAAAGTTAGCTACCAAGCTGCCTTTATATTTGCCATTGTGGCTCCACCAATGCAATACTATACAATAAAATCAATTACCTTTTTCAATAGTAGCCGCGGTGGTGTAATGGTATCGTTACGGGCTTCAGAGGGAAAAGTCTGGAGTTCAAAACTCTATAGAAACACCACTGGCATTCGTCAGGAAGAGCATCCGTAATTCGAAGTGCTATGTTGCTCCAGTACAGTCTGGTTCAAAAGCGAGTGTGTAGTGGTAGACATACATTGAATCAGCACGTCTGAGCCGGCAAAACGCAGTAAAAATGACGTAAAACCGACCTTCTTTCTTTTCTTTCATACATCGTGCAGTTTGTTGCATCTTCTTGTCTGTACAACCTACCAAATAAAGAAATATTTGGCTAAAAAATACAAGTGGCAAGAAACGGCGCAGTTTGCTATAGCTTAACACCACAAGCAGTTATTGAATCAGTTTGTGCAGAAACATGCGTTGTTTTTTTTTTTAAAAGTGAGCACAAGTACTCTTTATTACGCATCACTGTATCAAAAAAGTCAATATTAGGATCTACCTATAAGTCTAACAACTCTCAGCAAGTTGAAAAAGAGCTGGGAGTGGAACTTGCATCCACATCTACAACAGGTATAATACTTTATAGGTATAAAGCATGACTCAATAGTTGACGCATTAACATAAGCTTAACATTTTTCGAGGGCCAAAATTTGATATGCCAAAAGAGCCTTTCAAATCGTCAGGAAGAATCATTTGTCTATATAAAAGCTTTTAAGAATATAGGTTAAATATTTTCCGTTTCTTATGTCTATAATAAGTTTTATCAATAAAACAAAACAGTCGTTTGATTGGTAGCCTGATAAATAATTTAAGAAGCTTTAAAAAGCTGTAATGTTGTTGTTTAGTCAAATGGTTCCGAAAGTTAATGCTGGTGAATTCCTTTACTTTTTTGAAATAATGTAGATCCCATATCCAGTGTTCTCTCTACGATTTTAGTAAGTGCAAAACTGCTAGCGCTAGTGCAAAAATGCTAGCAAATGTACAAAAATCGCCAGACAAATTTTGGAGGACATTGCTGAACAAAGTATTACACCAATCTTAGAGACATATTCTGAAAGTAAAAAAAGGATATTTTGATGTCCAACTGCTATTCAATTAGTACATGACCTAAAGCCAAAAAAGATCTCATTTACTCCGATTCAGAATTCGGGTTGTTTGTCCATAATTTTTTGAAGCCAGCTAAGTAATGACATCAACATCACGTGACAGTAACGTAACCGCAAATTATAGCTATACCCACAGTTTTCGCGCTTTTATTGTTCAGTAGAATTAGTCTAGCAGCTTTCTTTACATCAACTTGCCCATAATAGCATAACATATTTTTTCAATCCCTGGAGAATTCCTATTTTTTGCTTACTTTGAAGTTTACCTATTACATTAGTTGCGTATAATGGCACCAGTTGTTTTAAGTCAAAGGTATTATGTTCATTTATTATGACACTCTTTATCTTGTTCAGAGCTTGTCAAGTGCTTTGCAAGTGGCCAATTTTTTAAATGCACAGAAGCATGTGGCCTAGTCTCTACTATAAATATTTGTTAGGTACCACAAATAAAAAAATATTTTTTGCAGTATATAAATAATTGTTAACTGGAAACGTTATTTATTTATATATATAACTCAAAGTCTGTCTGTCTGTCCGCCATAGAAATATAACTGGAGACATTTAGATACAAACAAACACATGAATCTTATATAACTTTTTGCAGGGAAGCCAAGTACGGTATTTTGATTTCGATCAGAATCGTCTATGGGGGGCTACGAGCCTATGGGGCTCTACTAGAGGCCTATTTGTACTGTTGTACGATGAAATAAAAATCATGAAAACACATTAAAATATGGTTATTCAATGTAAAAATTTAATCAGTCTTTACATTTTACCCGATCAACGACGGGTAAATCTGCTAGTATAAAATAAAATCATCAAAAATTTTTTTCCAATTTCACTCGATGTGAAGGCTAAATAAAGTACTGGCTCAGTAAAGACCATGGTTCACCGATTGAAAATCACTGATCTAGGCCATCATATCTGTCATAAATAATCTTCAGTTTTTAAACAGAATACGATGCCAGCTCGCGACTTGCATCTTGTTTGCTTTGCTGCATTTTTTGCAGCAGGCACTCGAGGTAACTGCAAGCCACAGAATTTCAAAGATGACCTAATAACTAGTCTGAAAAACAATTGCATGGGTGTAAGCGCTGAGTTTATAAATTTGCTGTGGAGAGAAGAGCCAAAGCTGTGACATTGCACTTCATGATATTTCACATAGCTATATCAGCTCTAAAAAGTTTACAGATAAGCAACCTACTGGTTACTAGTCGTGAATAAGTAGCCTACTGGTCACTGGTTGCATTTTGCGGGCGGGATATGCCAGGCTATTTCTGCTTCACAGGTTAAGTCGGGCCACTCTACATCCTTTGTAACAGTAATTTGGAATTGCTTCAGAATGAAATAACGGGATGATAGGTGGGTTACCACAGCTACATACAAGAACAACAGTTACGTAATTAAAAACAGTAAATCGTCCTTATCTAGTTAGGTATTGTGTCGAAAATAATGGTAGAGGATTTGAGACACTTTGAAAGCTTGTTTACAGCGCCTTCGATGATAGGATATGGTAACATAAGTAGCTAAATATTTTTTTCGCTCTTACTAAGTTTTAATTAACCATTTACTGCATGCATGAAAGAAGGTCGCACATATTTCATAGATAAATTTTCATCTTTGTGAAAGCATACAGAAATTGGCTCAAGTAAAGGAAAAAGAAAATTTGTGGATGCAAATATTCGCAAGTGTGGTAAACCCAGTTTTTAAGAGTAGCAAAAAAAATTGAAATGCCACCATTTGTAATTTCATGTAAAAACTACAGGGTCTCACTTAAAGGCGCTAACTGCAAAAAATAGTAAGGTCTTTTCTTGATTTAAAATAACATCGTTTTACTGCATTTGCAAGGGGACTGCCCTCCATTGAAAAAAAATTAAGGGGGACTTAATCTACTTTACCCAGTGCCACTGTGTACAGGTAGATGTAAAAAACTGCAGTAGCTGTGCACGCATAATTGCACTTTAGAGAAAGTTTTCTTTGCACAGTGCACAACTTTTTGAGTTGTGGCAATTTCGAGGTTTTTCTGTCCATTGGTAAACCTGATTAGATAAGACAGCTTTGGAACAGTACACATGGAACGGCAATTTCTACAATCCACTGGAGGTGTGGTTATAGGCAAATTCTACTGTATTACAAATAACCTTTCAAGTAATTAACATAAAAAAAGGCTAAATTTTAGCAAAAAAGTTATTAGAGATGAAAATTAGAACCCACGTTTTTTCTTATCGTTTCTAGGCTTATTTCAATTATGACTGATAAGCTATCACAGCACATAGCTGCCAGCTTGTTTTAGGGATCAACCAGGGCTCCAGTTGAGGCCAGAGATGCCATTTTTGGCCTTGACCACAGCAAACTTTTAAGATGGCTGGAGCAGTGGTGTTACCAACTGCTGCTGACAGGCAATAAGTGCTTGTGATGCGAAATCAATGTATCTGATAATGTATGCATGCTTGCCTTGGCATTGCTTTTGATAACGACTGTTTGAAAGCAGGTGAACAATGAGAACAGTCGCTTTGCACAACAAAATTGACAACATGAAACTGAGCTCCACTTTGTGGGGCAGCATGTTAGATGTGCTTAGGCTACAGCAAAGTTCTTGATATATTGCACATGCGTGCACACTCACGTACAGTTTTACATGTAGACCTCTGGTCTGGGAAGGGTGGGCATCGAAACCCAGCCTGGACAGGGTTGACACAGAAACCTGGCTTCAGCCCTGGCCAAATTTGTTGGCTTGGTTGTTTTCAGGCAAGCTTTATTTAAAAAATAATCCTTTTTTGAGGAGACTCAAAGCTAGAATCGGTACAAAGTCATATTCTTTGTTCACCGTTAGTGTTAATAGCTGGCAAGTGTGAGAAGATTATATAATTGTAATTTTGAAAAACTAACTCTTCCCTCAAACTGCAGTGTTTTTGTGCCAAACTGAAACCGAGAACTGTGTGCCTTTTTTTGATCTTAACAAGCACAATTGAAATTAGCTTTAAAACGTAAAGAAAAACCATAGGTTTCAATTCCAGTTGTAAACTTCCATTGAAAAATGATATCTTGTCTTAAAATAAAGTTTGAGAGCTGCTTGCTATTATTACTCTTTAGCCTACGATTGAAATTGGCCAAGAAAAAAAAAATTGATTTTACTTTATACTAATAGCTTGAGAGATAATTCTTAATGCAAAAGAAGTGTGGTAACGGCATACACAATACTTTTGTTGCCATCACTCTGCATTGCATCACATCCACTAAATGGTTATGAGAGACGTTGCACTGCCGTAAAAAAGCATCAAAACTTGGATTTCTTTTCACCGTCTCCCGTGTCTTAAACAGTTGGTTGAAGATTTTGCCAACAAAATTGCAAAAATTTTACCCAACTGAGAAAGTAATGAAATTGTCGGACATTTTTTTTGCACTGTTGATTCACAGAACATGTTTCCACAAATTGACACTTTTTTGTGTTTACAAGAAACACTGGCCACATCAATTTATAGCTCTAATAGCATTCAAATTAATCCTAATTTTTTAATCCACAATCTAATTACTTCCATTGCAAAATAACACAAACGTGAAAACAAATCATCTATAATGCATATAATAGTAGATGAATTTGCATCAAAACAACAAAGTGAGTCTAAAACTTAACAAATAAAAGTTGTTGCTGCCCATTGAAAATTTCTTGGATAGCACCAGTGATATGAGGATCACAGTTTGAGAATCATATGTTTAGACAAAACAGATTTTTTCAAAAGACATTTAAGCACACATTAGAGTTACCTCACTATTTTTTGTGTACACACTGCTGTGCTTATTTTGTAAATGATTCAAAGAAGAATTGCTATTGTGGTAAATTGATAGGCCCGCATGATAAATGTGTTTAAGAGAACAAAAATTAAATCTGTTAGATTTGCTGATTGGGACAGGCTTTATATTTATTCCAAACAACCAAAATATGAAATCAATGAAAGCTAAAACGAGAGTTAATGACAACAAAACGTTTTGTTGCCATCATCAAGAGTGTTTAAAACACAAAGTGATAAATGCTGCAATTTATTTGAAAAGCATTTCACTAAATTTCAAAAAAATAGAAAGCTAGGTCAAAATTTAATTGGAAGAAGCAATGACTTCATGAAGATTGAACTAATGTGCAATTCTAAAAAAATATCATGTAGAAGCTGCCACTTTTACTGCACAGCTACAATAATACCAGCCAACACAATTTTTGTTGCCCTAGTTTTTGAGATTTGATTTAGGGTAATTTTGGGCTGCCAATTCTAAAAATGCAGTTTGCTTTGCTCTATTAAGTCAACTTTTTTAATTAATGAAAAGTTTTCATTTTCGTGATGGCCGAAATGAATGACTTAAGTATAAGGTCTGTCCAAGAAGAGTCCGACCTTTGGGCATAAAAAACACAACGCAATCAACATCACAAATTTTATTACGACTTCTATTTTAAGTCTTCTAAAGGTAGTTGAAAAAGAGATTGTTGTATTTAATCAAAAATACAAAATACATCTTTGTATTTTTAGAAGTTTCTGTAATAGTTCAAAATTTCTTATACAGGTCCTCCTTAAAACATGCAAAGACTAATCACCTTTGAACTTAAGGAAATTTTTTACAAAGGAATAAATGAATTTTATATAAAATCAAAGCTTCAGTCCAGACAGCATGATGTTGAACGGGTGGTGTCTTTATGTACAGTGAAACCCAGAAAGAAAACTATTTTTTCAGACGGATGCAATTAATCAGGTAGCTGGAGAAATTATCAACGATTGGATGTCAAAAACGTTTACCTACAGCTTGAAATAAGCATTGCTAAACACACAATGGAAGACCATGCCCATTCTCAAGTGTTGCTGAAAAAGCAGAAAAATGATATAAAAAAAACAATGAGTGGAAATGAAAAGTTAGTGATTTTAATCATAGAATCACTATCAACGCGTTCCAAAACATGAATGAAAGACAACCAAGCAGAGGAAATTTAATCCGAAAATGGAAACTACCTATGGAATGAACATGACTAACTAAGATGAAAACTTTTATCTGAACAACTGCTCTTGATGATACTTAGAAGCATGCAATACATCAGGAATATCTCATCTTTAGCAGAAATAGATGAACAAAGAAGGAATGACAGAATCCAATCAATAAAAAGAGAGAAGAGTGAGGCAAGCAGAAGATGAACAACTGGCAAAAAAATGGTATGTCAAAGCATTGCAGAACACTGACAGCGAAGAATTTTGCAATTCTGATTTTAACCTACCTAGTGAATTTTTAGAAAATGCTATTTATAGTTACAACCTCAAAAAAATCTGTGGAGTATTTCATAATGAAACCTAACGATGAGGTTATTACAACAATATAATTAGACAACATCGTAAAAGCAGTTGGTTATAAACTACATGATGAGAAGGCCAATCACATAACCATAAGAGGAACTAATGGCAGGTGTAAAACACTTGTCACTAGCTATCTTGAAAATTTAAGCCACAGTAGAGCAGATGATGTAACTGCATATAAATATAAGCAAAGATCCCCTCTTATTTAGGCTGGTACAGACATCAAGATCAAATTGCAGTTAATTTCTGGGTAATAGATAGAGCTGGGAGTGTAGAAAGTTTCTTGGTAACAGACAGAGAAAAGCTCGGTATTGAAAAAAACGTATTGAAATATTGTGCTTATATAATACTAGCAGAGGTACCCGGCGTTGCCCGGGTATAGGATAAAAAAGCAACGTCAGTATATGCAATTGGTCAGATCATGTAAGTTATCCTGGTGATTACTATTCTGACAACACTTGCTTTTTAACCCCTAGAAACTGTTGTCACGTAATATTTGCATTATCGGAGGCTAATCACCTTGAAGAGGAAACAGGTTACAATATCATACCTCAACAGTTACATTAGCATAACCATATTCTATGTAAAGGTGAAGATTATTTGCTTAAAGTTTTGTTTGTAAATAACCTACTTGTTTTGGTGTGTATGGGCCTTGAACAACGAACCCTTTCAGACTTTAAAATGCTTAGTACCTTATACTTTGATTTTATCTTTTCTCTTCTTCTGAGTTTTTCTCAACACTTGCTTTCACTTTAACATATAATCTCTACAATTCTACACCTATTTCTATTATATTCTTATATCTATAATTATTAATGCTCATCTCGAATATCTCTTCTCTCTCTTTAATACTTTAAGATTACTTGCATGACATCAAAAACCATTAAACTGCGACATACACTTCATTTTTAATTCCTTTATCATTACTACTCATAACAATAGGTATTTGAATTTTCAAGGGGGCTTTCTCCCCCCTTTTTGCCCCCTAATATAGTCGTAGAAGGCTGAAATTTTGGGAAATTTTTTAATTTAGTGTCTTATAGATATGGTTTAAATTTCATCTAAATCAGATATATTTCAATTTTCAAAGGGGGGTTCTTCCCCCCATCGCTCCCTTAGGGGAGCACTTAAAGGTTCGAGACCACTTCCACAGTATTCCTTGGAAAATTTTACATGACAATACACTTTTACTTATTTTTTGAAGCTTCTTTAACTTTTCTCTCTATAGGTATTTGAATTTTCAAGGGGGCTTTCTGCCCCCTTTTTGCCCCCTAATATAGTCGAAAAAGGCTGAAATTTTGGAAGGCTTTCTAATTTAGTGTCTTATAGATATGGTTTAAATTTCATCTAAATTGAATATATTTGAATTTTCAAAGGGGGGTTCTGCCCCCCATAGCTCCCTTAGGGGGGCACTTAGAGGTTCGGAACTACTTCCGTTGTCTTCCTCGGAGAATTTTACATAAGAATACACTTTTAGTTTTTATGTAAACTTTTTAACCTTTCTTCCTGTAGGGAACACACACACACACAGACATTGACTTTTATATATATAGATTAGGAATTGATTACATCACAGACAACGCTTTTTGTGATACAAAAATCAAAATGAGTGAGCAGAAGTGTCAGGATGTATCTGTTGAACAGAAAGCATTCCTTTCACCATCTACAGACAAATCCGATTAATTGCATATCAGATAATCGCATAATACATTTTATTGCATAAGAAGTGTAAATCCCAAACCATAGCCTATCTTTTTCTAAGAAAATAGTCTGGTTAATCGCATATCGGCTTATTGCATAATCCGTTTAATTGCATAGAACAAAAGCTGTTTATTCAATTAACGAAAGTGTTGGTTGCTTAATCAAGTGACAAAAATCCATTTTCGGCAAAACGTTTTTGCATTCTTAAAAGATAGACACAGCGGGAGCACGTAGTGCACTGAAAAAAATGCTGCAAGATTTCTCTGATCAATTTCAGGCGGCATCTTTCATGTTTGCAAAATTTGATCTTGCAGCAGATTTTTTACAGTGTGCTAGCATAAATTTGCACGTGTACTTCGCAACTGTTGGTCTGTGATGTGAGTGAAAAAAGCCATTTGGAAGCAATGACATTAAGCAAGAAACTGCTGCCAATTGAATTCTTATTACGCCACCTAAAAATAAAAGAATAGATACGATTTGGCAATGTTTGCAATGTGAAAGCGCAGACATGGACACATTTTTCCTTCAAAATCCAATTACAAGAGTGCGTTTAAAACAACATTATTCAAATTACTATTGCACAATATTTTATGTGATTGAAAAAATGTCGTGTATGATTAAACAATACTTTGTCTTCTGCAGTGCTTTACTTGTGTGTTTACAGAAATTTGGGATAAACGCATAATCCACTTAATCGCGTAAAAGAGCTTGGCAAATTGACTATGTGATTAACCGGATTCATCTGTACTTTGATCCACACATTAATACAGATTGCATTAATCAAGTTGTTATCTCAAGAGTCATGCAAGTCACATGGTATCACTTTCTAATGAGTATATAACGTAGATGGATGTGAACAATATAAATCATTGTTGGCTAAAGGTTTCATAGCAAACTGGTTCAAACGTCTTACAAAATTGCTTGAGAGTTTGTGGCAGATGACAATCAATTTTAAGCTTCTTTGATTCAGTAGGCACAATCATTTCTAATGAGCTAGTGTTGGCTGTCAGCGCCATCAAACAAAATTATTGGTAAACGATTTGTACAAAAATGTATGCTGAAATTAGAAAGCTCATAATTTTTGTAACAATAAAACTGTTAGAAATTGATAACAAAACGGGTGAGAATTCTGAAGAATGGCTTGGAATCACGAACTTTTTCTGGCAGAAGTTTAATAAACTTGAGCAGTGGTCATACGATTGCAATCTGATGAGTGGTAGCAAAAGATGCTTCGGAGTTGCTGTAATTAGTGAGGTCTTAGATACTGGTACATTAAAGAGACAGTTGATAGAAGTGAAATTCCTTGAAGCATCACAATAGATAGAGCAATTGAAGCAAAAATGATCAATGCTTCCTCAACTAACTTGGGATGTGAAAGAGAACTAGCAAAGCTGGACAACCGTTTGAAAGCATTTGGTGGAAAAACATCTTTTCAAACATTGTCAAAAAAAACATAGTAACTACCAAAGTGTCTATGGTCAATTCATCATTTATGGATGAAGACTGTAAAAATTGTAAAAGCAACTGTAAAAACAATGAAATACTCAAGTAGTAAAAATAATTGTAACAACCAAATATACAGGAAAAAAACAAGTCATTGTCAAACAGTGTATGAAAAAGAACACCTACCAGGTACATCTAAATAATAACTTGCTTCGTTGACTGTATGATCAGTGTTATGATGATATGCCGGTAGAGAACGGAGAATCAAGAAATAACCACGATCTGGTCGAATGCCTATGTAGTTGCTTCGTCCAAAACAAGGCCAGTTAATGAATACCTAGCAAAGTTACATAAGTAGCGTCATTTTCTTTTTGCTAACTGTTTAAATAAAATTTATATGATCAAGGTTAATGTGGAAAGTTACTTTTAAGATCAAATATTCAAAGATAAAATAAAAACGATAAATTCTATGCTTCTATGAGCTTGAAAAAAAGATGACTTTATCATGTGGTACTAACAGATCATACTGTAGTCTGACAAGTAACGTCAGTAAAACATATCAATGTTATATCTTACTAAATAATAAATGTAACAAACTTAAATTACTTTTACCACAATGATTTGATTGAATTTTATTAAAAATTTTAACAGATCATACTGTAATGACAAGTAACGTCAGTAAAGCACATCAATGCTATATTTTATTAAATAATAAATGTAACGAACTCAAATTACTTTATCATGGTGATTTGGTTGAATTTCATTAAAAAGTTTTACAGTGAACTTGTATAAACGTTGAATTCTTGATCGTGTGAATGCAATTGTTAAAACATATCCTGTTGCAGCAGCAAAGTCCTCTCCTGAAACAACATCTTCATTTATAATTCAGCAATATTGGCTACGATAAACAATCAAACATGATGCTAGTAACCATGTGTCTCTGAATTCATCTAAAAAGTACCAATGCAAGTGGAAGTGAAAAAACGTTGAATGTTAAAAAGACTTTAGTAGACAATGGAATGAGCAAGAATTTAACTTTCGTAATACTACTGGATACAAATTTTTCCTCAGAATTTTTTCATTATCAACATGCAACCGTTTCACACAAAAGTAAAACTACTTTGTTTCTAATAAAACTCAGCCTACATATTGATAAATTGAATTATATCACGATTTACTCAAAGGTCACATGATCGAATGCACCAACAGCACAGGCTCTTTTTTAAAAACTTTAATTTAAGCATCTTAATTTAAAAACTTTAGTTAAACATCATCTTAGCATAATTAAACAAATAAATTACATCATCTTGCTTCAATTAAACATCTTAATTACACAAACTTTAATATCTTCAATTGATATTAACTTTATTTAGACAAAACTTTGTATAAATTATGCTCACTAAAGCTAAATATCTACGTCCACTAAACACAGAACAACTTGTAAATAAACCTACTGTGGAGCTTTATAAACATTAGGCTGTAAGCTTCAAACTATATCTTGAAGTTTGCTCCACGTATGGCATTGTAAGAGAGTCTTCACATAAAATAGTTCTTCTGCATGTGCATAACCTTCAGCAAAAAGTTTATCACTCAAAATACAGAAGAATTTTGTAAATTCAGCTTTAAAGTTTGTTAAATTTTGGTTCATAATATGACGTCAAACTATTTTTGCATCAACCAGAAACTCATAAATTAGTCATTCAAGCAACTCAAAAGCAAAATAAATTCTAACTAGGTAAGATTAGACTGTGCTCAGCCAACACAGTCACCTGCACTGGGTTTCTGGTTGCATTAATCACTGTGCATTGCAAGCATATTTATTGCTGCCATGTGATGCTCCACACACTCTACCACATTGCAATTTATGAGGGCACTGAACTCAATCTCTTGATTTACAAGCCCAGCACTTTTAGTTGCTAAACCATTCTTTCTGACAAAACAACACTAAGCCTTATATAACACATACCGTTATGCCACCAAGTTAAGTTAAATGCCGCTGATGTTGTGTTGTCTGCCTTTTGATATAAATACCAATTTGATGAGTTGAGCCAGTGTGGCTTTGAAACAGTTGCTTCAGTTTCATTTGGATATATTTCGCTTGATATAGCTAAAACAAAAATTTAGATTACACACAAAATTATTGGAAGTTGAAATTTTGCTAAAAATTTTGTCTGTAATGATGTAATGAGTTCTCAATAAACTCAAGAGCAATGACAATTGGTTTTGAAGATACCTAGAGCAGGGGTGTCAAACTCTTTCAGTGTGTAGGTCACACCTACATACCAATATTTAACACAAGCCAAACTATTTTGTAAAATTCAAATAATGAAGCACTCAATACTTCTAGTTAGGCATGAGCATTCCACAATTTCAAACCTTTTGAATTGAATTTTTAAATTGATTCCAATCTTAAATCTTTTTTTTCTAATACAGTAATATGCCAATTATCTGAACTAATTGGGACCAAGGGTGGTTTGCATAATTGATTTTTTTGGATAATCAAATAATAATACAGGTCAAACTTGATTATCTGTAATGCTTGGGGGACAAGAAATTTGTTTGGATAATTTAGTTTTCAGGTAATTGATTTTTGCTGTCAATGATATAGTCCAAGAATTAATGGTAAACAAGGTATGCTGCCAAAATTTAATGCCAGTACAGTACCAGTGCTAATTGCCATTTGCATCCACACTTGCTATGAAGTTTAACAGTTTATGCTTCATAATTTTGAGTTCTACCAAAATTATCCAAAATTTGTTTCATACGAAATTTTACAGAAAATTTCAAAAAAATTCAGGGGACAAGATTTTCTTACAGATAATTGAAATTTTGAAAAATTGCATTTTAGACAATCGCATTTGACCTGTACTAATATTGTAGTGCACTGCAAGAAAAGAAACGCTCACTCCAATTACTAGTTGAACTATAATCTGAAGCTTTGTCTCAATTGTTACTACATTCTGTTTTCTTTTCATGGAAGACATAGTCACTAGATTACAGACAGTTTGAAACTTAAAAACTTTTGCACTCAAACACAGTTTGTTATCAAGCGCAGAAAGCGATTTCTCAAGATGAAAATATAAATGCACCTTTATATAAATGCGCCTTTATGACGTTTGTCAAAATAGTGTTTGGATAATTAGCGTTTCAGATAATCGGCATTCTACTGTAGTTAGAACTGAAATAGATTGCTATGAAAACAAGGTTGCAGATGTGATACGCATATTTTACATCTTTTAAGTCAGTAGTATAAATGAAATTACACATTGTTCTTGTTACATGGTAGAGTTTGAATAACCCAAGCAATTTCTGTTATTTTTTACTGGTAGATTGCTTACCAAAGTTTCCTCCTTTCTCTCTCAAGCATGCCAAGTTATAGTAGAAGTTGTCTCTATGAAACACTGACTCCACACTATGAAATTAACTGAAAAAATCTCTTGTTCTTAAAATACATTTCAAAGTCTGTACATGTGCATGTGTGCAAGGCTGGCAAAGTGCATTGTGGAAATAATTACATGGGGGCAATGCTCAACACATCTATGCCTTAGGTTCATACTTAACTGCACTAAAATATCAAACTAATTTATTTTGTCAATCACTAAGTAGCATGACCTGGGTCATAAAACAAGGCATTGCAAGCCAGATTGGGCCCCAAAGCTGCCAATTTGACCCCTAAAAACAGCTCTAAAATGGTGAATTTTACAAAAACGTGCATATAAACCAATGCCACAAATCATAACACACTGTATGCACTTATCACAACAAAAGGTTGCAGAAGAGAACAATTGAAAATGATAATCATTATTGTTGTAGTAGTAGTGGTTATTCAGTTTTTATCCGGTGTTTTCCCTTTAGCAGAGATGGCCGGATTTACCCCATTCCTTCTGCAATTGCTCGCACTCCGTCCCTCCACTTGTCTCATCTCAGAGCATCCTCCTTCTTCAAACCAACCTTCTCTGTCTCCTCTTCCACTTGCTTCTTCCAGGTCTTCTTCGGTCGTCCTCGCTTTCTCTTGCCAGTCACTTCAAGATTCAGAGCAACCCTCAAAACACTATCGTCATCTCTCCTCAGTACATGTCCATACCATCTAACTCCATTTGCTGTTGCTAATCGGTCTATCGTTTCCTTCAACCCTAACATATCCATCTGTTCTTTAGTCGTGTTTCTGTCTACAATTTTCTGTGTTTTACTTTTATTAATTTTTACAAATAACGGTAAGGAATGTCTTGAAATCCTTTAAATTCATCCTCATTATCATTGTCAGACTACCCAAAGAGATCTTTCCAGTCCTCCAATGTACTGCATATATGACTTTATCGTCATCTCACATATCATCAAAGACACAAGCGATTGTGTATGTGGTAATTTAAAGATATATGAAAGAGAAATGCGTTTCAGTGGACACGATTGTTCAAAGATATATGAGAAATGGGTTTCAGTGCATGCCTCACACGGTAGCTTAATGATAAATGAAGGCAAAAGGCAAAGAAGAATAGGCAATTTAGAGTTGTAGTTGTTGAAATTAAGTTAGAGTAATGTCATTTCGTTTGAGTGCAATCAGAGTTATGTGCATATAAGCCAACAGCTTAGTTTGGTAACTTTTTTTGAGTTTTAAACTTGGCTTATATGCGAGTAGATACGGTAACTTGTTTTGTGTTGTTCATTTACCAAAGTAAAGTGGAATGCAGCATTGAGTGGATGTATTCATAATTCATTCTACATATGTTGCATAAAGAGGTAATACAGAGTTTTTCACTTTCAAAAATGGGTTGTTTTTTTATAACCAAAATGGGAATTGATATGTAAGTGTTTGTGTCCTCATTACCAACAAAGATTCAGTTATAAACTAGGATTGCGAGAAAAAAGCAATAATTTTCTTACAGTTTCAACCCTGAATGTTAACACTCTTTTTGGCTGTTTTATCTCTATGACTGTGGCAGTGTGACAAGTCATTATAAGACAAGATTTCAACTGGCCTGCATTAAACATTTTTTCCAACAAAAATAAACATTTTTTTGAGACAACATTTTTGTGACCTGTTCACTAGCAGTCTTAAAAAGTGACACAGCACAAGAAATTATTACAATCAAATGTATCAAAAAAAAGAAAGATTTACTGTAAATCAATGATAAGAGTTAGAGATTCATCTGCAACTTGAAACATATAATTGTGTTGAAGGCATAAGCTCATAAAATGATACCTTTAACTTTGCAGGTGTTTGAAGAGTGAGCAGGATTTTTTAAGCATGAATCACAGTAAATATAATAATTAGTCCCAAACGAAAAGTTAACAAGGGCATATGCAATACCCAAAAATAATGTAATTTTCATCTTTTCCACTTAAGTAAAGGTTGAAAAATGGCTAAACATGCATTAAAATTTACACAAAACCTGTAAAAAAAAGATTCTTTAAAGGAATAGTAATCTACAACAAAAAGAGCAACCAACATCATGATTTTAACCTCTTATTCTTTGGTTGCAACTTGATTGTAAAATTCTTTATCACCTTAAATATCTCTTTTGTTTAATTGCACTAAAAATTTTGCTTTGTAGCAACAACAAAATATCAAGCAACACCAATTAAAGTCAGAAAACTGCAGGAACTTAAGGAAATGCATAGTTCAACTCAATTCATTTATGTAATGAATATAATGTGCCCAGTTGACTACTGTTAGGAAACAGATTGTCTCCTCAAGCTCATAGATAACCAGAACAGCTATCAACAGTCATTTTAGCTAACCATGAGCACAAATAGACAATCTGTCTCCTGCCTCCTACCACTAATCAGCTAGGCAGGACACATTATATTCACTACTAGCAGATTTCCACCCGTCGTTGATCGGGTAAAATGTAAAGAGAAGGAAAATAAATATAGGCTCATAGCCCCCCATAGACGATTCTGATCGAAATCAAAATAACGCAGATTTACCCGTCGTTGATCGAGTAAAATGTAAAGACTGATTAAATTTTTACATTGAATAACCATATTTTTACTCTTTCGATCCCGCGCGGGTATAATTACCAGCAAGCGATCTTTATGCGTTCGCTCCCGCGACAGTATGTATACCGGCAATAACAGAAATGGCGGACATTTGCGCAATTGTTTGCATACATCTTGTTAAAGCAAAAACGTTTATATATAAACCTTTCTAACATTCTGTTTGTGGTTTGTAAAAATGGCGGACGGGAGCGAAAGAGTTAATATAGGTTGAATAAATGTAGGCTCGTAGCCCCCCATAGACGATTCTGATCAAAATCAAAATACCGTACTTGGATTTACCCCGTCGTTGATCGGGTAAAATGTAAAGACTGATTAAATTACCCGTTGTTGATCAGGTAAAATGTAAAGAGTGATTAAATTTTTACATTGAATAACCATATTTTAATATAGGTTGAATAAACATAGGCTCGTAGCCTCCCAAAGACGATTCTGATCGAAATCAAAATACCGTACTTGGCTTCCCTGGAAAAAGTTATATAAGATTCATATGTTTGTTTGTATCTAAATGTGTCCAGTTTTACTTCTATAGCGGACAAACAGACAGACACACATTCAGTTTTATATATATAGATACAAATAGGCCTCTAGTAGAGCCCCATAGGCTGGTAGCCCCCCATAGACGATTTTGATCGAAATCAAAATACTGTACTTGGCTTCCCTGGAAAAAGTTACATTTACCCGATCAACGACGGGTAAATCTGCTAGTGATCCCTAAAAATACAGTCTTGCTCACACCAATCAAATTTGGATTTTTATTTGTCACAAATTTTTTTCTGTTTGTGGTACCTAACAAAACCTTTAGACAACTCTATATTTTAATATAGGTTGAATAAATATAGGCTCGTAGCCCCCCATAGACGATTCTGATCGAAATCAAAATACCATTTTGACTTCTTTGTGGTCACTCCATAAAACGTGTAATTGTATCAAAAATAAAATCTATGTTTCAGCCCGGGCTTGAACCGTGGACCTCTTGCGTGTGAGCCGAGCGTGATAACCTCTATACTACTGAAACGCGATAACAATCGAGGCAAAATTTACGAAGTTATTTTGTGGCAACTGTTTGTAGCGCATTTGGCAACAGTTGAATAAATATAGGCTCGTAGCCCCCCAAAGACGATTCTGATCGAAATCAAAATACCGTACTTGGCTTCCCTGGAAAAAGTTATATAAGATTCATATGTTTGTTTGTATCTAAATGTCTCCAGTTATATTTCTATAGCGGACAGACAGACAGAGGCACATTGTGTTTTATATATATAGATTTATAACTACCCTAGACACAGATGCATGAGCAGTTTTTTATGGGCTTTTCCTGCATGCAGTGGGGAATACACGGAAAATTGGAAAACGTTTTCTATGTGCCACTTTACTAAAGTATCACATATAGACAGTGTATTCAAGATTACTAATATTCTCATGGTTGTAGTTGCAGCCTTCTCCAACAAGTAATCATAATGTAACAAAGCTATCATGGCTATCCTTTATTCTTTTTGAGATAGTTACCACAAAAAAACCTTATCAAAACAGGCCTGTTGGCATCTGCCATACGTTTGCAGTAAACTGGGGAAATTCACAACAAACTACTACATAACAACTTTCATCTGCTACTTTAGTGCTTGCAATTTGGCTTTAACTAATTTCTTGAACATATGCATATTTATTTACTACTTGGCAACACTGTATGGGGCAATAATGTTTAGATCCAAAATAATGGATTCTTAAATTTAGTGAGATCTACTGTCACAAGTTACTCCATAAACAGAGTAATTTGGGACAAGGTTAAAAAAGCTTAAAAATACTGTGGGCAATTGTGGAAAATGGGTGAAGATGCTGGTACGATAACATCGCAGCTTGATTTTGCAAACTGATTCAATTCAAATCCAATTATAATCCATAGTCTAATTCACAGCCACCACTTTTATGGTTACAGTTCATTCATGGTGAATGCATTGCTAGGTCAGTTACATGTCAGTACAATGCATCTAAGTCAGCCAAGTATCACTGGGTGTGCAGTTTGGCCTAACTGAGTTAAGAGTAGCAAAAAATTGTTGCAAATTATGCCTGGTGAAAGTCAACATCTTTGTTTAAATCATGTGAAGCATGACTTCATTTATATTAACTTGTCCTGAATTAACCCAATATACCCTACTCATTTGTCTATTTTTATCCAAAAGGATATCTATATTTTCCTTTTTTCTTGGTTTCCAAAAGATTTAACCTTACAACAAATTACATATTTTTTAGTTGGTGATTTAAATGTTCCTTATGAATTTATACACTTCTGTGATTTCATGTTTTAATATAAAATTTCATATTTTCATAATTCAGGGATTCCATACTTCAATGAGAATGTCCATAAATCTGGATGCCTGTGATTTAGTGTCATCTGACTTTTAATTACGTTAAAAACCCAAGTACATGTTTTCATGTGGTTCAATGGTGAATGACTACTCAAAAATAATCTTCATTTTTTGAATATTGACAATAGTTTCAACTTTAAAGTTTTAATTAAAATATTTTATGCTTTTTATTGAGGGCTTGGCCTTTTTTCATTCATGCTTTGGTGTGCACATTCACCTGTTTATAAAGCAATCGCAGCACATATATTTAAGCAATTCGTTCTTTTTTTGATTAAAGCTTCTGTAGCTAATGCAGAATTTCTTTTGATTGACATGATGGTGTAGTGGTTAGAGCATCCACTATGCAGTCGGTAGACCTTGAGTTCATTCCTCTTGTAGAGTCATACCAAAAAACTTTTGAAAATGGTATCCATAGCTTACCTGCTTGGCACTCAGCATTTAAGGAATGTTGCAGAGAACAAGCTGGTAAGCTTGCTTGTTGTGTCTTTGGACAAGGCACTTATGAAGATACCACCACCTTAATGAGGAAGATAGGTGGCCCTGACACCTTGGAAACAGCAACTCCCAAGCAAGTGCAGACATCCCATCTAAAAGAGAGTGATTTAATTTGCTTTTTTGTAAATGGAAAATAAACATGGACAATAAAAAAAAGTTCCTTTTCAGCTTGTGTATAAAAATTAGGCAGTGGCTATTTTGCCATCAACGATATTTTACCCTTGGAGGGTATTTTGCTTTCAGACATTTGTACTTGTTCAATTTTAATGATGTATTAAACATGTGACTTTCGATCATTTCTAATGGGTCAATTTCAATGATGAATTAAAAAATTACCCCTCCAGTGCACACTCGTCCACACTGTACACTCTCTGCCAGTGTACACTAACCTGTACATTCACATTCTGGGCCCTCTCTAGAGTGTGCACTGCCTTTGTCTAAGTGCCCTGCAAGCAAAGATTCCAACTTATAACCATTGCTTTTCAAGGCAGCTGCACTATTGACTACAACAATGGTCGGCAAACTTTTTCTATCGTGGCCCAAATTACTCTCTTAATTGCTATTGAAAGCCCACCACTTTTAAAACCATTATGACAAAACGATTAATTGCAAATGTTAAACAAGACCAATTGCTTGTATAACCTAAGAGTTGCTACTAATATTTTAAAAAGCGACAGGCAATGGAACTCTGATGCAACAATAAGCCGAAACTAGAACTCTTTGCCACACCAACTTTTAAACTACAATGTATGTACGCCGCGGCCCATGACTACTTTATAAAACTGAAATAACAGTATATAGGCTGTGGCACACTCAAAATCGCTCCAAGGCCCATAATTGGGCCACGGCCCAGTTTGCCGACCACTGCACTACACAACAGCATTACTACCACAATTGTAAATATGGCTATTTAAACACACAGGAATAGTGTTTGGCAAAATTGCCTCCAAGGGTAAAACGTTGTTGATGGCAAATAGTCGCTTCCTAAAAATTATGGTTTGAGCTGAAAATGAAGTGCATCTAACCTTATAATACTAGCTGATTTACAAAAAAATATCATTTCTTCTGCCTTAGTGCAAAATTTAGTTCTTTTGACAACATGTTTGAGAAAACTTTGCAATATTGTGCAAAATAAGCACCTGCTGCAATTGTTGTGCCTCAAGATAAAGCTGACCTATGTTGAAATAAATCAGCAATTTAAAAAAATTAGCCTGAAAGCAACTATGCATGCATACATAAGTTACAAGTGCATATTTTTTTTTACTTTTGATTTTGATAAAGCTGTTAAGATAAATAAATTCTGTAGACAAAGCTAAAAGACCTTCCAGTTCAACTTCCTAGAGTACAGTATCAGAATTGACTCAAAATCACACCAACTATATCTCTGCAGTAGCAATAAAAAATCCTCAAGTTTCAAATCAAAATTCCAAACAGTTTACATTTAATGGCTCTTTAAACTTAACTGGTCATGCCACTTTTTTGCACCACCAGATCACAGTGTTAATTTTTAAAGGATTTTGAAGGCTAATAACTTCATTTTTATGCAAGCTGAAAATTGGTACTCTGGGATATTATGACCTGCTCTTTTAGAATCTGCTGTCAGTATCAAGCTAGAAAGTGTTTTAAGGAATTATCTGCATCTCAAAATCAGAATTTTGTTAGGAAAAATAGTTTTTTGTATTTTGAATACCAGCTGTGACAGGCCTCTTATGGTCAAGATCTCAGAGTTTACCTAATTTGTATAATTGAATGGAAAATTATTGAGAAATAAATTATCTTGACACAAACAGCAAATAATAATCTTGACGGTTATTCAAAATGGTCACAGCCTAGTTGGACCCCTTTTTCAAGGACGTATACAACTGGATAGATGGTATACCAGAGTGATGAAACTTTGACCACTTAAAAACATATACCATGGCTATGCCAGATATAAACTGCTACAACTCAAGTCCACTACTTCATTGTTTAGCATACTCAGCTAGTGAAAAAAAGCAGTTACCTCGTACATGGCCTGTATTTGCAATACATCTCTTCAAATTTTAACTTTGGTTAATTTTTGTACAACTTCACACTGTTTTAGACACAAATTTTTTTAAAATGTGGAAAAATTTCAGTTTACCAGTCATTATGTAATTCTTCAGTTCTTAAGACATTTTTGAAACAAGCTAGTTTTTTGCACTTGAGAGCAATAGTTTCAAACCAACAGACAAATTATTGACATAGATGTCAATACAAGCAAGGGGAGTGTACCCTGGGTGGAAAATTTGTGTAAAATATGTCATTCAAATTGATAAATCAGAAACGATAAGAAGTTATATTTTTGATATATCATCGAAATTGACTGATCACAAATGTTCAATGGCAAAACAAATTTCGAGGGTAAAGTGCTGCTGACAACAAAAACAGCCACAGCCAAAGGTAAAAGTATAACTGTGTCATATCAGTATTTACCAGCCTTGCCTGCATTGCCATTATTTTCCTGTATTTTTCACACCATCTCTACCCTGCTTGCATTGATATTTCTTGCACCAGTAATCACCTTCTACCCTATGATCTATATTGCTCAATGCTAGCATTACATAGACCAGTAAAACATTCTCTGCTCTGCTTATATTGCTTGTACTGCAGTTACCACTAGTTTGAGTAACTGGCAATCTTACGCTTAAAAATCATGATTGTTGATAATATCTGGTTTGCTTGCTTGTTGGCCAAACCAATTGAAAAAAGTATGGATCCATTCACTTAACAAATGAGACAAACAAAAACAAATTTAAACTGAACCAAACTTAAACGAAGCTAACAAAAATTCTAATTGAAACCACTAAATTGAGCTGAACTGATACAACCAAAAGCAATTAAAACAAAATTAATTTATTTAACTAATGCATAAAATGCTTAAAGTAAAATCAGAAAACTAAAATATGCGCTTAATTACATGCACAGCGTGCAAACTAAAGAAATCAAATCAGATACCCAAACAAATGTGCGCTGCTGCATAAAGTGATTACAATAATTAACACTAAAAAGCATTATAACATAAAAACTAAGTTTGAAACCGTTACACCACTGCTTGTATTACCTACTCAGTCTACTAGTATATTTCCAGCACTTCCTACACCTGTAAACTTCCTAGATGGCCTACAATTGTTGTTGCATACGCCAGTATACTGATATTTGTATTTTACATTAATCCTACTATTGCCCTGATGCCTTATCAAGTTTCAAAAACTTGCAATCAATAACTGAAAAAAAACATGTAAACCAACTCGTCAATCTGCTCTGCTTACACTGTCTGCCTTACATAGTACTTACAAAGGCATACTAAAATTCATATTTTATTATTGCTATCGTTAATGCCACTTTGACTGGACAGAGATCACAAGAACTTTAACAAAACCACCGCAATAAGCAAATTTAAGCTTGCATGCGAATCTGCTGCAATCAATGATGCGCAACAATTGCAAACAATTATTTTTATAAAATAAAGGAATTTTGTGATAGGCAACAATGAAAGTTAATGAGTGATTTTTAAATTTTTTAGTGAATAATAATTACAGAAAAAACTAATTATTTATACTCAGCTCAATAATAGGCTATAAAAAACAGCTTCTCCACTCTGTTGTGCACTGCAACTTTTTGAAAACAGCAAAAACGTAAATACCGGTATGAATTGTAATATCTGCTGTATAATATTTGAAAACGTGTGTCTTTTATTTTCGACCACAACAGCATAGAAAAATAATATATCATTAGCATAAGCCGTTAAGTCACACATATTAAACAAAATCTAGGTGCCACTCCCAGGAGCAAAGACATAGAGGGGCAGGAGGCTATAGCTTCCCGAAACTAGTCATGAATTTTGAATATCTACTACTGAAATTAAAGTGCTTTGTGTACTTTTATGTCCTTCTAAACACTTCTATTTTTGTGTAGATGTCTTCTCCCTGGCTTCCTTTCTTGACCAAATCACTGCGAATCTCTGGGTTTATTGCTTAATTGTTTGATAATACAAAAACTAAAGGTTGGCATCCGTTACTTCAAAAGTAGCTGCACTAGCGGCACCGCTTTTGCTTAAAATAGTGGAGACACTACCGCTTCTTGTTACGTTCTACTGCTCCCGCTGTAACGTACTACTGCTAGTTCACTGCTCCCACTCCCGGTCATTCTACTCAAAATAAGCGCTTCATAATATATAGGCTTAAACTAAAAAAATGTTAATAGTTAATGTCGAACTTCTCATAATTTGAATGGGTTTATGGAAGCAATGAACAATAATTATACGCTTGCGTCTCGAATTCCGACCTCTCAAAACAAGTTTGTTTGTAGGATCTATAACAAAAAATCATGTTTGTAACTTACTATGTGCTCAAAAGGAGCAATATCAACCATGGCAAAAATGACGTCTAGCTACACGAAGCACAAGAATATCATTTCGTACTTGGCATTTTCCTATATTATTATACTCAAATTTTATTTCTAATCCACAACTCAAAATAATAATTAATTATTCTATGATCAGCTGTCTAAGTTGCTTTATCAGCAAATTTGAACAGCGGACATTAGGTTGTAATCAATAGCCTATATACAAAGCTGCAGACATACATTGGGCATATTCAACGTACATGTAGACTATTATTTGTTTTCTTCTCTAAATTCCAGGCTCTCCAGAGGAAAATTGACCTCACGCTACATAAATCTTGATTGATACGTGGTCGGTCGATTTGGCAGTAGAGAGCTCAATAATAAAATCAGAGTATAGACTGGCAAATCGTGGAAAGAGCTCAACGTGCAAGGCAACGAGCAACGATATGTAGTCGGTCGATGGCAAATCGTGGAAAGAGCTCAACGTGCAAGACAAGGAGCAATTCATTTTATTTAAATCTTGATTGAAATAGGTCCAGTTACCCATGTATTGCCTAAATTATTTTTTGACTAGTTTCATCTTAAAACAAGCCTTCTTAACCTTTTGTGGGTCACGGACTTCTAAAACATTTTTTCGAAAGCTATGGACCTCTGTAGTTTAAAACTTTCAAAGAAATAGAGTGCAATGGCCAGAATTAATTATAATCGACGTACTAGTAGTAAAAAGGTTTGTAGATCAAACATAGCGTTTAATAATTCAACCAATATCAGTCGACAATAAATCCAACTCAGAATTGACTGAATTATACAAAAATAAAAACGCAGAATCTTTGCTATTAACATGAATCAGAAAGAAAAATAACCAAAAAACTCTAGTAAAAAAACAATCAGAAAGAAAATGGTTGAAGCCGCTCAAAAACTCCTAAAATAAGTTAACACAAATAAGTTTTTAAGATTTTATTTCAATGCGCAGGTAGTTGCATATTTTCAACAAGAACACGAAACTGTGAGATGGTTTTCGAAAGGGCAACACGTATGTCGTCCTTGGCATCCAACCTATTTTGTTGTTTTGTTTTGATAGCAAGAAGAACCGAAAATCCCGACTCACAGAGGTAGGTTGTAGCAAAAGGAATGAGAGCAACCATGGCTATCCTTACAAGACGAAGATAAGCTTGTGTCCAGGAGCACCACAATTTTGCTAAGTTCTCTGAGTTGAAATTGCTTCTTAGCATTTGCATTGTCCTCAACTCAATGAGGTCATCTTGTGCCAGATCTTCATCACAAACAGCATCTAGATCTGCAAGAAATGGATTGCAAATCCATAATTCAAAATTCACATCATCTGAGCAATAACTCTTTAAAGATTGCCGCAATCCATCTAAATTTTCGCACATGTTTCTCTGCAGGAAGGGAGCAAGGGCTTCAGTATTATCAATTCGGCTTCAAGAGATCACTTCCTCTAGCATTGGAAAGTTAGCAAAGTTGTCTGTCTCTAATCTTTTTTCCACAAAGAAAGCTTTGCTTTAAAAGCTTGCAATCTTTCAGTAACACCCATGATGGTTAGATCTGGTCCTCGAATAGGCAGGTTTACTTCATTTAGTGACTAAAAATATCTGCCATGTAAGCTAAGCCATAGAGAAACTCTTCACATTCAAATTGTAATAACAGAGAATTCTGTTTTTCGTTTAGAAAAAAAATGAAACTTCTTTTCTCAGTTTCATCAAATGCTTCAAAACTTGACGTTTTGAAAGCCAGCGAATTTTTGTATAATACAAAAGAACTTCATGTTGCGTACCCATTTCTTGACAAAGCCTTTTGAATATACGATGGTTTGAAGCTAAAGCTCTGACAAAGTTGACGACCTTTGCAGAAATAGGCAAAATTTTTTAAAAGTTGATGATAGAGATTTTGATGCCACTTCATCTTGATGCAAAAAGCAAATAGTCACAATGATGTGAGGAACTTCTTTCTTTATCAAAGGAAGCAAATCCTGAGATTTCCCTAGCATTGCAGGCGCTCCGTCAGTACATGAACGACGAATACTTCTCTTCCAGTTGAAGTCTTGCTTGGCAAAGAAATTGTTCCCCATCTGTAATACGTCTGCAGCTTTAATAGTTTCAGAAAAGGACTCGCAAAATAGGAATTCTTCCGTAATTGCATCGGCCTGCATATATCGATTATATGCAAGAAGCTGGGTGCACTAGAGACATCCATACTTTTATCCTGTTTTATGCTAAATGGAAATTGGTGAAGCTTTCAGTTCCTCCATTACTTGTTCCAGAATATTAGTAGACACGTCAGTAATATTGGAGCTTATGATGTCATTTGACAAAGGAACGACTTCAAGTTTGTTTCTTTGTGGTGTGCCACAAACCAGCTTAGTCATTTCCAGGGCACACGGTTTTACCAACGTCTCTCCGATGGCATGTGCTTTCTTTTCCTTGGCAAAGCGCTAAGCAACCATATACGATTCTTCGAGGCAAAGCTTTTGCGTCTTGATGAATCCGAACTTTGGCTTTCTCAAATCAAGCCTTCTTAGAATGAAAAGAATCAACACTATCCAGCGCATTTTTAGGACCAAAAGATGTGAGGAGCTCCTTCAGTTTTGCTGGCTTCAAACTTGCATCGGCAAGGACTTTACCACCACGGAAAACACTGCGGTCTTTCTCTGCCATCACTATCAGTAACAAAAGTAAAACCAAAAGCTACATAGTCTTCACTATACTTCCTCTTTTTTGACATTTTCTGAAAAATAAAATTTCTAATTTATTTGTCTTTTCTGGTTATTAATCTTTTGTAACAGAAAACTCATTAGCAGTGTTGAAATATTTCTACAGCGCCCAATTCTGCATGCACGTGTACAGTTTTTGGTTCACTCTATCAGGACATAATCGTAGTGTATGATTACATCCCAAATGCAATTTTGCCTTTTTCCAAAGTAGTCGAGGTGCATATATGACTGCACGCGGTTGTGACCTATCAAACGGACCCCTTGGAGCACCTTTACGGACTCCTCAAGGGCTCATGGACCCCAGGTTAAAAACCCCTGTTTTAGATTATTTATCCCTTTTCCTTAACAAACACACTTAAATTAACCCAGAGCTTATCAGGACGTGAAAAGTAACAATCGCAAGTTTCACCATCGAGAGGCCAGAAGTCTTTTAACCATTTCATAGCGACTCGTGATATTAGAAGCTTTCCTTTTGTTTAAAGAGGCATCAAATATATTTATATCATTGCTACAGTCACCAACTGAAAATTTTTTATCTGCATTTTGAAGAGCAAAGAAAAAAATACAGTCGTAATTCATGGCTAAGTGCAGCTAGCTTTCCCACAAACGCTGTTGCATTTTCACTAAATCATCAAGTTATCGCAAAATAAGCTCTATGGCAGGTAAATTAAAAATCGTTTTC
The DNA here is from genome assembly GCA_963675345.1 of Trididemnum clinides. NCBI lineage: Eukaryota > Metazoa > Chordata > Ascidiacea > Aplousobranchia > Didemnidae > Trididemnum > Trididemnum clinides. Next base: position 8,432,099 of record OY776286.1, read on the forward strand.
AATTCTCTGAGTTAATGGAATATTGTTAACAGTAGTGGTAGCGACATTTCCGATTTTGCAAAAGTATTGACGCTACTCTCATTTTGGTAAAAAAAAGTTGCGGCGCTACTGCTACTCACTACTAAAATCTAAAAGTAGCGGCGCTACCGTTGCCGCTGCTTAAAACGTAGTGCGTTGCTGCTCACCTCTAACAGAAACAAAAAAAAATTGATTGATTAAATTTCACTTACAAAGAAGAACTTGTAATTATACAAAATCATGGCCATTGTTCAAAAATCCATTGCCACTAACTAGGTTGTGCATATGGATGCGATATGCAAAACCAAACAAATTTGGTCAAATAAAAAGAACATACTCATATAAACAAGCAGGGGCGGCTAATCAGCAAGTGCTACGGCAACACCAATCTTTGGTAATCTCAACTAGAAACGTTGTTTACAATGCAGGGTATAGCCTAGTCGTGCTCTTGGAAAACGCACTTTACGGCAGATTCCTTTTCTTTAGTTGCAAACTTGTCTAGCAAAGCACTGTGCCAATTGTAGCTTTCTTTGAACTCCGAAGAAGAACAGAACACATTGATGTTTTATACCAATGGTTCCCAACTGTTTTAGATATACCACATTCTACCAAAAAGGTGAATGACTTAGGTCTCTCCGTGGTAAAGTCACAGCAATTTCTTTAAGAGCTTTTATGCTTTCCTAAAAATGTAACAGTCCTTTTAAAAATGTATTAACACTTTCGGTGCGGTGTGACGGAGATCTCCGTCAAAATAAAGCATTTCATCGATTGGGTGCGGAAATGGATTGCAAGAGTCAGAAAAGGACGGATTTTTCCGTCTGCATGTTTTACGCGTGATCAAGGCATAATAATTCAAAACTTTAGATTTGTTGGCATGTTTTGCGCGTGATCTGCTTGTGATTTGCTCACTAGAGTAATTAAAATGTTAGGGTAAGTTTTTCTCTTCATTGTTCTTTTTAGCAGCTTGGTCTTCATGTGCACGTGGTTTAAAGCGGCAAATTTAACAAGTTTTAAAGCAAGATTTGTGATAAATGAAAAATGCCCTTGTTTCGGTGACTAACACCCCAAAAAACGCTTGTCGCAAGACTGAAAAAAGGCTTAGTAAAATAAACTTCAATCGTTTCTTTTGATTTTTTAAAATTGTATCTGATTTAAATAACGAGTTTTCACATTGTTACTATTTGCTTCTAAAGTGTTATTTGTTACTAGTTGCAGTCAACTTAAATGCAGGCCTTACTTGTGCAACAATGTAGAAATAGCAATTTTAAATGACAGCACGCATAGTGAACAGAACAGATCAGTCCAAATGTTGAATCAACGTAATTTTATTGTAAACTCATAAAAATGCTGCATAGTTTTGACGACGAGAAACGTTTTAGATGAATAAGATAAAGCTAGACGAAAGCGTCGGAAAAGCCCCGGCACGCAACAGCGCGAGCGAGCAAACCAAGCCGCAGCGAAAGTGTTGACTAGTAGCAGCAAAAATCTACTTCAGTTGTTGCGTCGTCACCATGATAATTTTACGAACTTTACGTTTATTTAAATTAGGGGAATACCGCATTCTACTTTGCAAAAATTATGGTGTTTTAGACCCTACCACTTGGAATTGATTCGTGCGCGTCACCTGTCGAAGGTAAGCGGCGCAACTTTCCGGCGCACAAGGGCGCTGTCGCGCCAACAGCGTACCGGCAATCGAGTTTGAGAATGCCAATCGTTTGCTTGGTAGAAGTGCCGGTGCTTGTGACGCCTCGAGAAACAGAAACACGAGCGATGGATCCAGTTAAACGCTGCCTATAGCCCAGTAGTTTTGCCATAACAAGTGTTGCTTGTTTTTGTCCTTTCGGATCTCGCACGAAGTCAGCGGTGGATTTAGTAGGGTGAGTCCGCTTGCTTTCCAGACATGTCCGACAAGCTATTTCAGCCCTTCGAAATAGCGGCAATCTATAAAGAAAGAGGTCTTGATCGAGAACTTGGGACAGTTAGAGGCCCGTCGCGAATTTTTGCCTCAGGCCCCCAAAGTCGTTAATCCACCATTGCCTGTACTGTGCAAGGCTGCATGGTTTGATCGACTGTATGCTATTGAAGTATGCTCAAACGTCGCAAAAGCCGTGCGAACTTGTTTCGTATCGGTGTTTGCTGGCACCTTGTGACAAAAGAAAGCTCACTTGGAAAGATGAGAAGATGGTTGAATGCGCGCCGGGCCGAGTAAATTTTGCTCGCTTTTTGTCATTTACGCGAAAAAGCAAACGGTGCCGAGCTTTCATCTAGCCAGGGTGCTAAACTGCAAGGCCGGTGAAAACGCCAACGCTACACCGGCCGGTTCGTGCGCGGCGCCGGCCAACGAGGTCGTACAAACAAAGCGCGACGAAACTCTTCAAAACGACAGGGTGGCTCTGAAAAGAGCCGTTTTGACCAGGCAAAGCACGCTTACTTTGAGCTGGTGTATTTGGTCACAGCCTTGGTGCCTTCCGAAACGGCGTGTTTTGCCAATTCACCAGGCAACAAGAGACGAACTGCGGTCTGGATCTCCCTGCTGCTGATCGTCGAGCGCTTGTTGTAGTGAGCGAGACGCGACGCCTCCGAAGCGATTCATTCGAATATGTCGTTGACGAACGAGTTCATGATGCTCATCGCCTTGCTCGAAATGCCAGTGTCGGGATGCACTTGCTTGAGCACTTTGTAGATGTAAATGCTGAAGCTTTCCTTTCGCCTCGAGCGCTTCTTTTTTTGCTTGTCGGCCGGCGCCGCTTTTTTTACGGCTTTTTTGTTTCCCTTGGAGGCAGCCATGATGTCGATCACCAGTTAGTTCTTTTCAAGTTTTGTCAGAAAATGACCTTGCGTCGCGCTCGAGAAAAGTTTATAAATGTCGAGTTATGCAAATGAGCCATCGAAAACCCGACCAATGACTCGTGCCACAGCACGTGGCGTCTCTTCGATTGGGCGTGCGCTTTCGCGCTTTTTTTAACGGCTGTTCGTTTCGACGTCGCTCTCAGATATATAAACGTTTTCAAGGACTGTTGCGCCAATTTTTCGACAGCATTTTCTATTGACGTGCAGAAAATCGAAATCATGTCAGGACGCGGTAAAGGCGGTGGCAAGTCAAAGGCGAAGCCAAAGAGCAGGTCGTCGAGAGCAGGATTGCAATTTCCAGTCGGTCGTGTGCACCGACTCTTGCGCAACGGCAACTACTCGGAGAGAGTCGGCGCCGGCGCACCCGTCTATCTTGCGGCCGTTCTCGAATACTTGAGCGCCGAGGTTTTAGAGTTGGCAGGCAACGCGGCGCGTGACAACAAGAAGACCAGGATCATTCCCCGACACCTTCAGCTCGCTATCCGCAACGACGAGGAGCTCAACAAGCTGCTCGGCGGTGTTACGATCGCTCAAGGCGGCGTCTTGCCCAACATCCAGGCTGTCTTGTTGCCAAAGAAGACGTCGAAGAAGGCATAATTTGCTGCTCGGTTTCGAGCGAAAAACGGCTCTTTTCAGAGCCACCGCACATGTTGAAAACGAGTGTCGTGCCTCATTTTTTTCGCATCGCATTAAAGCCTGTGCTTTCATTGAACGGTTGACCGGCGCTTGCTTGTGACACGGAATCAACAACAACGGCGTTGTGGTTCGAAAGCGACGAGTAGACTATTATAGTCTTGAATGAAACGACACCAGCCAAAACACACACGCTTTTGTACTCTGTTTGCTTGCATGGGGTGGCTCTGAAAAGAGCCGTTTTGTGCACGACGCGAGCCTAAGCACGCTCGCCACGGATGCGGCGAGCAAGTTGAATGTCCTTAGTCCTTAGGAAAATGTGTTCACGCGCACCGCCTGGTTGCAATCGGGCTGCGGGGCAAGGTGTAGCCGGAAAGATCTGCAAACGTTCCGATGGCGAGCCAAGGCGACAATCAGAAAGCAATCACTGCAGTCGGTTGCGAGGCGGCGAAGTTGTGCTCGAATGACGCGAAAACGTTTATTCGCTGCTGTTTTCTGTTCTTCAAGCTTCTGCGACCGCCTAGACGTAGCAAGAGCGTACATCAACGCTCGGTGCAAGCGCAGTGTCAAGGATCCCCAATCGATCGGCGCGACAGATGCTCGGCAGTATATAAGTGCACGAGCCGGTCCCCGGCCACGTCAAATCGCTGAGAAAAATAAAATGGCAAGAACAAAGCAGACCGCACGAAAATCGACTGGTGGCAAAGCCCCGCGCAAGCAGCTTGCGACCAAGGCTGCTCGCAAAAGCGCTCCGGCTACTGGAGGCGTGAAGAAGCCGCATCGTTACCGACCGGGAACTGTTGCGTTGCGTGAAATCCGAAGATACCAGAAATCGACCGAGTTGCTGATTCGCAAGCTCCCATTCCAGCGTTTGGTGCGCGAAATCGCCCAGGACTTCAAGACTGACCTGCGCTTTCAGAGCAGCGCCGTCATGGCGTTGCAAGAAGCGAGCGAAGCTTACTTGGTCGGCCTGTTCGAAGATACCAACTTGTGTGCCATCCACGCTAAGCGAGTTACGATCATGCCTAAGGACATTCAACTTGCTCGCCGCATCCGTGGCGAGCGTGCTTAGGCTCGCGTCGTGCACAAAACGGCTCTTTTCAGAGCCACCCCATGCAAGCAAACAGAGTACAAAAGCGTGTGTGTTTTGGCTGGTGTCGTTTCATTCAAGACTATAATAGTCTACTCGTCGCTTTCGAACCACAACGCCGCTGTTGTTGATTCCGTGTCACAAGCAAGCGCCGGTCAACCGTTCAATGAAAGCACAGGCTTTAATGCGATGCGAAAAAAATGAGGCACGACACTCGTTTTCAACATGTGCGGTGGCTCTGAAAAGAGCCGTTTTTCGCTCGAAACCGAGCAGCAAATTATGCCTTCTTCGACGTCTTCTTTGGCAACAAGACAGCCTGGATGTTGGGCAAGACGCCGCCTTGAGCGATCGTAACACCGCCGAGCAGCTTGTTGAGCTCCTCGTCGTTGCGGATAGCGAGCTGAAGGTGTCGGGGAATGATCCTGGTCTTCTTGTTGTCACGCGCCGCGTTGCCTGCCAACTCTAAAACCTCGGCGCTCAAGTATTCGAGAACGGCCGCAAGATAGACGGGTGCGCCGGCGCCGACTCTCTCCGAGTAGTTGCCGTTGCGCAAGAGTCGGTGCACACGACCGACTGGAAATTGCAATCCTGCTCTCGACGACCTGCTCTTTGGCTTCGCCTTTGACTTGCCACCGCCTTTACCGCGTCCTGACATGATTTCGATTTTCTGCACGTCAATAGAAAATGCTGTCGAAAAATTGGCGCAACAGTCCTTGAAAACGTTTATATATCTGAGAGCGACGTCGAAACGAACAGCCGTTAAAAAAAGCGCGAAAGCGCACGCCCAATCGAAGAGACGCCACGTGCTGTGGCACGAGTCATTGGTCGGGTTTTCGATGGCTCATTTGCATAACTCGACATTTATAAACTTTTCTCGAGCGCGACGCAAGGTCATTTTCTGACAAAACTTGAAAAGAACTAACTGGTGATCGACATCATGGCTGCCTCCAAGGGAAACAAAAAAGCCGTAAAAAAAGCGGCGCCGGCCGACAAGCAAAAAAAGAAGCGCTCGAGGCGAAAGGAAAGCTTCAGCATTTACATCTACAAAGTGCTCAAGCAAGTGCATCCCGACACTGGCATTTCGAGCAAGGCGATGAGCATCATGAACTCGTTCGTCAACGACATATTCGAACGAATCGCTTCGGAGGCGTCGCGTCTCGCTCACTACAACAAGCGCTCGACGATCAGCAGCAGGGAGATCCAGACCGCAGTTCGTCTCTTGTTGCCTGGTGAATTGGCAAAACACGCCGTTTCGGAAGGCACCAAGGCTGTGACCAAATACACCAGCTCAAAGTAAGCGTGCTTTGCCTGGTCAAAACGGCTCTTTTCAGAGCCACCCTGTCGTTTTGAAGAGTTTCGTCGCGCTTTGTTTGTACGACCTCGTTGGCCGGCGCCGCGCACGAACCGGCCGGTGTAGCGTTGGCGTTTTCACCGGCCTTGCAGTTTAGCACCCTGGCTAGATGAAAGCTCGGCACCGTTTGCTTTTTCGCGTAAATGACAAAAAGCGAGCAAAATTTACTCGGCCCGGCGCGCATTCAACCATCTTCTCATCTTTCCAAGTGAGCTTTCTTTTGTCACAAGGTGCCAGCAAACACCGATACGAAACAAGTTCGCACGGCTTTTGCGACGTTTGAGCATACTTCAATAGCATACAGTCGATCAAACCATGCAGCCTTGCACAGTACAGGCAATGGTGGATTAACGACTTTGGGGGCCTGAGGCAAAAATTCGCGACGGGCCTCTAACTGTCCCAAGTTCTCGATCAAGACCTCTTTCTTTATAGATTGCCGCTATTTCGAAGGGCTGAAATAGCTTGTCGGACATGTCTGGAAAGCAAGCGGACTCACCCTACTAAATCCACCGCTGACTTCGTGCGAGATCCGAAAGGACAAAAACAAGCAACACTTGTTATGGCAAAACTACTGGGCTATAGGCAGCGTTTAACTGGATCCATCGCTCGTGTTTCTGTTTCTCGAGGCGTCACAAGCACCGGCACTTCTACCAAGCAAACGATTGGCATTCTCAAACTCGATTGCCGGTACGCTGTTGGCGCGACAGCGCCCTTGTGCGCCGGAAAGTTGCGCCGCTTACCTTCGACAGGTGACGCGCACGAATCAATTCCAAGTGGTAGGGTCTAAAACACCATAATTTTTGCAAAGTAGAATGCGGTATTCCCCTAATTTAAATAAACGTAAAGTTCGTAAAATTATCATGGTGACGACGCAACAACTGAAGTAGATTTTTGCTGCTACTAGTCAACACTTTCGCTGCGGCTTGGTTTGCTCGCTCGCGCTGTTGCGTGCCGGGGCTTTTCCGACGCTTTCGTCTAGCTTTATCTTATTCATCTAAAACGTTTCTCGTCGTCAAAACTATGCAGCATTTTTATGAGTTTACAATAAAATTACGTTGATTCAACATTTGGACTGATCTGTTCTGTTCACTATGCATGCTGTCATTTAAAATTGCTATTTCTACATTGTTGCACAAGTAAGGCCTGCATTTAAGTTGACTGCAACTAGTAACAAATAACACTTTAGAAGCAAATAGTAACAATGTGAAAACTCGTTATTTAAATCAGATACAATTTTAAAAAATCAAAAGAAACGATTGAAGTTTATTTTACTAAGCCTTTTTTCAGTCTTGCGACAAGCGTTTTTTGGGGTGTTAGTCACCGAAACAAGGGCATTTTTCATTTATCACAAATCTTGCTTTAAAACTTGTTAAATTTGCCGCTTTAAACCACGTGCACATGAAGACCAAGCTGCTAAAAAGAACAATGAAGAGAAAAACTTACCCTAACATTTTAATTACTCTAGTGAGCAAATCACAAGCAGATCACGCGCAAAACATGCCAACAAATCTAAAGTTTTGAATTATTATGCCTTGATCACGCGTAAAACATGCAGACGGAAAAATCCGTCCTTTTCTGACTCTTGCAATCCATTTCCGCACCCAATTGATGAAATGCTTTATTTTGACGGAGATCTCCGTCACACCGCACCGAAAGTGTTAATACATTTTTAAAAGGACTGTTACATTTTTAGGAAAGCATAAAAGCTCTTAAAGAAATTGCTGTGACTTTACCACGGAGAGACCTAAGTCATTCACCTTTTTGGTAGAATGTGGTATATCTAAAACAGTTGGGAACCATTGGTATAAAACATCAATGTGTTCTGTTCTTCTTCGGAGTTCAAAGAAAGCTACAATTGGCACAGTGCTTTGCTACACAAGTCTGCAACTAAAGAAAAGGAATCTGCCGTAAAGTGCGTTTTCCAAGAGCACGACTAGGCTATACCCTGCATTGTAAACAACGTTTCTAGTTGAGATTACCAAAGATTGGTGTTGCCGTAGCACTTGCTGATTAGCCACCCCTGCTTGTTTATATGAGTATGTTCTTTTTATTTGACCAAATTTGTTTGGTTTTGCATATCGCATCCATATGCACAACCTAGTTAGTGGCAATGGATTTTTGAACAATGGCCATGATTTTGTATAATTACAAGTTCTTCTTTGTAAGTGAAATTTAATCAATCAATTTTTTTTTGTTTCTGTTAGAGGTGAGCAGCAACGCACTACGTTTTAAGCAGCGGCAACGGTAGCGCCGCTACTTTTAGATTTTAGTAGTGAGTAGCAGTAGCGCCGCAACTTTTTTTTACCAAAATGAGAGTAGCGTCAATACTTTTGCAAAATCGGAAATGTCGCTACCACTACTGTTAACAATATTCCACTAACTCAGAGAATTGAAAACGATTTTTAATTTACCTGCCATAGAGCTTATTTTGCGATAACTTGATGATTTAGTGAAAATGCAACAGCGTTTGTGGGAAAGCTAGCTGCACTTAGCCATGAATTACGACTGTATTTTTTTCTTTGCTCTTCAAAATGCAGATAAAAAATTTTCAGTTGGTGACTGTAGCAATGATATAAATATATTTGATGCCTCTTTAAACAAAAGGAAAGCTTCTAATATCACGAGTCGCTATGAAATGGTTAAAAGACTTCTGGCCTCTCGATGGTGAAACTTGCGATTGTTACTTTTCACGTCCTGATAAGCTCTGGGTTAATTTAAGTGTGTTTGTTAAGGAAAAGGGATAAATAATCTAAAACAGGGGTTTTTAACCTGGGGTCCATGAGCCCTTGAGGAGTCCGTAAAGGTGCTCCAAGGGGTCCGTTTGATAGGTCACAACCGCGTGCAGTCATATATGCACCTCGACTACTTTGGAAAAAGGCAAAATTGCATTTGGGATGTAATCATACACTACGATTATGTCCTGATAGAGTGAACCAAAAACTGTACACGTGCATGCAGAATTGGGCGCTGTAGAAATATTTCAACACTGCTAATGAGTTTTCTGTTACAAAAGATTAATAACCAGAAAAGACAAATAAATTAGAAATTTTATTTTTCAGAAAATGTCAAAAAAGAGGAAGTATAGTGAAGACTATGTAGCTTTTGGTTTTACTTTTGTTACTGATAGTGATGGCAGAGAAAGACCGCAGTGTTTTCCGTGGTGGTAAAGTCCTTGCCGATGCAAGTTTGAAGCCAGCAAAACTGAAGGAGCTCCTCACATCTTTTGGTCCTAAAAATGCGCTGGATAGTGTTGATTCTTTTCATTCTAAGAAGGCTTGATTTGAGAAAGCCAAAGTTCGGATTCATCAAGACGCAAAAGCTTTGCCTCGAAGAATCGTATATGGTTGCTTAGCGCTTTGCCAAGGAAAAGAAAGCACATGCCATCGGAGAGACGTTGGTAAAACCGTGTGCCCTGGAAATGACTAAGCTGGTTTGTGGCACACCACAAAGAAACAAACTTGAAGTCGTTCCTTTGTCAAATGACATCATAAGCTCCAATATTACTGACGTGTCTACTAATATTCTGGAACAAGTAATGGAGGAACTGAAAGCTTCACCAATTTCCATTTAGCATAAAACAGGATAAAAGTATGGATGTCTCTAGTGCACCCAGCTTCTTGCATATAATCGATATATGCAGGCCGATGCAATTACGGAAGAATTCCTATTTTGTGAGTCCTTTTCTGAAACTATTAAAGCTGTAGACGTATTACAGATGGGGAACAATTTCTTTGCCAAGCAAGACTTCAACTGGAAGAGAAGTATTCGTCGTTCATGTACTGACGGAGCGCCTGCAATGCTAGGGAAATCTCAGGATTTGCTTCCTTTGATAAAGAAAGAAGTTCCTCACATCATTGTAACTATTTGCTTTTTGCATCAAGATGAAGTGCAGAATTAAAGAAAGGGTTAATAAAGCTGCTAATATGGTGGAGTAATTGTTGCTAGATTAGGTTGCTATCTAGTGCAGTTGTTTTTTCCAATTACTTTTCCTTGGATGTTAGTTGTCGAATTTCTATCCGAAGTGCTGGAAAGGAGATTTGATACAGTGCATTGAAGGTGATTTGATACGGTGTATCAAATCACCTTCCATATTATAACAACATGGTATGATCATTTGATGAAACTTTTTGGTGTCTTGGAGCATGGAAGACAATTAAAAAAGCACAGAGCACCTAATCAGTAGTTAGGTTGCCTACAAAAAGATTTATTAACCGGTATCGTATTCTGATATAACTGCACAGTAATTATTGTAGGCTATGGTGCTGGTAGCACCTACAAACTAGCAGTTACTCATATTTCAGATATTTTGTATTTGAATAGAACTTTTATTCTATTTAAACTTGCTTTGCAGTAGTTGCACGACTAAACAGTATGCCGTTTAAATATGAAAGAAAAAGTAATCGATGTTTTCGATCACCGCCGGATGTGTTGAAAAGAGCAGCTAGATGTGTCACCGAAGAAGGTATGTCTTATCGAAAGGCTGCTGCCAATTTTAATGTCGACAAAATGACTCTAATGCGATATATGAAAAAGAAGGAGGCAAATCCCACTTGTACTACTGGTTATCAAGCTACCATTCTAAACAATCAAATTTTTTCGCCGGAGATGGAACAGCAGTTATCGTCTCACATTGTTCACTTGGCTGATATGTTTTTTGGACTGTCAGTTGAAAAATGCAAAGAACTTGCATTTCAATTTGCTGCTGCAAACAAATTATCTATTCCACATTCTTGGGAAGTAAATAAGAAAGCTGGAAAAGAATGGTGGAAAGGGTTCAAAGAGAGGCACCAACTTTCAATAAGGACTCCTGAAGCCACATCAATTGGCCGCGCATCAGCTTTCAATCATCACAATGTAAAAGAATATGTTGACAATCTTGGCATTGTGTTAGATAAGCATCAGCTTACTCCGGATCGAATTTTTAATTTAGATGAAACTGGAGTAACTACCGTTCAAAATCCGAAAAAGGTTGTAACTGCGACTGGAACAAAAAGTGTGGGTTCTATAACATCTGGAGAAAGAGGCGAGCTTGTCACTGTTCTTTATGCAGTGTGTGCTGCAGGGCATGCTTGGGCTCCTATGCTGATCTTCCCACGAGTGCGATACAGGGAACACTTTATTCGTGGCGGTTCACCGGGATGTATTGGAAGAGCAACCAGATCTGGTTGGATCAATGCAGATCTTTCTGTTGATTTTTTGATGCACATTAGTGAGCTTACCGGCTGCTCACCAGATCGCAAGATTTTAGTGCTCATGGACAATCATGAATCACATCTGTCTATTGCTGCAATTGACAAGGCAAGAGATTTAGGTATTGTTCTTTTAACAATAGCTCCAAAAACATCCCATAAATTACAGCCTTTGGATGTATCTGTTTATGGGCCATTTAAAACTGGATACAACATAGCAATGGACAATTGGATGAGGACTAACCCAGGAAAGAATGTGACAATTTATGAGGTTTCGTCGTTAGTTAAGGAAGCCCAAATGGTTGCAATGACTCTATGAAATATAATGTCAGGATTTTGTTCGACAGGTAACTGGCCATATAACCCTCAAATTTTTGACGAAACTGATTTTGCCCCTGCTTTTGTTACTGATCGTGACATTATTCAAGATTTTGGGAGCAGTTCTGCAAATCCTCAAGCTTTTCAAAGTAAATTGGGCAATGAACAAGCCTGCAATTCTTCTTTGGATAGGCCTACTAGTCACCGCGACAATGCTTCAGGTGATGTTGATCAGTTAGCTAATTTTCTCGAAAAAGCAACTCCAACTTCATCAAGTCTTGACACGGCTTCTAATTTCGTATCTCCTGAAGATGTTTTACCTCTTCCCAAAGCGGCATCAAAAAAAAAATTCTATTAGAAGAAGAGGTAAAACAAGAATATATACCGACACTCCTGTTCGTGATGAAGTAGAAAAAAGGCAAACACAGAAACGACCTAAAAAGTCAGCTGATCGTGGAAAAAGTACTAAAAGAAAATTGTTTTCCAAAAAAAAGCATCATTAGTGATCAGGTCATCTTTTACTGATGAGGAAGACATGGAACTTATATACAATGATGATAGTAACTGCGAGTTGGAGGAGAAAATTGAAGTTAAGTTGGGTGATTATGCAATTGTATTGGTGGCTGGAAAATCAAGGTCATTAAAATTTGTAGCTCGGATCGACAAGTATGATAGGGATGATTGTGAATATGAAGAAGTGTTTCTCCAAAAAGTCAATAGGAAAATTGACTCTGGGATGGGGAATAAAGGACAAACTTTTATTGTAAATGAAAAAGATGCTGCTTTATTTGCCCCTGATGACATTGTGCTTATACTTCCTGCTCCAGTTGCTGTTGGTGGGTCAGAAAGAAGAAGTAATCAATTGCGGTTTAATTTTGACTTCAGCAAATTAGACCTAGCTTGAAGTTTCACAAGCCTGTGCCAGTAATTTCAATTATGAGCAGAATCTATTTGTAAATACTAGAAGAGCAAACATTTTCCTGATACCACACAAAATTGCTATTATGCTAATTCTTTGAAATTTGTTTGGATTTTTCAACTTAGTCGCTTGTACTTGTTTATTTTTTTGATATGTTTCAGTTTTAGTGTACATGTTAGAATCAAAATACAATATGATTCGACTTTCACATGCATTAGTGTTGATGCTTTTAGTTTAGCATACAATTCTTGTAGTACAAACTTGACTAACTAAGGTTAGAATTGAGCCACTATTTGATGATTCACTCAAAATAATAATTAATACAATATTGAAAAATTATTCAACTATAGCTTATTGAAGTGTAAAAGCACATTGAAGCAGTGAAACCTCAAAAAAATAAGCTTTCTCAAGCATACCGTATCAACTCACCTTCCCCTGTATCAAATCACATTTTTGGCGTATCAACTCACCCTCCCAGGAAGGAGAGTTGATACATTTGGGTACCACTTTTTAACTATTAGTTGAGTAAAAAGTACTCAGTTTAAAACATCGTAGTTTTTCCCGAAAAGTGAGCGAAGAAGCCTAGTTTTATTTGTGCCATCAACCAAATATCTATCACAAGCCGTTTGGAATTGAAAGACAAAAATGTAAAAAGTGTCTCAAATCACCTTCCCTTCCCCTATATTCAAAAGACTTTGTCAAGAAATGGGTACGCAACATGAAGTTCTTTTGTATTATGCAAAAATTCGCTGGCTTTCAAAACGTCAAGTTTTGAAGCATTTGATGAAACTGAGAAAGGAAGTTTCATTTTTTTTCTAAACGAAAAACAGAATTCTCTGTCATTACAATTTGAATGTGAAGAGTTTCTCTATGGCTTAGCTTACATGGCAGATATTTTTAGTCACTAAATGAAGTAAACCTGCCTATTCGAGGACCAGATCTAACCATCATGGATGTTACTGAAAGATTGCAAGCTTTTAAAGCAAAGCTTTCTTTGTGGAAAAAAGATTAGAGACAGATAACTTTGCTAACTTTCCAATGCTAGAGGAAGTGATAATAACGTCGTAGCTTATCTCCTATCGAGGGATAATATTGCGCTAAAAGCTTTTGCACACTTGGGAGAGCTGGTGCAGAAATATTTTGTCTGGCTTTTGTTATAGCGCCAATTATCCAGTAGTGATTATATGTATATGTTATAATATATGATTATATGTAGAATGTAATTATATACAGTCGTGAGGACATTTTTATCATTTTTGTTCTCGCTATTTGCATATTCACATAACATCAAGTTCGTGACGGTTAGCTTTTGGGTAAAAGTGGGAAAAATTGCGAAAATTATTGACGCGCACGGGACTATTTTCCCATGTTTTTCTGATTTCCTCTAAAACGTTTTCAATTTTATTGTGAGAAGCAAGACATTGTTTTTCAAAAATTATGTTCATCTGCACTGTCCTGTTTCGAGTTTTCAAAGCTAGCGGACGATGATTCCATGATTTATTTTCATTTGGCAAAACATTTGTTAAGAATTAAAATTTTTTAGGGGCTTACAAATTTCAAGCATAATTACTACTAATCAAATTAGAGTTCCGGGTGATCAATTTAAATCTTTCTCCTGATGTACAGCAATGACTTGAGGCTCCGAAGCGTAGATTTCGTAGCCATAACGACAATGCAGTCGGCGGTTGTTGTTCTACAAACACAGATTTGCTTTAAGACAATCGATGGGATATTGAGACGAAGGAAACAATTCCGAATTTAATGTAATTAATCAGATTTATTGTTATCTTCAATCCCTCCAAGCACCTTGACGAACCGAAGTAATCCTAATTGAACAAGTTCAGATATGAATCTAAACTTCACTCTTCTCGCCTCCCAGTATTTGATGGCCCAACAAGATGCCAACAATTCATTTATTTACCACAGAATCCAAATGCAATATCTGTTTCATGGGCCTTGAGAACAGATAGAGGGGAATGCAAAGCGCGAGATGGTAATTATGATGTTAAATTTGGGTTATGATACTTCTGCAAATACAAAGAATCAACTACTATTTCATATTTAAAGTATTAGCAATATATCTACTCATTCATATAGAGCAGAATTCGTTGAGCATATTTAATGCTTTGTCAAAGCTAACGTAGACAGCAGCATGGCTTTGTAACCAATGGTTTCTTTTACATCTGGCTCGGTAGCGCAACCGGAAACGTTATTTATAATGATTTTGGGGTAGTTTCTACGAATTGGGGAAAGGGCATTAATAAATTGTTTTCTGAGTACGAGCCGATTGTAGTCATAGAAGAAAGCAGCATCCATAATATTGTTTTCTAAATACGAGTCGATTTTGGCTATAATAAACAAACTAAAAATGGTGTCGATCCCCTTTGGCTGTGTTAAGTTGTTTCCCATTAGAACTGAAGACTCATGAATATGACTCGTGATATTACAGACACATAAAAACACGAATGTCAATTAGGCGTTTAAACCTGTGTCGTTTATAACTGGATGGTAAATAACCCACGATTCACTTCCTTCATAATTTCAGAATTTTTTCCTTACTAGGCTATGCTGTATTTGTTGGTTCGCGCAACAGACTTTTTCCTGTTATAGCATACAGTTGACTATTATCGTTTAAATTATTAACTAGCCAACTCTACCGACACCGCCCGCATGACCCCGGACGGTAGCATTGGGTTTAAGAATATCGATGCCACCGGTTATGCCAGCTTTAACCAGTAGTTAGTTGTAAGAAAGGCAATGAATAATTAATGTTGTTTCAGCACAAACAATTTTTGTTTCCAGATCAAGCGCATTTTAAAAGTGATCTCGCGGT
Source organism: Trididemnum clinides (assembly GCA_963675345.1). NCBI lineage: Eukaryota > Metazoa > Chordata > Ascidiacea > Aplousobranchia > Didemnidae > Trididemnum > Trididemnum clinides. The sequence continues at coordinate 8,447,300 of OY776286.1, forward strand.
AGGCTAGTAGAAAACTTTATGAGCAGCATAAGCATAGCCTTCGTTCCCATGATCCGGGATATTTCTATTCTTTCAAATGAGCATCCAAAGCGGATAAAATTGATCTTAAACTGTGGTGATGGCGGCGTCAAAGCAGCGATTGTTTTCAAAAATAACAAAAATTGGATATCCAGTAGCATGCCTATTTCATGACTTGGCGGGCTCTCTTTCGTTATTGAATTTGTGACTTCAAGGTCTGAATATGCCATAGGTCTATATGCTTTGTTCATTGCTAACCCATTACGAAAGAGCCTAAGGAAATCTTTTGTTTTCTTTTATTTGGAAGTTTGGAAAACATTTCGGCTATTAAGTTATTTTCAAGCATAGTAGTAAGAACGGTGTAAAATTACACAGGGTTCTGCTTTCTTTTGATTTCCCCTAATTTTCCTTCAGGCCAGGGCTTCTTAAACTTTTTTTATTCACGACCCCATTTATGATTGTGAGTTTTTTTCGCGACCCCAGACAAATATTTAATAAAGATTTGTAACTATTTTGTGATGATTTGTTGATTAGCTAACAATATACATATAAATGAGAAAATGTAGTTTTAGAATTTGTTTAGAAACATACAAAAATGTAAAATTGAAAATTGCACAAAAAGTTGTAAAATTGTATTTATTGTAGTCACAAAAAGCGCAGTTGTTAACTGGTTGTAGTTACAAATCGTTTGTTAATGGCACGAATGTGCTTGTTTTTTACTGCATAACAAATTAAATCTTGGTGCAGTATTTGACACTGCTGAACTAAAAATCTCTTCAACATTTTTTAGCGATGAACGATTTTGCAATTTAATATGTGTTAAAGCTGAAAAAATAATTTCACAATAATATGTGGTGCTGAATGGCAGAAGAACATTTAATGCCATATCAAATATTGTGGGAATATTCAGCTCCAGTCCCGATCCAGAATTCTGTCAAGGGCTTTTTTGAAAAATCTAGTTTCAAGTTTGAGTTGCTCAAAAGCTCAGCAAATTTCTCTTGAACTTTGCATGAAAGTTGATCAATCTCACTCAAGCCAATCAAAAGGGTTTTTGAATCCAAGATAATTTTGTGAAATCAATGTTAAATATAAAATATTTACGAAACTGTGTTTCTATGATTTTTAAGTGACCTATAGTAATTTTTGCGATAAAGTTTTACAAAAATTTTCTCGATTAAAAAATTATGGATGCTGAAAAATATTTCAAACGAATCCTTTTCTACTACAGTATACTTTTCCAAATGTAGATATTTGCTTTAAAACTTTCAATTTTATCATTTGAAGAAAATATATTGCAATTTCTTCCTTGAAAAGACAAGTTGAGATCGTTTAATTTCTCAAAAATATTTCGAAGACAACACAGCTTGGTTAGCCACTGGTTATTTTGAAAAAAAGCAGCAAGATCACATTTTTGTTCCGTTAAAAATATTTTGATTTCGTCTTTCAATAACAACAATCTTCTTAAACTTTTTCTCTTGATACCCATCTTATTTCTATGTGTAATAATAAATTTGAATGGTAGGAATCCGTAATTTTACTGACATTTGAAAAATGAGCGGCTGTTAAGTGCATGGCTCTTAATAAAATTTATAATCGTAACAGCATGCCAAAGCACATTATTAAATTCTGGTGCTAATTTTTTTGCTGCGAGGGGCATACAATGAATAAGACTGTGAGTAAAACTTATATAATCATAATTAGCAGCTTGAAGCAATGATTTAAATCCAATATTTTTGCCAGTCATCGCTTTTGCAACATCTGTGCATACTAGATAGCAATTTTTCCATTCTAAACTTCCAGTTTTTACAAATTCGTCAACTTTGCAATATATGTTTTTCCCTCTGATATGGTCTTTCAAAGTACAGCAAAATAACAATTCTTCCCCGTCCTTTTCTTTATAAACGTAAAAAAATAACTTAAAGCATACAATAATTAATTAGTTACGGAATCAAAAAAAACATATTATTCTTGCGATGTCTACTCTCGCGTTGCAATGGAATAGAGGCCACTGATTACACTGGCACAAATGTCAAACTCCCAACCACGTGTTAGTGGGCGCGCACGTTTAGACATTTGTTTATGTACCTGTAAGTGTTATTTGGCACAAATGCACATTTAGATTTTATAAGTTCATATATTTAAATATTTTACATTAATCAATCAATCAATCAAGTTTATTTTATCAGGCTTAAGTTTTTATCAGCAGGTTAAGTTTTTATTAGTAGCGAATTGATTATGATGTAATAAAGACGAAAATGTCTAAAGAAGTAAGCCAGTTTTCTTTGATTACTGTATTAATCTTTTTTGTATTTCTATATACAATAATTTTGCAGAAGTTTCAGTTCTCAAATTCAACTAACAAGTTCATGTTCATAATCTTGATAACATTTCTCAAATAATATCTCTTTACAGCTGAACTTATCACTCTTCTTTCTTAGTAAATTAGTTCATTAGTAATTAACTTAGGTTATTTTTATTTTCAAGTTGGCCTAGGCCCTAGGCTATGACAGCAGCCTCCAGTTTTATGATTGCTTTTAAAACAAATCTAACTTAACTTAGAATGTTTATTTTTAACTTTGCATAAGAACTAATCTAAATATCCTTTCTTATTAAATTTTTTGATAAAAGTTCTGCAAGACAGCAATCCCGTTCATTAAACCATTAAAATCTCGCGACCCCAAGATTTCGCCAAGCGACCCCATTTGGGGTCGCGGCTCATAGTTTAAGAAGCCCTGCTTTAGGCCATGCTAGCTACGCGGTATGTTTCATGCTCACTGCTCAGGCCTCTTAATAGGACCTTGCTTTTTTTCCCAAATTTTTAGCTTTGATCCCAGTAGCTATGTGTAGCTCATGTCAAGGAAAACAGCAAAAAATGTTTCTCTCACATATGATGCGCTTTTACCCCGGCAGAGCTTGCTATCACCTAAGTTAAGTTTGAAAGTATGAGTTAAAAGTTTTAAACAACTGACCCGGCTTCACCGTAGCGTACAATCATTTGTTTGTGCGGTGACGAAAAGTTGTAGTAAGTGGCGGCCATAGTTCCTGTAACATTGATGGTGATCATTTTGCTTCAAAAAATTGCCTTAATTTATTGATTTCCGTGGCTTACTTTGGTATATCACCGCACTACTTCATTGGTCATTTCACTTTGCCAATCGAAATCAATACGGTTTAAGAGCAATGGTGTTGTGGTTTGGAAACCCCATTCTCATACGTTTTTTTAGCTTGGAGAAGCATTTTTATAATACAGGGTGTCTCAAAAGTAAGTATACACTTTAAAATTTGAATATCAATCTAATGGCTTATTCAAATTTGTCAAAAGTTTACAAAAATATTCTATGAACTACTAGAAACAGATTACCGTCCTAATATCTCGTTGAATTTATTTATTGACAGAATGTTAAACCTCAACGTGGAAACCACCAATTTCGAGACATTTCAGCCACCTTTTGACGCATTCTTGCCCGATACCCTGCAATAAATCTTGTGTAACTAGTCCACATGATGCTCTAATGTTTTGTTCCAACTCTAAAAGGTTTTGAGACCGTTTGGAGTAAACTTTGCTCTTAAGGAAACCCCAAAGAAAAAAGTCGCATGGGGTTAAGTCAGGTGAACGAGCGGCCCATTCTAGAGGACCTCTGCACCCGATCCACCTACCGAGAAAAAACTGATTTAAGTAATCTCTGACTTTCCTGGTGTAATGTGCAGGAGCTCCATCTTGCTGAAAGTAACAGTTTTTCAACCGAAGCATTTTTTGTCAACTTTACTCCACACGGTCTCAAAACCTTTTAGAGTTGGAACAAAACATTAGAGCATCATGTGGACTAGTTACACAAGATTTATTGCAGGGTATCGGGCAAGAATGCGTCAAAAGGTGGCTGAAATGTCTCAAAATTGGTGGTTTCCACGTTGAGGTCTAACATTCTGTCAATAAATAAATTCAACGAGATATTAGGACGGTAATCTGTTTCTAGTAGTTTATAGAATATTTTTGTAAACTTTTGACAAATTTGAATAAGCCATTAGATTGTAATTCAAATTTTAAAGTGTATACTTACTTTTGAGACACCCTGTATTTTGATAAGAGGTCTTTCCAAAAATGCTTTGTAAGCATTACAAATACTCTGTGATCAGGCTATATGATCTCATTAAAGCAATAACTTTTTCATCTTGCATAATACAGGTAGTAGATTACGGCATGTAGTAGAAAGCCGAGCGCGGCTGACAGATGAAAATAACACCTATTTAAAACATTGTAGTTTTAGTTTCTGTTCGTGACTCTCAAGGTGAATGCTAATAAAAATGTCATTGCCTGCTTATCTTTGGAAAATAATGAAGTGAATCGAAGGACAGATTGAAAACACGTTGAAAAATGTATTACCAGTAGCGTTCCCACACTCAATGTTTTACCTCTACAACTTTGCTCAAAAATTAAGATTAGTCAGGAGCGAGACACAGCGATGCAAAGTTATTCCAACGCAGAGTCTCCTACAGCCAAGTGGTAGTAATTTTTGTACTTGCTATTGCATTATCAAAAAAGCCGATTTACATCAGTTAGTTAGTACAGCAATATGTTGTTCTTCTTAAAACAGACAACATTTAGATAATTTAAAGTCACTTTTATAATGAAGGTGGATAATCAGTAGTCTACAGCTTTTGCCTGCTGCTGTTTTCACTAAAATTGTAGCAGAATACGTTATGACATCACAGAGCTTTTTTGAAGCGTTGAAAGAAAAATGGAGAAAGCATTGCGTAAAATTAGAAAAAATAATAAAAATGTTTTTTTCTTGCGTTGTCAAATACCTCAAATTATAGTAAATTATTTATTTGTAGCACCTTAATAATACCTCCCAAAAACGTTTTAACCACGTTTCTACAATCAGTATTTTTGGAGAAAATGAAAACAACACATCGTTATAATTATGTCGTCAATTTAGCTACAAGGTATATGAAATTTCTGAAGTCAGTGAATTGACTGCTGGCTTTTGTTTGAGCAGAAAACCGCTTTTCTCTATTAAAGATTGCACACTAAAAAAATTTATTTTCAGCTGAGACTAGAGATATATAAATTGCATTCTTTGAGGTCGATTACGATTACAATTGTACATTATGTTATCGAATTTAATTACGATTACAATTAGGATCGCATGGTTTCGAAAAAATTATAAAAAAACATTATAAACACAATTTGTTTAGTACATGAAAAACAAGATTCAAATATCAGTCAAGTTTCACCAATGTGCATCTGCAAATTATAAATTACATTTCTCCAGGTCGAATACGATTGCAGTGCGTTTACCCACCCCACATAATCGAATTAGATTACCATTACAATTACACAAAAATGCAGTAATCTTACAAACTATCAATTACAATTACAATCGTATACATCCCACCTTATGACACCTACCTCGATGGAGTAATGAACAATCGTGCAAAGTTACACACACACACACACACACACACACACACACACACACACATGTGTAGGCTTAATCGTCTTTGTTTTCATTGTACTTGAGTAAAGATATTGCTGTTGCCTAGTTTTTTGTGGATGAGATTTGCCTACTTGAACTATTAAAAAATCTAAACAAAAGCAAAAAAACAATTTTTGTGCAATTCTAAATTGTTTGGACACAAAAATTTTTTAGGTTGATCATCATCTTCGCAAAAAAAGATTTTCGCCCAAAAACTTACAGCAAAATCTCTTTCTCTTTCCCAAAGCAGGAATAAAGAAAAGGTCTTCGGTTAAATACTTCGGATAAATACTCCGATCTTTGCCCAATATCAAACAACAAATTCTTTGACTTTAGATCAATTACAAAAAATAGCAATTCTGTTCAAAACAAGAAGATTACTAAATTTGATCTGAAAAACTCCAAGATTTTTCCCAACCCTTTTTACAAAATCAAAATTTCCAAAAATTTCCAAATTAATTTGAAAACTCTTAAGATCGTGGAATAAATTCCCAACATTGACAACTGTGTAGTGGAGTAACTTCTACTTGATGCTATCGCAATAGTCATTTCGCTGTAAATTTCTTACAGCTGCATTTGAATGCCCCATTTTCTGTTATTATAATACAGCTGCATTTACGCTTCAATCGTCCGAAAAACTGCTAGAATTACGTTTCGTAACAGCTGCAGTTGAGTTTATTTTCTGCAGTCTGCTGCGGTTAATCTCGTGCTTTTCACTGTCACAGAGAGCTGCACTACGATTAATATCAGAACATGTCAGGAATGGAATAGTTTCTGATTTTAATTGCTTAGATTGACAAGAGCTGATTCTACAACCACGTTGACTAAAACTGGAAAATAACAAGAGTTAAAGTCTGCGTCGTGTATGCCTGTGCATAGGGTAGGTAAGAGTAAAACAAGCGTCAAGTAACAAACTTGAAAGCAGGCTTAAATGCTCAGAGTGAGGAAAATGAGGTAAGCTTCGTGAATCTAGCCTATAGGCTAGATGTAATCACCATCCTACTGTGAAACTCTGAAATTTATTGAAGTAACTGATTGATTACCCTAGTTTAGAGTTTAATATTTAGGCTGGCTGTTCAAACTTATTTTCACCCTATTGAAGAATTATAATTGTAACAGTGTTCTGTACTGTAGGCCTAATCATAACATCTTCTTTGTTAATATGAGTAAATTTTTTGTTGCCGTACAGTGTTTGAAGGCTTCGAGCTTGTACATAGTGCTTTTCAACAAAGTATAAGAGTCCCAAAAAAGGTTGGAGCTTGAGTTGGGTCAAAAAGTTTACCTTCCACAAGTTTTGAAATTTAATGGTGCTCTGGATTTTAGAAACAAGTCTGCTTTTTAGTTACAGGTCCTACTGTAAAGCTTTAATAGAACATTTTTCAAGACTTTTGTTTAACTTTATCTTTTCCTGATATTTTTGCGACTTATAAAGAAATGTGTCTTGTCTTTTTTGTTGTCACCTAAATCAATTTTTATGTATCATAATATTAATTTAGAGCTGGTTTGGACTTTGCTATTCTTATTATTGCACAATTTGAATTTATTATTACTAAAAAGCTATGTAAATGATGATGTACATGTAATTATATTGGATCCTCAAATATTTTATATGTTTTAGCATTTTCGATAACTTGTTTATCGCAATGTTTTAATTGCAAGATAGCAATTGTTATGCAACGTTGATTGGTTATGAAATCTACCTATTTGTACTATTAACATCATAGTGATTCTTATATCTTGCTAAAGTAAACATTTTATGCTTAATATTCATTTGATCAAAAATATTTCTTATTGCTTGTTAATGTGAGAAAAAAGGAAATAGCTTGTATAGACTTATATCTGTATCAGCTTTTTGGCCTATGTGTATGTTGTTGGAAGCCATGAAAGCCAATTTGAGCTGCTAGTAATAAAATAGTGGTGTCTGTTATGGAGGTTTTGGTTTGTGAGTACACAGCATTAGCTACCTTTTAGTATTTTATGGTAGTTGTTTGAATTGATCAGATTAAATCAAGTAGCTTTGTTCAATATTAACAAAATTATTTGGAATCTTTAGTAAACGTTGCTAGTGTAAAAGAAGAAATGTGCTTAGTACGCTATAGTATGGTGTTATTTGTAGAGTCTGATGAGAAATTTTTGTTTAGTGAAGTACTGCAAAAATGCACTTAAGTGACATAAAAGCTAGAATAAGTAATATTATAAGAGCAATCACTTTTTTTTTGATCCTAATTACAATTTTGTGGTCCTGCTTTATGTAAAAATCTCAAGTTTCTAAAACTACCGTATATACCCGTGTATAAGTCGAGTTTCTGGGACCCGATTTTAAGATAAAATTTCAGGGGTCGACTTATACACGGGTAATGTTTTTGGACATGTTGCTGCTGAGTCGAGTTGTATGTGGTATGAAAAGAAAACTCCATTATTACTGGTACTTTATTACCATACATCATTAATACTGGCATACATGCAACATACAAATATGTTAAAGTACACAGTATACGGTAGTATTGACTTAACAGTAGTCCAACAAAATGCACGTGTTAAATTGTTCAATCAGCTACCCGATTTGTGCTTCAAGTTACTAGTAATTATTCCAAAATATTCGCAAATTGCGGAGTCGACTTATACACGGGTAATACCTTTAATGATGCAATTTCTTGTCTTAAAATGCGTATCGACTTATACACGGGGTCGCCTTATACACGGGTATATACGGTAACTGTCTTTTACAAATTTTAACCAGCTAAGTTATTGCATATTCTAAATTACAACCGGCTGTACAGACCACTGGTTCTTAACGTTTTTGATTTCATGAACTCTTGAAGACTTGGCTAACGGTGTGGCCTTCAACTCAACTAGCTTTTTGAGTTGGAGGTAGTAAATTTTAAAAAATCAATATTATTATTTTCCAAGTTAAAAGATCATTTTAGAAGGGGAGGAAATCAACTTTACTTACTTAAGTAGAACTACTTTTTTACTGACCTCCTCTGCAAACAAACCATGACTTTCATGAGTATTGAAACGATTCAATACACTTCAGTATAGACGTTTTCACTCATCACAGTGTATAATTTTTTTTATTCTGAAATAACCCTAATACATTTTTTCTTTGCCATTTAGATTTTTATATATTTAAAACGTAAAATAATTAAGTCAGGCGCAGGTCTGTTAATGTACTAGCTACAAGTAGGTTGTGATGGACGAACCTTTGTCATCATTACACACTGAAGAAAAAACCTGTGCTTTTGATGTTTGTACTGATATTTCCGATTCTATTGAAAACGAATGTGTTTATTTAAGCATGATTTGGCATTCCGGTTACCTAGGAGCTGCATATTATGATGCTGATACTGCTATTATGCATTTCTTGTTAGAAACTATGGAGATACCTCCATTTAATTTAGCTCAAAGATTGGTTTATGAACTAAAGCCTGTTGCAGTTATAACAAGTGCAAAGCAAGATACTGGGTTTTTGAATGTATTGCGTAGCTTGCAAAGGCTTAAGAACAGCACTGCTCTCAGTAATAGCACTAGTTTGGAAGAAAGTAATTCTAATAGCAATAGTAGTAGTGAATCTACTTCTGAACAGTTTTTGTTGGAGATGTTATCAAGTGTTGAATTCGACTATCAGTCTGGCAGGCAAAGAATTCTTCTTGTTGAAACACCAGGAATGCCACGTGATTATTCCAAGATGGAGCGTTCAATGTTTCTGTCATCTCGTGTTCCGTTTGATAATGTTGCTACTATCCGTGCTGCTGGAGCCCTACTTCGCTATTTGGAAAAGAAACGCATTGGGGTGATGTTAGAAAACCCAGGGGTTTCCTCTCCTATTTTAAATTTTCAGTTGTTTTCTTGCAAAGACAATTTATTGGTTGACAAAGTTTCTTACAAATCCCTTCAAATTTTTCAGTCTGTAAGTCACCCATCCGCTTATAAGGCAAGCACAAGGGAAGGCTTAAGTCTCTTTGGCGTATTAAATCGCACCATCACTTGTCATGGTCATAAACTATTAAAAACGTGGTTCTTTCGCCCTACGCTTGATAGGAATACATTACAAAGTCGGTTGGATGCGGTTTCGTTTTTTGTGAATGCCAGAAACGAGGACATTGTGAATTCAATAAAAGAGAGTCTTAAACATATTAAAAATGTGACCAAAATTATTGCAAAAATAAAAATCTCAAAGCTCAATGTTTCCGATTGGGTGAATGTATTGCAAACTACTCAAAATGCTCTAAGGATAGCTGACATTTGCCATGGTGCATTGAATGGAAATGCTGCTCCGCCTATTCCTGGCATATTCAAAAAAATAGTTAAAAACTTTGCAGACGACCTCAGTGGCATTGCCTCTATGATAACTAACTACATGGATGTAGCTGCAAGTAAGCAAGAGGGCAGGTTCGTGGTGATGCCCGGTATATCAGAAGTAATAGATGACATGAAAAAGGTTTATGCACAGTTGCCTTCATTACTGGATAAAGTTGCTCAACAAGAAATTGAAAATTTTGATAATTATTTGTCTTGGTGCCAGATTGTATACATGAGAAGAATTGGTTATCTGTTGTTTGTGTCAAGAGAGGCTATTAGTAAGATGACTGAGTCAAGCTTGAGAATACCGGGCATGATATTTGTAGCTTCAACGGATGATACTGTTTTTTACAAAACACCAGCTACGGAAAAACTTGATGAAGAGTATGGTGATATTTTGGAAAGCATCGCTTATCATGAAATGGAGGTCATGAATCAATTGCAGAATGCAATGTTTGAACATTCTACCGTGTTTTGTGACGTTATGAAATACACGGCAGAGTTGGATTGTTTAATTTCGTTTGCGATTGTAGCGAAGAGCTACAATTATGTAAAACCATTATTTTCGGAAGTAAATGAAATACACGTGATTGGAAGTCGCCATCCACTTCAGGAACATGTTGTGTCGCTATTTGTTCCAAATGATATACATTTTTCCTCTCAAGATGGTCTGATAAAGATATTAACCGGACCTAATGCAAGTGGCAAAAGTGTCTATTTAAGGCAAATAGGTTTGATTGTATTTATGGCTTGCATTGGCTCGTTTGTGCCAGCCGCAAGTGCTTGCATTGGGAGGGTTTCGTCTCTGTATTCGATCATTCGCAACCCAGAATCTTTATCTTGCCAGTTATCAACGTTTGCCAACAATCTTAACAGGATGTCTCTTGCTATTCAGGGTGCTAATGAAGAAAGCATTGTTTTAATTGATGAATTTGGAAAGGGTACTGCGACTTTGGACGGTGTTTCGTTACTGGCATCTTGTTTGACATATTTTATTGGCACAGAAAAACCACCCATGGTTTGCTGCACTACTCATTTTCATAGTATGACGCAACAAAACATGCTTCCTGTTTCAGATAGAATTAAGTATCAAAAAATGGACACTGTAGCTGATATTGCTTGCGACACAGCATATCTTTATCAGCTGGTTGACGGTGTTTCAAAACACAGCCATGCATCTGCCGTTGCTCGCACTGCTGGCATTCCGCTTGAGATAATCGAACGTGGCCAAGAAATTAGTAAAATTATGGAACGTAATGCACCAATATATAAATTCGACCAGTCGTCAGCATTAACTTACCAATTACGCTGCAACGAAGCTGCTGCTTATGCTGCACAATATGACTTTAGTGAAAGTTCGCAATTGAAACAGCTATTGACTGAAATCCGATCAATACTACGTGAAAACAGTTCAAGAGAAACATCCACTGATGATTCAACCATCGACCAAACTTAAATTCGTAATGACTACGATAACAGCAGGAATTGCAATTATTATATCCATCCTAAAGTCTTTTATAAACGCAGAAAATGGTAAACATCTGCTGACGACTCAACTATTGACCAAACCTGATTCATGATAACTGCACAATTGCTGCAATTGTAATTGCTATACATTCTAACGTGTTATTTTTGTGAATATATAAAATATTATTAAAAAGTATTTGCAAACAACTTAAGTATCTGATACTTGTCATGATATGCATGTCGCTATCAATAGATATTTTATTCAATGTATGGCGAGTTGAGCTTTTGGTTGTGTATAGCAGTGATTTTCAAAGTGAGTCCGCGGAACCCTTGGGTTTTACGAAGCAAGGTCAGGAGTTTCGTAAAGCCACATTCGTAAAAAAATTTCGCTGTGAATTCCGGACATAGCTGCCAATCTTGGGAATATATCCGAACATTGCATGTTAAAAAGCGGTCAACCTCCAAAAAAAAAAGGTCTTTCTGACATTAACTTTGTCAACTAGAACAGTCTAACCACAAGAATTGTTACCATGTAATTCTTTTTAGCTTAGAAATCTGAGCGGGTTCATACAATGCCAAGGTCCATATTACAGCTCTTTTCCTTATGAGTGCGTATTGAGCAATCACATCTGGCCCAACGATTACGTGGTACAATACAATTAAGAAAAGTATCGGTAGTGGATATATTACTTCCGTATTGTATCCACTTGTATCCTATCTTTTTCTCCCAAACTGCATGTATTACCAGGGAATTGTACACTCACTTCTCGTGGCGGCAGCGAGCACCCTACCAACGTGACAAATGCTTCTGCAACAAACAAATTTAGCTCATAATGGTATATGCGGGAAACATGGTTTGTAAGATAAGCTCCAAGGTGCAGTCCTGTTGTTTCTTAACTTTAGCTGACCATAGCTTCTCGTTTTGTCGGAGAATTCTGCGCACTACGCAAAAAATCCAAATATTTTTGATGCAAACAAGTACAAAAGTAAACTTCGCATCCCTTGAAATCTAATCTCTTCCTCCGTTAGGTAAACTGTCAGTATCTCTAGTTGGAGACCCTTGATACTGGTATTCGATGTGTTCTATCTGCTCTCTTGACGTTGCTAATAGTAGTATGACGACCTTACTAGATACAAACTCTGGATCATTTGACCGACGCGATGGCGTAGTGGTTAGAGCGTCCGCTTCGCAGTCGGTTGGCTTATGGTTCAATCCTCATGTCGAGTCATACCAAAAGACTTTCAAAAATGGTATCCCCAGTTTCCTTGTTTAGCAGTCGGCATTTATGGGAGGTTGTGGAGAACAAGCCGGCAAGTTCTCTTGTTGTGTCCTTGGGCAAAGTACTGCACTTAACGGGACGCTCCACCTTTATGTGGAAGACAGGTGGCCCAGACATCTCGGAAATGGCAACTCCCAAGCGAATGCGAACATAGCGATGCGATTCGCTTTTTCGTAAATGAGGGATAAATAAGGTAATAAATAAAAAAAATCACTGATGTTTTGAAACATTCTCGTTCTGTTCGTGCGCTCGTTATTGTACTGTATGTCGCTATTGTAAATCATTCGTTGGCCTAAAAACTGGTCATAAAATAACATACATACAACCTTGTGCAAATTAATTGAAACAAACATCCAAACTTTTATATATCCTCATTTCTTAGCTGAAATAAGCGTAAATTGATTACAAATGTTGACTTTTTCTGAGAAAATGTTTATTAGATTATTTTTTGTTAAAATAAAATTTTAATGACTTAATAAATCCTATTATGACGTCATTAATGTGTTCACAATCATTGTTTTAAAACTTTTTGTTTAGGTAGAATTTGTAACTAGAAGTTAGAATATTATATAGTTGTTTTAAAAGATGGATGTTAGCCCTAGAAAGCGTGCTAGTATCTTAACTTTACGTGAAAACACAGAAAAGACCTACCGGGAGATATCAAAGATTGTTGGTGTCAGTGTATCTACAATAAGTCGTATTATGAAAATGAAGAAAGAAGCAGGTCTGTTACCCCAAAACGCAAAGGAAAACGTGGTCGCAAGAGGAAAACTACCCCCAGAGATGATGCCTATCTGATACGGGAGAGTGTGAAAGATCCAAGAAAGACAAGTGACGCCATAAAAACTACTTTGGGGGAAAAAGGAATCGAAATAAGCTCCTCAACAGTTCGTTGGCGCCTCCTGGAGGTTGGGAGAAAAGCATACCGCCCAGTTAAAAAGCAGCTCCTTACAAAAACAATGAAGACAAAACGCTACAAATGGGGACTCAAATACAAAAACTGGACAAAGGAAGATTGGAGGCGCGTGATTTTCAACGATTAAACTCACATGTTTGTCCAGGGTCAAAGAAGTCAGCATGTTCGAAGATCACCAACGAAAAGATTCGAAATGCCCACATTGACCAGCGCGTAAAACATCCTCAAAAAAAGATGTTTTGGGGATGTTTCAATTTTTATGGCATTGGTAGCTTGCACCCAGTTGAAGGTATGATGCGCTCCCAGCAATTTATTGAAGTGGTTCAACGAAGAGTCATTCCAGAGATGAACCGATTGTTTCCAGATGGATCTGGTGTGTTTCAGCAAGATTTAGCCCCATGTCACACATCGAAACAAGTCAAAAAATTTATGAATGAAAACCACATTAAAGTGCTGGAATGGCCGGGAAACTCTCCCGATTTAAATCCAATCGAAAATTTATGGTCCATCTGCAAGCAAAGACTTCGTACAATGGACTGCACCTCGAAGGAAAAGCTTATTCAGGCTCTAATTCAAGTGTGGTACAAGGACCCCCAAATCTTAAAAGATTGTTCAAAATTGGTTGACTCAATGCCCAAACGCTTCAAAATGCTTCTTAATAATCGCGGTGGTCATATTATGTACTAATATGTGAGCTGAAACATTCATTGAATAAAATATTTTAAAAAAACTAAATTTTTGGTGTTTTTGATGTTTGTTTCAATTAATTTGCACAAGGGTGTAGCTACAATACATATCATGATGTAACAATACTGGGTGAGCCGTATGGCCAGGTGTGGTTCCATCTGACTTGCGTCGGAGTGTTCTAGTAAAGAAGCATACAAAAAGAGGCATTGTTATTTCATTGGGTTCGATTGGCTTCAATTCATATTCGATTCGCTTCAAATCAAATTCAATTTAAATCAGATTCAGGTCAGATGGCCTAGACACCTCGGAAATGGCAACTCCCAAGCAAGTGCGGACGACCGTCCAAAATATAGCGATACAATTCGCTTTCTGGTGAATGGAGGATAAATATTGCAAATAAATAAATGACAACAACGGTTGCTGAGGCCAAGAGTAAATAATGTCTCCATTACGACAAAATGGAAAAGGCTGGTAGAAGACCATAAGCAACATAAAAATCCAAAACAGTAAAGAAATAATTTGTGAAGGAAAAACTCAACAAAATTGGCGAAGAATGTAAGTATGCCGTCTCTTCGTCGTATGAGCTATTTGTTGTGAGAATTATGCAGGAAGATGTGTATATAGGTTACTCTGCGTTTGTGCTCACCCTAGGTTAGCAAGTCTTCAGTTAGACTGAGGCCACCACGACGGGTGGAATGTTTGGCCCCACCATCTGACTGTATGCCGTAAATCGAGAGAAATGGCGGATTTGCATTATGGCGTGTAAATGAAATGAATCCTTTTGGTTCCGTAGGCTACACGAAAAACACCGAATTTTAATAATGAGAACTTAATTAGGTTATCGAACATAAGATAAACTGAAAGTTTGGGAGGCTTTCAAATAACTTTTCGGTCTTCTTACAGTCACTTATACCTTACATCTGGTAGCGGTCGGCGCAAGCAGTACTTTAAATCCAAAGCGTGAACTTTAATGCAAACGCCGGTTGTGCTCTGCCATGCCCCATTCGGCGTAACACCCTTGGCGCTTGTAGCCTTTCGATAAAAGCCTTTTTTCAAAATATGTATTAAGGGAGGGCCTGCATAGTTGGCGCACCCTAATTGTTAAGTTGCAGAAACGTACTGGTCATGAACGTTCTTACTCATTAACATCACATATTAGTGTTACTAATACTAAAAAAAGTAAGGCAGCGACTGTACCTAAAACAAATAAATAGCAAGAGCTAATTAATTTTTGTTAACATTTAGTAATTTTTTTGTATGTGAGATATTTTTTATATTTAGTGCAGTATTGGCTTTTTCAAGTGAAACAGATTATTTAATTCCTTTCGGTGTCGCCTGTTCACCACTGGATTAATATGAACTTAGTAAAACGCGATTCGCTGGCTTCAATATGAAGATATTGTCTTTTGCCAGTTTATTTGGTTTTACAAAAGAGTTTTCTTTACTGGCGGTGACAACCTTCGTACACTATCTCACACTAGTAATAATTAAAATAATTCAACAAATAGAAAACAACACCAGAATTATCTCAAATTTTTTGATTATTTTGTAATAACTAAATTGTAATGCTATTACAACAAACTATGCTGTTTGTGAAGCCTCCGATAGACCACTAAACCTTGCCATTGATGACAGTTATAACGCTGATATTACTGAGGGTCCCAATTGAGATCCATTATTCTAATTGCCAACAAATGCGCTAAGTTCTGAACTACTTCGCGACATTAGTGTTACAGTAGTGTGCAAATTAATTGACTCACTCAAGAAAACACCTGAAGTTTCAATCAAAACGGTTTACTATTCAAAACGCTTAACAAAATTTACACTCAATATAACATATGGCCTACTTTGTTTTTTATAACTTTTTGGCATGAAAAAGACACGTTTTGACATAAAAAAGACTAAGTTTTGGCAACTTCTTGCAATTTTTTCATCATGGTACCAAACCGCAAAAACGGGCTTTATCAGCTTGGTGAGGTTAGTGCAATCTTTGAAGCTCAGCCAATTTATAATTATACCCCCCAAATTCTCTATTGGTTTCAAGTCTGGTGAGCTCACTGGGAAATCTAGAACTTTGTTTGGTTTTTCTTAAAACACTTTCTTTACTTTTTTAGCAGCATAACATGGGGCCAGATCTTGCTCAAAAATGTCTCTACCACCTGGAAATTCTGTTTGCACGTCTCTCATAATCGTGCGCTGGATGAGGTCGATATACTTGTCGGCGTTTATTATTGTTGATATCGGATAGAGTGATTCCACAGCACTGAAACTGAAAAAATCTCAAAATATCTTCTTCTAAAAGTGCTTTACATGCAAACAGCATTCCCCTTATGCAAACAGCATTCCCCTGTATGCAAACAGCATAGCAGCAATCCCATGCCCAATGCAACAGTGAAAAATAAAAGTTCAAAAAAAAGAAGAAAAGGACGATCTCTCATTTTAACAGACACACTTGTGAATTTGCGACTTCGAAAAGAGCAAGAAGAAAACAATTAAACAAACATAAAGACCAGAAATTAAAACAACAACCAAAAAAACAGAAGGCTCTATCAAAAAATCAAGACGTAAATCAAAAAAAAAGTTATGGAAATCTCAAGTTTGTCTGATGAAATGCCGACGATTGATATTGATTCTAACTCCAAATTTAGAGAGAACTTTTCAGAGATTGAAGGGCTCTGGGAGATTTGTGGCAATTCTTGGGCAAAGCCAAACACCTTCCCCACTTGACGTTCGGCACAAAAGACATAACGCGGAAAAAAGCCGGCCATTTTAACTGCTATGACTTTATAAAGAAGCTCTTAATGGGATTCTTCCCTCGTTGTGTGGCAGGTTGCTGGGGGAGAAGGTCGTAGTGGTGTCCCAGTTTGATTAAACAGCCGAACAGACCATGAGCTCTAATGCGTAAATGAATTCAACAAATATTTAATTAGCGGTTTCGTGCATATTCTACACTGCAAACAACAAACATAATATATTTAAACACAGTCCGTCAATTTACCTTCACGTGTAGATTGGTTGGAGCATTCTTTCTGTTCCGAGAACTCTTCACCACGGTTGTTCTATGCACATACCAGCCATCACTGGTTACCAAAAACAACATGAAACTGTATTTTGAAGACAAATTAATGTGAGTTCGACGTTTTTTCAATTAAAACAGCTTTCAACACTTCAAACATTGTTTTCAAATACTGATTTTAACAATTCTTGTTACTGCTCCCACCATAAACCTTAGTATTTTCAGTTGAAATACTGCGAGCTCCATCTTCAACTTCTCAGTTATCGATACTGTTTCTAAAACACACATCATACCTATACCAACCACAGTCTTGAAGACTTTATCTTTTGATTAGCCAATATGTTTTTACCACATACCACTGTAGTTGTCTTTTCCCCAATCACACCACTCTGCATAAATGCTCCTCTTAATTTCTTTTGCACACTTACCGATATTTTTTCCCAGAATAATCGATTCCAAATACTTGACCTTATCCACCTTTTTTAAAAAAGAGCAACTTTATCCAGTAATGAAGGTAACTGTGCATAAACCTTTTTCATGTCATCTATTACTTCTGATATACCGGGCATCACCACGAACCTGCCCTCTTGCTTACTTGCAGCTACATCCATGTAGTTAGTTATCATATAGGCAATGCCACTGAGGTCGTCTGCAAAGTTTTTAACTATTTTTTTGAATATGTCAGGAATAGGCGGAGCAGCATTTCCATTCAATGCACCATGGCAAATGTCAGCTATCCTTAGAGCATTTTGAGTAGTTTGCAATACATTCACCCAATCGGAAACATTGAGCTTTGAGGTTTTTATTTTTGCAATAATTTTGGTCACATTTTTAATATGTTTAAGACTCTCTTTTATTGAATTCACAATGTCCTCGTTTCTGGCATTCACAAAAAACGAAACCGCATCCAACCGACTTTGTAATGTATTCCTATCAAGCGTAGGGCGAAAGAACCACGTTTTTAATAGTTTATGACCATGACAAGTGATGGTGCGATTTAATACGCCAAGAAGACTTAAGCCTTCCCTTGTGCTTGCCTTAAAAGTGGGTGGGTGACCTATTTTGAAGTCATCCTAATGTGCATTTTCAAGCTGATTTGAGCTAATGGTTATTTTTGCAACAAAAAACTTGATTGAACTGCCTGTGCACTCAAGTGATGGTGGTCAGCCTCTGCTTAGCATCATAGCTTAACTAAAAACAGACAAATCCACTATAGTTACCGCACACTACTTCACATTATCAGAAAAAAAAATATTTTACTATATTTATTGTAAAAAGTTTTGTCAAAATATGATTCAAACGTTCGATACTGAATATAAACAAATTTATGCCTTTTAGCACGACTCTGTAGCTCATATCGCAACTTTGTTCCAGTATAGACGCTTAAAACAGCCGCAGCTATGCCCGCACACTTCAACTGATGCGACATAAAAAGTTTTTAGTTATGATCATGGCTTCCATAAGCGCAATAACCCATCTTCAGAATATGTTGCGATTAAATTATTATGAGGGTGATGACTGATCCCGATAACATCTCCATCGTGTACAGTGAGCGTCCGTTCTAGTTTCCCGCTGCTGATCGAAAAACAATAAAGCACCTGGAATAAGAGACAATTTCAGTCAAGCCTATTCAATACGACAATGTTGTACGTTAAACGTTTCTGATTGCAAGTATATTTAACATCGCTATCAGCTATTTTTCTTAATAGGTTTATTTGTTTTGGTCATTTCGTGCCAACTACACTGCCACTAATGCAAAAACCGCTATTCTTCGCAGCAGCATCACGCACTGCAACAAAGTAAATGTTTAAGATGAACGTGAAATATTTATATAAGCTTTGTTGAATTATAGCAATTACAATTTAGATTTCTGAAAAAAAGGATTGAATTGAAGTTGCAAATGCACAGTAGAGAAAAGCACGGATGTTGTCTATCATTTACCTTATCTTCTCCAACGCAATATATCCACTCGCCACGAGGTGACACTGTTGCGCACACGAAATCGCCACCTTCACGTTTACCGGAGCTAAACGAACGAACTATTTGACCCTAAACATAAAAATCATAACACAACGAATACTCTAATTCAACGGTTCGGTACCGCGTACGTGGGTTCGGTACCCCATACGTGCACCTACAGTAATTAGATTTTCTTTTTTGACTTTGCTAATAACGCAAAGGTTTAACCGAATAAGAATATTCCAATGCAAAAAAATGCGCTTCACAAAAAAGTTGAAAATCTCTCCTTCAATTAGAAGGCAAAAGCTTTTCTTATTATTCTTTAAACTTTATCAACAAAGATAAAATTGACATAGTCTAGCCAGTTACATTAACAAAAATTACATCATAATGTAATCAAAATAATGAAATAGCCTTAACCCCTTGTGGGTATGTATGGTGGAAGACTATGGATCTCCAAGATATGGTCAACTTTTACACCTGAAGCAGAGGTCGTACAAGAAGAAAAGTCTGACGGAAAGAGTTGTTAGCAGGACTGAACTAAGAGGTGCCAAAACTGGGTGAAAGCAAGCGCTGTGCGAAGATTTCTCGCATTTGCATTAAAAAAAAGACAGTGCCAATTGCAGTCAAAGCGAGTTAGGAACATCACAACGTGACGAAATCCATATATACTTCAGTGGAAACTAATGGAACCTCTGTGTAGAAAACTCAGATGTAGGCCTCGAGTCAAAAGGACCAATTATTACGAGACATAAGTATTGATAAACTGCAAGGGATTTGCGTGGTAAAGCAGCGCGCCAAACACGGCTGGATCATTTTGTGTTGCTGCGAAAAGGAGACTGACTGAGGACCAATTGCAGTCTGAAAATAATGGATGTGGAAAGAGCCAAGAGTTCCTGCTAGATAAACAACAGCGTGTGAGAGAGGAGAAAAAAAGGAAAGCAAAACAAAGCCAGAACGTAAATCTAAAATAAGAAGAGAATTGGTGCACTTTTTGCTGCAGCCGTGGCTAGCAGCATAACGCTGGCTTGATCGAAACAGAAAACTGAGCATACCAAAAAAGAGGTGACTTCCGCCCAGTACAATGCATAAGTGTTTTGAAATCCTTTCTGTGAAAAGAAATCCTTAGAATTGAACTGTTTGATCGCTCCTATCTCACTAAATACGTAGCTACGTTTCGCTATGAAAAATACAGGGTGAGACAGACAGATTGACCAAATTCTGAAGGTTAATGAAAACCAAACACATGAAGAAACAAGAAAAAACTTTGTAATTTTTAAAGTACATAAAATGCTATTTTAATTTAAGAAAACTTGACAATTGTGTCAGGTTCGTGGCGACTACTAACGTTGATGCAGTCTTAAAGTCTTTCTCTAAAGTCCACCCCTGCCGTTTCAACCACGTTCCGTGGAATTGCATTGATTTCATGAACTATAGATGACTTTAGTTCTTCTAAAGTTGCAGGTGGGTGTTTATGCACTCGTGATTTGACGTGTCCGCATAGGAAAAAGTCTTACGAAGTTAAATCCAAAAAACGTGGAGGCCGCTCAATATAGAGAAACACGATGACCCGATACATGTCGCGCATTTCAAGTGAACGCCAACAAGTATGCGATGTGGCACCATCTTGTTGATACTATAGATCATCCGGATCATGATAAGCAAGTAACCGAATAACTTTTGGACGAAGAAACCTGTCGAGCATTTTACAGCGGTCTGATGTAACGGTTGCTGTAGCGCCTTCCTCTACAAAAAAATAAGGACCACACACGTTGAAATCAACCATAGCACACCAGCCGGTAACCTTTGGACAATGGAGTAGGCACTTCTCGTAGATCATGAGCGCTTCTCTCTGACCAGTATAAAAAATTTTGCACATCAACCACCCGAAAAGTGGAAATGTGCGTCATCATTGCAGATTAAAACAGATGTTGAGGAGATAGTCTCGAGAATGTTTCGACACAAAGTTGTGCGAGATTCATTTTCATTTCACTCCTGTACGACCACCATCTTCTATGGATACATATGAAGAAATCTGTATAAGATTCTGCAGATACTTGAATGGAAGATGAGCAAGTCAAGTGCAGGTTTTACTGCGTGACGTGTGGGAGATAGCTCAAGTGAAGCTGCGACATTTTCTGGCCCAGTGCTTGTCCTAAGACGACGAGAACTTTTCTTGACTAAAGTCGATGATGGTTGTCGAAAGTTGGAAACCCATCAACGCATTGTTTTTCCTACTGCTACGGGACTATGGCGACTCGGTAAAAAGGGTCTTCGGAAGAAGGAGCGTTGCTTCTCTGCGATTCGTCGTTCCCAACTCTTCAACAGCACAAGGACGATGCATACCTTTCCAGACCATAAGGGGTAATATGCAATATTTAACAGTAGCAGTGTTTCTCAGTAACAGATGATGACTAAAACGCCTCAAACTTGAAAATCAAAAAAATGCAGTTTAATGCACTTCAAGAAAATACGGGTTTTTCTAGTATTTTCATGAGTTGGTCATTTACTAACCTATAAAATTGTGTCCACTTTTCTGACTCACCTTGTATAAAGCTGGGACGAAAACGTTTTCAAATCTTACTGCTTACTTGCATGTTCATAATTGATACGACGTTCGATCGACTGCACACAACAAAATGCTCTTGATTCTTCGGTAGGAGGTGAACGCTATTAACTGTGACATCCTGTTGACCTGCAGCTAGTGACTTGAAAGTGTTTACACATTCTGTGCTTTTAATATTCCACAACTGAAAAATATACAAAATCTCTGTTCAGCAAAGCGACGGTCCAAGTTTTTGAAAAAAACATTTTCTAAAATTTTTTGGCAGCCTATCAAGCTCTGTTCAAGCATTTCCATACACCATTCTTTTAAATCAGGGCTATCAAACGTACGGCCCGCAAACAAATTTAATGCCGCCTACGAAATGAATCTTAATCAATTTCGGCAGTATTGCAACGTTGGATAACACCCAGCTTACAACCGCGAACTAATCTTTTTTGTAAAAAAACGCGACATGGCAGGGAAATACTTGCAACAGCGTGCTACGCTGACTTTCTTCCAACAATTACGGCGAGAGCTAATGACCTTTTTTTTGGAGATCAGAAATATTTCCGGCTACATCACACCATTGTCGGTGATCGTTGTCCTGAATGGTGGTGATCTCCAAATAGTGCCACTCGCTATCAATGGAAATAGATTTGCGTGGCTGGTGTGCCGCGAAATTTGATCAACTAGTTTCATGTTCCGGCAGGCATAAAAGTTCGGGGACCATTGGCATACAGTCTTGCCTGCTTAAATTTTTTATCAATAGAGTCTGACCCGTATAAAATCCAGGTATGTAAACGTGGCCCGCAGCACTGAATGAGTTTGACAGCCATGTTTTAGATGGTACATTCTTAAAGAGAACCTAGGCAACGAACGTAAGGTTGTGGAGCAGCAGTATAACGGCCTGAAACCACGACATACTCCACAGACCTTTCGTTCATCCGTTCCAACAATAAAACCAGTTACGAAAAATTAAAACGAACACGCTATCAACGTAAAACACAAAAGATTTATTTTAATTTGTAAGATTGATTACGGGTAGAGCAACCATGGCCTCCATTTCCTAGTATTTCGTTACCGCTCTCAAAACCGATTGCGGTGAAGCCGGCGCAGCTGCCTCAACTACTCCAATACTTTCTCTAATGCGCTAAAGCAGATGGCAAGCCCTGCCGGTACAAAATCGCACCATCTTTAGAAGAAATATTTTGCTCGAGAATGGTTTCACAGAGCTTGTGGGATTACAACTAAAAATTTCAGGGAAACGCAAGGTCCCTTTAACTTTCCTGGGTACGCCTAAGCAAAGAACAGGGCACATAAAGCAAAGCCAACATCGACTTGAGGAAGTTTTAAGGGAAAATCAAAAGAAAATAACGCCCATGTGTAAAATCGTACCGCAAAAACTTTCGCCATTTTACTGAAAGCAATTTAATTGCAGAAATGTTTCCGTACTTCCTAACTAAGGTAAACGCATGGCCCCCTTGGCTAAGCGTAAGCAATAAATAGAGCACAGGAATCTATGGCGTAGCCAGGACCTGAAAGTCACAAATTTGATAACGAAAAAAAGCAAACCAAGTCATGAAATACGCCTTCTACGTAATACCCAATGTTTATTTTTGAAAACAGTGGATACTTTGGCGCCGCCATTTCCACAGTTTGACTTAAACTGAGTCCCCGTTGGCTATTCATTTAAAGGAATAGATAGATTAGTATCACGGCAATAAAACCTGTGCCTATCCTACCCATGAGGTTTTTGACTCAACCACTTTTTAAAGTACACTTAATTTTGGAACGAAAATTGGTGAGCAAAAAAATTTCTTTGTTGTTCTCACTACTATTCAACGGATGAAGCCGGCGTAGCCGGATAAACAAACATTTATAAACCCCACGTTATTGTTGGGGGCCTGCCGAGGGCAGAGCCAACTAATTACGCAACAAGATGCGTAACAACCTGATTCTACCACTAAAAGAAAATAATGCTATTAAATATTTAGTTCTACATGTATTATAACCTCAAAACAAAAAAATTTAAGAGTAGAATGCTCTATAAAAGTGCCAATGGTATTAGTCAGAAGTAGTAGTGATTCAGTTTCCATCCGGTGTTGTCCCTTCAGCAGAGATGGCCGGATTTACCCCATGCATGGGGATTTATTGGAGCGAAATTTTTTTACAGGGAGCATGCCCTTGCTTACCCCCAACCTCAGTTTTCTGACATGAGTGGTCCAAACAAGCAATTAAGCTGGCAACCCCACCATTAACAGTCAGACTGCAATTGGTAGGTGCCCAATAGTCGTCTCTTACGACATGCTGGGTAAACAGCTTCACTATTCTTTAACCGGTGTAGCACGGCAAACCGTTGTAGCACGGCAAAAGAAAGGGCATAAAAATCCAAAGTGATGCGCTGCTCCAGCAAAAAGTGAGTGTAAACTTGGTCTAGACTCAGGCTATGCCAGGCCAAGCGCAGCTTAATTCTGTGTTTCATTTTGGTTTAGTCTAGGGGTGGGCAAACTTTTTAGCCGGAGGGCCGCATTGACCATTTCGAGGGTGGTCGAGGGCCAGGGCTTGTTGTCTCGCACAGCTGCATGCTATAGAAGAAATTGCATTAGCTCACAATTTTGCGAAATGTTCTGGCAATGTGGTATCTCAGCGCGCAAAAACGATGGTGTCTCTAAAAAAAAAAAAAAAAAAAGGTCATCACCTTTTCGTAGACGGTAAATGCGTGATTGAGGGCAATTGTAGGCTCTGACGCATTTTCCGCCTAAGGGAGAGGCGATTACCTTTTTTTTAAGGACACCGTCGCTTTTTCGCCTCGTCAATCCCCTTGTCGTATTTATTTTAAAACGGCAAAGTTTCAAAAAGTGTTCGCGGGCCGCACAGAATGCTCTCGAGGCCGCATGCAGCCCGCGGGCCGTAGTTTGCCCACCCCTAGTTTAGTCGCAAGCTGCGCATGGCTTCAGTGTAAACCAGGCTTAATGGTTGACAAACACTAGATCAGCATGTCTACGCGCGAACGCGGAAAAAAAGACGCGAAATCGACTTTTTTTAAACGTATTATTTTCTTACAATTGAGCAGAAAAACGTGCGCCAATAACAAGATGCATTTTTGAAGTATTGTGGGGTCAAAGACGAAAAAACAATAACTTTGATTTGGAGATTGCTGCCATGGCCACAACATCTTAATTTCTGCGTTCACAAAGAAATAGCCAATCGCTTGTTTGCGCAAAACAGCAATTTAATGCATTAACTCGTAATTTCAGCATAATACTTCTCTGTCAGCTGTACCTTTACATTTCCATCCGACGACGCACTGATAATATGATGCCCATCAGCCATAAAAATGGCTTCATTAACAAACGATGTATGACCTCGCATTTCTTTCAAAGTTTTGCCAGATTTCAAACCATGTACACGAATTGATTGATCAAAAGATGCACTCAATATCTGCCACAACATAATACAGTGAAACTTCTAGCGGGTAGAGGAACCATTGTGTGTAGTAAATGTGAGTTATCTTCCTTAAATTAAACTTAATTTGAACTGGCCGCTGGTGCTGCTTTAAACTATCTGGTCTAAACTTAATGCAACGACTGGACTACCAAAAAAACCTATCGGTGTAGAGGATGCATTTATCGCAAGTATGCAATGGCTTTAATTACTGAAAAAAAATGAACGTCTAAAAAAGAGCTCATAGAAAAAGAATTCTTAGAGATCCACCCAACACGGAATATTTGTCCCAAAAATGTAGAAAACTTGAGCAACGCGCAACAAATAAATTTCAAAATCATGAAACAATTACTAGTGCTGGTAATAAATTTCAGTGTAATAACATGCCATAGCATATTAACCTGACTTCCATCTTTTGAAAACATGACACTGGTAACTCCTTTGATGTGTGCACGGTCGAATCGACGAAGGCATTGACCAGTCACCATCTTCCAAACCTGAATGTTGATTGGTTACTTACTTGACTCTTACAGTACTTATGCAATCACATATGCACAACTGAAACAGTAATTTTCACGTACCAGGAGAAGAAGATTACAGAATATTTCGACAAGAACATCCAAAGGATCTCCTCAATTCGATCTATTCAATTAAGGTTTCATTTGCACAATCAACACACGTGACCTTGCGTATTTCTCATCTTATGTTGCTAAAAATCTGAACTTTACCGCTTATGTCAGACATTAATGTATCAAGAGCACAAACCACCTTAATTTTTCCTTCTTGATCTCCACTAGCCAGCATTTCACTATCTCTGCTAAAAGCAAGACTCAGAACAGCATCATCCATCATCATAAATTTATCTTGCGCTTGAAATTGTAAATCCTTACGAATTTTTCCAGTGACAAAGTTCCAAACTTCGATAAAACCATCCACACTAAATACAGTGTTCACACAGAAATGTTTGAAAATATCTACGCCGCAGTGGCGCCAATTTAACTAAAGAATGATGCAAAGCATGGAGTAACAAAACAGTTCTAGTAACAACAAAATTTGTACCTTAATCAAACTATTATTAATACTTCACGCGACTCCTTCCTTTTATTCCATTTCCTCAGCAAATACCATTGATAGTTACGGTAGTGTTAAACAGCTACGCGCTTACAAGTTTTAAATATTTCTACTGCATCACGACCACCAAAGAATATTGTGCAGGCGACGTTGTTTTATTTCTCACCTGCCAGTGACCAAGTATTGCCCATCTGGTGAAAAGCGAGCGCATTCAACATGAGATTTTTGACCAAATTTTATGGTTTTACTGATTTGTGTCGGATAAGTTTCATCTTCCTCTTCACGAAACGTAGCCGCTTTTCCACGAAACAAATCAATCGTGGAGCCAGGTGGTAGCAAGCCTTGATGTTGCTGCCACTTTAAAGCTTGCCCCAACAATGCCATCAAACGCGAAGCAGGTACAACACTGACCTGCATGTAACAAACCAGTAGTTAGTGGGTTCTACATGTATTTCTATTGTTCGGTCATGAGAAACGTTACGAGGTAGCTCTTCCAGAAACGTTTCATGACACGAATGTTGATCTCAAACGAGAAAAAAACGGCAAAGCCGAACAAACGCGAAGTGGTTGCAACGCTTGGCTTGGTTGAAGCTTTTTGTAAACCATCATAATTGGAAATTATGCATGGGTCTTAAAGCCGCATGGAACATGATGACATAACATGTACTCAAACCTGCTTCGAGTTAACAGAGAAAAAATTTGAAAGAAAAAGGTAATCAATGCAAGATACGAGTTTCCGCTCAATGAACGCCCTTCCACAGTGATTTCTCGATTTGAGGTAGCCGACAACCAAAACCAATTACCTGCTCATGTTTGGTTAAATCTTGAATGCAACTGGCAAAATATAAGAGCCAATAGCTAATAATGCCCTTAACGCTTTCCAATCAAAAGGTTACTTTTCATCATTTTTAATGTAAAACAGCTTTAAAGAGTATCATGAAACGAGACAAAAGCTATGCCAGAATGTCATTGTCATTTTTTCGTTACTAGCATAGATTATAAGGAATTGATATGTTCGGTTTCGCATAGAAATATGAATGGCAAGGTGCTTTTTAATTCGAACGCCTTTCCAGCATATATGCATAACGTTTATACGAGACATTATACTCTCTAATCCAACCTTTCTTAACCTAGGGTAAATTACCCCAAGGAATAAACTTCTCATTTATTGGGGGTCAACTCCTTAGTTCTATTGCAATGGTCGGCAAACTGTGGGACCCAAAATAACTTTATTAACTAAAAAAACACTTCTTCAAAAATAAAGTTAATCTTCAAAAACAAAATATCAAAAACTAAAAAAACGAGTGTTTTGGGGTCAGCCTTCACCAAATTGCAAAGGAGTAAAACGTGGGAAACAATTAAGAACTACTGCTCTAAACCATCTTGAACCGTTAAGAAATTTTACCGCTTTAGCCAGTAAAAGCAGAGCCGGTTTTACGTTATTTTTTCCCACGTTTCGCAGGCTCAGACGTGCCAATTCAATTTATGTCTACCACAACAAACACCCGCTTTCGAACCAGACTTCATACTGGAGCATCGAAGCACTTCAAATTCTTGATGCCATTCCTGACAAATACCAATGGTGCTTTTATAGAATTTGAACTTCAGATCTTTCGATCCAAGGCCCATAACAATTACCACTACATTACGGTGAATACTACCTCTTTAGCAAGAGACTGTGCAATATGAGCTCTTCTTTTTTCTTTTGAAAATCCATCAGGATATGCTTCACGTGGGTCAAAATATGATCTTGCAAGTAAATTTTCCAAGTGAACATATCTATCAGGCTGTGCATGTTTCAAAGCAGTCATCGGATCGGTTTGCCGTAACAACGACCTGGCAGCACCCAACTCTCGTAATTCAATCAGTTCCAACACAATTTGCTCATACAAATCTACCAGTGTTTTATCAGGAAGCTTCAATGATTGAATCGCCTGACACAATAAAACAGCTTTATGCAAAGCGATCCCGTTTGCTTAATTTTTAATATTATATCAAGTGGGTTGTTGATATGTATCGACGTATATTCGTGGCATATATCTACCACAAACCTCCTGCTGTTGCATCACGTTTGATTATGGTTTGTTCGTTATTTTTATCGTCCAGACTTACGGAACAGCAACAGCGTTGCAAAGCAGTTTGAGAATAATATTGCCCAGTTCTGCATCTGAATTTCCAAACCACTACATTCAGTTTAAATTGCTTTGTATTTAAATTATTCTATTTCTTGGTATAGTTTAGCACGAAAATGAAATAATTGTGAAGTGCCTTTTACCAAGGCTTTAACATAAGCATAACGCGGTAATTTGTGTGAGGTTTAAACTGATGACCATCTTCACCACTAATTAGTGCTTTCACAAGAAAGCCTTTAAATTCCACGAGTTTTTCGTCGCAAATGCCCATAATTGGTTTCAAACCTCATCTATGTAAGAAGATATTGTAATAATGTCATTGCATGAATTGAAATTTTACCTGTAACACCGTATCCCAATGACCATTGTTAATATCTGAAATAAAACCATCAACGCTATCAACAGTATTCAAAGAAATGGTAGATTCTTCCTATTAAATATTAAAATGATATAAGTCGAAAGTGAATACTACGGTAAATCTATTGTAATGGTTTGTTCTGATCCGCTCACACCAACTGTTTAGATTTCACAAACGGGCATATTTCTACATTCTAGCCCAAATAGCTACTACTGTAGCAAAAGCTACAGAGACGACAACGTAATGGTAAAACTTCTCACTGTACTGCTTTACTGCCAGATGCAAAAAAAGCAGAAAGTACTATTTTCAAGTCATGAGCATAACATGACTGGAAAAAATCCAGATGTTGTGAAGTTGGTACAGACGTCCAACACTTTGCATCAGACCTTGTTCGAAAACATAATACGCCACAAATGCGAAATTAATATAATTAGCTAAAAACATTGCAAAAAAACAGATTTAACATAATTTCAATTGCAATCGCTAAAGTCAAAGAGTAGGCTACTACGTCGGAATGTGACTTCATACATAGATGGATATAACTACAATATATTAATGATCATCCGACTTGGAGATCAAAGATTGGAAAATAATCTACATATACAGCAAACTTACCTGCAACGTTGACAATGTTCTATACAAATTATTTTCTTTCAAATATTGTTCAATTAAACGAATGACATCAGCAGATTCAATTTCCAAAGTCATAGTCGAAATGCTGACAAAACACTACCTAAAATTTTACCAAATCCAATGCAAAATATTCGCTACCAAGCAAACAAACAATAAAGTATCAGAGCATCACTATACTGCATGAAAATACGCGTATTTTATTGTGATGTGACGAAAAAGTTAAACAACTGTGATATCGCAGAGCATGCATTTTAAATGAAAGCAAAATACGCATTGTTCACTTCAAAGTAATCCGCGTAGAGTTTAATATCTTCCTATTCTCATCTTCACGCTACTTTAATCATGATGAACCATATTATGGAGCAAATATTTCATCTCAATGATGCTTCTGCTGCCCTAAGAATAAACGTACCATACTGACTGAAGTAGCATGGTTCTTGAAAAAAAAGATGTTTTTCTTGACAGCTAATATTGAAAGAAAATGTACTAAGTGGTACTGGCACTGCTAAGAGCAAAGCAATCAATATGCAACTCAAAAAAAACACAGGGCCATCAACACAAATGTTGAAATTATCATGATAATTACATATGACAAGGCAATGCACTACAAATTAAGAATTTTAACTCGGATTTGGATCAGCAGGATTCATAAATAAGTACAAGTTTAATTTGGTGAACAGAAATATGAAATAGTAATTCATGTACACCAGACATAATAAGCAAAGGAACATAATAAACTATTCTTCCAACGCCCTCGACAATATCTAGTGTATTTTCCTCAATACCGGTTTTGAGTTCTATTTGATGGTGAGAATGCATTTTCTACACTACTGAGTTGTGTTTTAAAGTCGTGTTTAAAAGATTACTGATTCATTAGCCCAATTTTGGGTCAAATAAGGACTGGTGAAATGAAGCTAAACTTAAAACTGCCTTAAAATATCTGCAAGTCCAGTGGCTCGCATTTCATGCTAACTACTGCAATCAGTCAGTCAGCCACATCAGTTCCTAAGTGAATCAAAAACACAGTAAACCTATTACAGATGTGCCAACGCTGGAAACGATTTAGAGGTTTAACAGAAACTAGGTAGCTGCTTTTGATTCTTTTAATTAAGTTTTTAAATAACATTGTATTCGTTTAAGAAATAAAAAAATAGTGGGCTCGTTTTTCGACAGCAATCCAGCTCTTGTAGAATGCTATCAGTATAGTTTTTTACTTCTCATAGATTTCAGTCCAATACTTGCAATACGCACGATAAGAGTCAAAGCAATTAAGACACATCAAAGTTTGAACTCAACCAAATGTATCCAACCTTCATGCTACTATTGCTATTCAAGTTGGGAAAATTCGTTATTTATTGTCGTTAATATATTTTTTCTCGTATTGTAATGTGCAAGACAAGATTTCACCCTACTAATGATATCAATGCATCTACAACACAGACTATACATTTTCCATCCGACTTAGACTAGCAATCAAGCCACTCAAGGTAGCCAATCTTGGGTATTTTCAAGGCCACTCGGGATCTTAAGATTTTTACGAAGACCTTGCTTTTTAGAGATCAACACCACAATAAAAAGCCCTTCATTACTGTTTGAGAAATTGGTGGCGAGGCGGAACTAAAAGAAAGTGCCAAAACGTTTCACAATCTTAGGATTTTTTGTGCAAAACTTGCCACAATTTGGATTTTTTGAAGCCTTTTTTGGGATTTTTCTGCATTTCATATTGGCAATTATGAAGTCAATAAACTTTCGAATGTATATCGTATCCAATACTGATGACCTGATAAGAATATCTAAATATTAAATTATGTGCTGCTAATAAAGCTCAGAACCTTGATAATATGCACATGCAACTTAAACACCAAAAAAATTACACACATTGTTAAGTAAAAATGCACATATGGCACTTACATATTCGAAAGATTACAACATATCAGCGAATTGATAACTTTAAAAAAAATTCAATACTTTAGACTTGGCTCTTCCTCTGGGAAAGTTACTAGAGCAGCGGTTAAGCAATTGAATATTACTACAAAAAAACGGATAATCAAGTACAAACTACTTACGATGAATTCGTTTTAATCTATCAAAACGGTTTTCTTTCTTTCCAGTTTTTAAAGATGCTGCTTGTTTAAATAATGATGTGTGTGAGCTTGAAAACAATTTAGTAGATGATGGGACATTTAGACACGATTTCTGTAGCGGTTGTCGCTTATGCCCACCAAGACCATCATAGCCAACAAGCGGCTCATGCACTTTTTTATTTGCCAATAGTTTCTTTCTGGTTGATAATGGATTACAAGCACTTGCACGTCCTCTGAAATCCTGTTTAGATTTTACGGACTCTCCTTGTAACAGGTTTTCTTTTTGACCGCTAGTATCAGTATCATTTTTTGTGGAGGTACTTTTGTCATCAGGTGTTTCAGGTATAAATAAAGGTAACCTGATTTGATTTGCGTTTACAGTTGTGCCACTATCATTTAAATCAACATCTACAGTTTCAAATGATGAACTTAATTTAGGCTTTTTAATCACAAAGTCATTGTCGCGCAAAAGCTTTGGTTTTCGTACAGGTAGTCCATTCACTGGAGTAAGAACTTCCGGTGCAGGGCTTTCAAATATTAATCGGTTAATAGCAGAGGCTTTAGTGTCAGTGGGAGAAACAATTGCTTGTTGCAATGATTTTACTTTCAACTGTAAGCTTCTGTTTTCTTTTGTTAGTGCTTCTTCTGACTGCATAAGGTTTGAGTTTGCAAGTTTTAGCTCATCAACTGCTGAAAGTTTGTGAACTAAAAGCTCAGATTTTTTTTGAATTTCGCGTTTTAGCTTCATAACTTCATTGCTTAATTTGTTTCTTGATTCTTTAATAGTTTCGTATTCTTGTTTCATTGCGACACAAAATACAGCCAATTCCTTTGCATCAGAACTGCTAGCGTTTTGAGAATACCGGTTCATCATTTCGTCAACATCACTTTTTTGGCCGTTAATACAAATTTCAACTTTTTCCAACGTTTTTAATCGAAGTTTTAGTTGTTTCATTTCCTCTTTAATAGCTCTAGAATGAGACAATTCATTTGTTAACGTTTCGATGTCAGATTTTAGTAAGTGCACGGTATTTTTTTCGCGTTTGTTTTCTGCTTTTAACTGCTTCACTTTAGCCATTAAATTATCTTTAGCCTCTTCCATGGCTTTCAATGAAGATTTTAAATCACTTTTTTCGCAGCTGGCTTTTTTTAAACAACCATCTAACTCATCAAGTTTATTTTTTAAAACGTATGGATCGAGATCATCTTGATCTTCTTCAGGAGTATTTATGAATATTTTACCAATAATGCGTTTTGGCAAAATGGATCTTCTGCATTGAGGGCATGTACTTCGTGAAGTACAAGTAACAATCCACTGATTCAAACAGACGGCATGAAACAAGTGGCCACACGGAGTAACACTAATATCATTCTCAGCATCAAAATAGTCAGTACATATAGTACATGCACCACGAAGTGACATGGTACATGTAATTTAATACCTTAAATCAAGTTATCAACATTCCTTACAAGTTCAGCACTTCTAAAAAAAGTAATTATAGTTAGCCGTCAAAATTGAGAGTAAACATTTTAGTAAAAAGTTTCTAGAAAATTTATCACTAAACAATTTACAATTCCACGAACAAAGCTAGCTATATATTCCCATGCACACCTCATCAACACAACAAGCGCAACTTAAGCTAGAGCATAATCAACAAAATTTTCACTAGCAAAAAAATTTAAGTGTTTGTAAGCAACTTTTGATTTAAGGGCCAGGTTTCACAAATTCTCCCCCCCCCCAAAAAAAAACAACACCGACGAATTAAACTCAACGATTTTGTAGAATAAACCAGTTTTCTTTTGGAAGGACAAAAATGAGATCTATTTGCAATTCTAAGAAAAAATATAGAGCCAAAATACTGGTCAACATTTTATTAAAATGCTTCGCTTTCACACTAACCATGCCTAATTTAGACTAGCTTACGTAACTACTTATAAAACTGAAGATGCTTTCAGTATAAAAAGGAAAGCATTTTCATAAAATCTCTCACAGCAGTTTTGTCTTCAATCCTAACACAACTAAAATTTTTTGTTTTGTCATTTGGGTTTGCATAACATAAAAAGTCCAAGTTCTTACAATTCAAGTTTCACTATACACATAATGTTTTACAACACTAAATCAGCAAACTGAAAACGTCAATAATGTATTTTGGGGACTTGTATACACGAGCGACAACATGCCTTGAATGTAATTTCAATCTGCTAAAGGTGTTGTATATAAAACTATTATTGATACAAAAAGTAAATCTAGTTTTTACAATTAACGTTCAATAACAACCGCTGTTTACTACACTGAATCTTAAGCAGACAATTAACTAGCATCGGGTACAAAAAGTGCAAAAAGAATAAATAACGATGACAAGCAGCTGGTAATAATCAATGCATCTATTCATTTTTGCCAATCCAAATTTACTATAAGTAATAAAACGTAACCAATTATGCTGCACGAAGTCAATGCAATACGATAGCCAGTAAACTAGTGAACATTTTATTTCAAAACGTTTTGCTTTTTACTGAAAGCATCATCAGCTGTACAACAGCTCACAAAATTTAACTCAGCCAAGTAGGTAACATTTTGATTTCAACTGATGATGGTTTCAGTATAAAGCGAAACGTTTTGAAATAAAATCTTCACTAGTTTACTGGCCATCATGTTTCTACTCAATGCAATAACTTTCCTTAAACATCACAAGCAATGCTTCTTCATGTTTTCTAAAATTAATCCTTTTGTAACTTTAACATTGCGATTGTCCTTCAAAAACTTTTGAAATTCTTTTATGTCTTCTAGTCTGAAATAGTAAAACTTTGCATGAAAACAATGTCTTTTTTGTGAATACAAGTTCATGCTCTGTGAACATTTTTTTGTCGTACTGCACCACTGCGATGAGTAGACTGCATGGCCCAGCCACCAGTTTGCGACATAAAAATGGAGGTATCCCTTTAAGTGTGTTACCCAACAACACAAGTGAACTAGCCTGCTTTTACTCCACAGTCCATGCTATGCTTTTTGTGCTGAGCGTCAAGTAGGGAAGATACAAACACCATTTTTTAAGTCTTTTGGTATGACTCGAAAAGGGAACTGAACTCAGGTCTAGGGATGGGCAATTCAGAATATTATACTATTGTAGAATATTCTAGAATAGTTAAACCGAATCCAGAATCCGAATCCGAATCCTTTTCGACAATTAGCACAATCAACATAAAAGCATTTATTACAAGTTTACAAGAACAAAAGCACAATCAGAGAACGAGTTTATTGCAGTGCAATCAAATTATGTCTGCACATGTGTGCATCACGAGAAAACGGACGCATTCAAGCAATGTTTGTGTGTGCGAGTTAGTTTTTGAATCATTGCATGCAATTGATACTTTTGCAAAAAGAAAATCTGTGAACAAGCAACGTGATAAAGCTTGCCAGCATGATATTAACCGAATCCTATTGGATTCAGATAGTTTGGGATTTGAATCCTTTGGATTCGGTATTCTGAATTGCCCATCCCTACTCACACCTACTGAATGGAAAACGGACGCTCAAACCACTACACCACCGCGCCAGTAAAACAAAGTAAAATGTCAATTACAACAAAATTTCATTTGATTGCAAAACCGTTTAATGGCATAGAAAGTAGGCCTACTTTCTTAAGAACAGTTTTCATTCAGTATAATCTTACGATAACAATTACCGTTCTACAAAAGATGCCCAAATCAAAAATGTTCACGATCATGGAAAAAAATGTACACAGCCATTAACCTACAAAATGGCAAGCGTAGCTGAAATGTTACAAAATGAAGTGGATAACAGACAGCCAAGATACTAAATTATGACACTTCTTTCTTATCCCTATCTAAATTCTGGGCCGTAAGAACTGCAGTTTTCACTTTGTTTAGCTGCCTGCACCCATTGAACAAATACCATTTTGCACCCCTTACACGATTTAGCAACATACTTCCATAATCTCTGGTGTTGAGATGCAAAAATTCCACAAACGTAAGACTACATATGTAGCCATACTACAGGGTGTGGCATAAATGTTAAAATCAACTTTAACATTAATACTTTGATCAGCATAGCTCAAAATTTTATAATTATCTTATTATAAGTGTCTGTATGGTCAAAAAAATGACCCACATGCAATTCACTCAAAATGTCGCCCTCCTGCTTCAATCAGACGCTCCAATCGATTTCTCACAGATTCACAAGTGACACGAAGGTAGCTTTGAGGCAATTTCACCCATGCCTTTATCAAAGATTTTTTTAACTCTTTCAGAGATTTGTGATTTTTGTTGCAAGCTTCTTTTTCGAGCCATGACCAGACGGAAAAATTAAGCGAATTTAACTGGGGAGCATGGGGGCTACATATTTTTGCCCCAAAATTTTTTTAGATTGAGTCTCAACCAGTTTTGAGTCTTTTTTGATGTGTGGAAGCTCGCTCCATCTTGTTGAAAAGTGAATAATCGGTTTTTGAAATGTTTTTCAAGATCGATTTTTATTGGTGGAAGAATTTTCTCAATGTAAACGTTTGAATTGATCTGGCAGTTTTTTTCAACAAAAATGATGTAATCTCTCCAGTCTCTTTAAAGCATTTAATCGTGTACCATACAAGAGATCTGGAGCGTTTCAGTAATTTAGCTATCTCCACGTTTTTTGAACCTTTTCGGTGAAGGTGTATGATAGCTTCTCAG
Source organism: Trididemnum clinides (assembly GCA_963675345.1). Classification (NCBI taxonomy): domain Eukaryota; kingdom Metazoa; phylum Chordata; class Ascidiacea; order Aplousobranchia; family Didemnidae; genus Trididemnum; species Trididemnum clinides. The sequence goes on from OY776286.1 coordinate 8,483,372, forward strand.
AGGTCAGATTTTATAAGTAAAATAGAAATTGAAAATTTAGATCGCATATATTTTGTATAAAATTATCTAAAGAATAAAAATGCCAAGTTTAAAATGTTAATTCATTACCTTGTAAAAAAAGTACATTACTTTAAATGTTTGTTTTAATATTTGTACCGCACCTTGTAAAGGCATTAAGATGCGGCAAATGAATAAAATGCTACAACGTGACACAGTTTATTGCCCCCAGAAGTCTCTTTTGAGAACTATTGGGTAAAAGGGATCCTAAAATACATATTCGGGTAAGCACGCTATTCATAATCAAAAACTATTTACCCAGCATATTGAAGTTTCTTTTTTTTAGACTTCTTTTTTTTCTTTCTTTTCGATTTTGAATTCAACGATGTCTTTTTATCTTTAGTTGATTTGACCATTTCTGATAAATCTGGCAAAGCCATTTTCAACAAAGACATATCTCCGACAACAGGCGTTTTTGCTCTAAGCAAAGCTTTTTTGTGTTCAGCTTTCATAGCTTCTGCAACTTCAAGTTCTAAATAAATGAATTAAAAGTTTTTGTTTATCCTAGTTGTGACTAAATTTTTGGTAGGCACAAATATTTATAACGGGCCCACACAAATAGTGTGCAGGCAAAATCAATCCATTGCAGCACGTGTTTTCTAAATATTTTTAGGGGATCTAAATTTTTATAAAAATTACACAGTGTATTCGTCCTGGGTATAACGTCAAACTAAAGTGGCGATATAGAACTTTCTTGAGAAGAATAGAGCTACCTCTAAACTTTTAGTGTTTCCAAGTCTTGTTTGGGCAATGCAATACTAGCAAGTCTCACTCCTAATCTGAGTTACGTAAAAAAACAATTAGACAAGCTATGAATAGTTTCTGCAAATGCAAAAAATGTTTAAAATTTATCATGAAAGATTTTAAGATTTACATATTTTAATATTTATTAATATTTTAAAGATGTATCATGAAACTGACTATACTATTAGACTTCAGCCGAGTTAAGCTAAATCAGTGATGTCATGTAAATGTGAAGCATGAACGTATACCAATGAAAATAACACACGAATCAATGGTAGTTATAAATAGGCATAGTAGGCATAGTACAGGCATAGTGATAAGAACTAGAGCTTTTAATGTGAAATCTCATTGCACCCACTCAATGCTTAAATCTAAACTCATAAAATTAATTTTTTGAAAGGAAAGAGGTAAGGCTTCTTTATATTGATGTGACTGGTTTTCGGTCGCACACCTCCCCTACTATCTTTGTACCAGTACGATGTCTACTATGCCTGCACTATGCCTACTGTGCCTGTACTATGCCTACTATGCCTGTACTATGCTTATTTATAACCACTCCACGAATCATTGCAATTCAGCGCTGGTGCTGCCGCAAATTTAAAAAAATTTTGCAAATGCAACAGACAAGCTAATAAACAACTAAGATATAAAGTGAGTTAAAGTTTCAAAATATTCTGTGGATGATCTTGCACAACACAGTGAGATTTACTACAAACGTGACAAGAGGGTCACCCAGAAAATGAAATAAATCGCAATTGGAGTAATACCAGAATGTAAAAGATGCTGAGGTCGACAAAGAAAAACAAGAAGTAATGACAGTTTACCTCCGAGAAAAACAAAATCTGAAGACAAGGGGTTTGTTAAAAGACACTTAGCAAACTGTTAATGAAGATGATACTAGATACAAAATTCTGTATATAATACTGCAAGTAAACAAACTGGTACTTGCAATTCCACAAAACACCCAAAATAAAGTTGGACAATGTATACGTAATCTTTATGCAACCATCCACTTAATTATGCAGCGCATGCCTGTCATAACAACAAATATATAGACGCATTTCAACAACAAACAAGAACTTTGAAAACTAAAAATGTAACTATGGTCTACGACTATAAACAATCTAACAGCAAACACTCTTATATTTCTTCTACAAAACCAGAACAAAAACCCCCAAAAAAATATATTATCACTCGCCTAACGAAAAAGAAGAGTATTGATGCCACAAAGTACACTACATTTTCCACGAACAAAAGCTTAATATTGATAATTCATTAAATCCATGCAACTAGTTACTAGGACACAACATACTTTTAAGAAATTGCATTCTTCGAAGCTTTACTTTGTCTTTCTTCTTTTTAGATTTGACGACATTAGTTTCAGTTTTTACTTTTGGTATTTCTGGAAAAGTCAATTGCTGTTTCATTACATCATCTCGTTTAATTTTAATTCCACTAAATGGGTTGTTTTCGAGGTTAATGGGCGGAAAGCTCTGTACAAATAAAAAAGTTAATTTTAATGGAAATCCGTGTAGACATCATGAAACACTAACAACAGTACAATTGCATTGGATTGGCAGCAGCTATGATTTAAACCAGGGGTGTGTTAACTGTTTTGTATGCTGGCCAATTTCTGTCGACTGGGATAATTCCACAGGTTAGTGGAGCAGAATTTTTAAAGTAAGTCCTTTTTTGAAAGTTTACCTCAAAAATGCACAGAGTGATCAAATGGAAAATCCTTTTTTGGTAGGTCGCCCTCAAAACAGCTGAATTTCTGAAGTAAGGGCCTTTTTAAGACATACTGTACATATTTCATTTGCAATGAAGTCAATATGCCCATAAACACATGTACACACATGTATGTATACAATGCATTTTCAAAAAAGTTAACGCACAAGTAAGCACATCAAAATAAACAATGGTGGATTACATGATGCAACAAGAACCCATAAGCCACACACGCCAATTTGAAATAGATTTAAAATTAACTAGTCCCATATGTCAAACATGTTTACAACCTACAAGCCACACTTGCAAGAATTTAAAGCCTAAAAGCGGCACATGCAACGGGTCCTTCCATGACAAATCACAAAAAATTTTTTTAACCACTACATCTCTGATTTTGATAAAAATCGGTGTATGGGGTTATCTTACAGCCAAAATCCACTGGTGAAAATTTTTGGTTTCTACGACTAATATTTTTTGAGTTATAGGGGCTGAAGTTTTGGGGGGGGAACAAAAACCCCTTTTCAAAAAATGCATTTATCTTCCTCAAAATATGTTTAAAATATGTTATATATGGTTGGAATTAGAAAAGAACAAGGAATTCAAATATAGTATCAAAAATTCTATAAATATTAATGTAAATAAGTTATTGACTTTTAAAAAATATTTTCTCCCCACCCCCAAGGATTTTGAAACCCTCCCAAAAATGAAAAAAAAATTTTGTTCTATACACCTTAAAAATATGCAATAAAAACAATGGGTATAGACCATTTATTATGCTTAACACTCAATACAAATGATCTGCTAAAGCAATTTTTAAGAAAGATTTTACCAAATTTAATCAAAATATAATGGATTTTTTCAATATAGCTCTGAAAAAAGCTGTTATTGCCATAACCTTTTCATGACGCTGTCATTAGTGGCTAACGCGTCAAAGGGAAAGGTCTAGAGTGAAGACCTAATGATATTTCAAAAATGTCAGCTGACAACACCAGCCACTTAGAACAAACTATTGAAATATAATAATTTTTTCACTTTAGGTCGCTCCCTTTACATGTAGAAGTTAAATAAATATAAACAGTGGGCGACAGTGGGCAGATGCACTTTGTAGGAAAAAACAGAAGACTTCAATAATTTTAGTACTTCACTGTGTAAAAAAATATATAAATTAACAAGACAACACTATATTTCAAATCCTCAAGGAATTTTTCTGCAAAATCTAAAAAGCAATCTTCTCCTAAATAAAATAATAATACTGATGAAATTTTCTTTATTATACAGGATGAAGCACAAGGTTTTCATTGGGAAAATTCCCAATGGGCTGTACACCCATTTGTAGTTTACCACAACAAATAAGATGATGATGAAATTACCCATAAAAGTTTTTTTGTTGTTTTCTACACTCCTCAATTGGCATAAATGCCTAATAGGTTATACATGCTTTTCAAATGGCACACATGGCTAGTAAATTTTAGTTACACCCCAGATCACGTACAAACAAAACGTTTTATACTTTAACATAAGCCTACATCAGTGGTTTTCAAAAACGGGTGGGCCATCAACCACATAAGATATTTTTGGTGGTCTACAAAAAATATCAAAAAGGAACACTACATATGGGGTTTGCACTTGTGGAAAGTTAGGACCTACAAAGATGTTGGGGGGAGGGTAGTAAATATTAAACATCTGCAAATGAAATTCATTTTAATGAAGTTGATCCAAAAAAAGGGAGTTAAGTTGAAAAAAAGGTAAAACAACAATTTCAACTGTGGATCTGCAAAAATTCATTAAAACAACTCAAAATAGGCAAAACAAAAGCTTCTGAAAAGTGATTTCCAAAATAAGGCGTTAATTTGAGAAAGGACAAAAACATTGTTTCCAACAATTTTATTTCCAGATAAAAATAGGGCACAAAAAGTTAGAACACCAGCCTCCAAACTTTGATACAGGCTCAAATCAACCTCTCAATGCACCAGCTAACAACAATAGCTAATTTTTGTAGTTTGGGAGATCACATCATAAGACAAGTCTTGAAGCGTTTACTCAAAAATTTGCCACTATGCTGGGTGTGTGCAATTAGATACCACTGAAACACAGAAATTACGCAGAATTGTGGATCAGCGTTTTGCGGTTAGGGCTATAGTTAAGTTTAGCTCAAGCAATATGTCCAGTGTTCCCTTTAAAATTTTATTAAGTGCATGACTGCCGGTGCAAGTGCAAAATTGCGAGCAGATGTACAAAAACCACCAGACAGATTTTGGCACACATTGCTGAACAAACTGTTACACCAGCCTTAGTAAGATTAAGGTGTAAAAATAGATATCTGCTGTAGCCTACTGTTATCTATTCAGTGTATTTGCTAAGCTAACATTGCATATTGTAAAGTTTACTCTTAACGTTGCTTTGCATGTAACAGCACCTTTTGTTTTATTATGACACTTTATTTATTCATCCTTTGCAACTGTTTTAGGCATGTGACCCAATTTTGAAATGCATGGAAGCATGTGCCCAGATTATATATTTTTCGAATTCTTATGAACGACCTCAAAATGTCACGAATGATCAAAATTTTTTATCCAATCAAGATGCCAGCTTGTCAGTTGCATCTTGTTTATTTTAGAACGACTTTCGCAGCATGAACTAGACTCAACTGTGCATCCAAGACCTAAACACAAGTTTAAACAACAATTGGGCATAAGCGCTGAGCTTCCAAAATTCAACACTTTAATGTTGAATCAAAAGACAACTTTGGAATGGTCGATTGTCAGCAGCAGTTGTTTTTAGTCCCGTAATGTCATAGGCAAATTCTACTGTATTAAAAATTAAAATATAAATAGTTAAACTTCAACAAAAAACATTTTTAAAACAATCGAAACTGCAATTTACATTTTTTTTCTTCACATTTTAAGGCGTATTTCAATCACTACCGGTAAGCTGTCACAGCACATATCTGTCAGCTACTTTTTTTAGAAAAAAAATCCCTGGAGGGAATTTAAATCTAAAATTGGTTAGAAGTTATAATCTTTTTATTTTTAGTGTTTATAAATGGTAAGTGAAAGACGGCTATTTATTTGTAAGGTACAAAAACTAAACAATTCCTCAAAAAATGATGTTTTTTGTGCTAAACTGAAACCGAGAGCTATGCACTTTTTTTATCTTAACAAACACGATTTAAGTTACCATTGAAATGTAAAGAAAACATGTAGAAGTTAACCAATCTTTCAAACTTTTCTCAAAAAATGATGTCTTGTGTTAAAACTGAAGTTAGAGAGTTGCTTGCTATTACTGCTCTACTTCAGCTACGATTAAAATCGATTGGGAAAAAAATGATCTTACTTTAGGTTAATTGCTTGAGATAACCTGTAATACAAAAAAAGTGTAGCAATGGTGTGCACGATATTTAAAGTACAGTAGATTCCGCTTAATCGGGTCACATCGGGATAAGCACCATTTGGCCCGATTAAGCAGCTGCCCCATTATCCAAAGTCTTGCAGTATCTGTGCCAGGGTAAATCCTTGGAACACCAGTTATCTCAGCTAGCTGGCGATGACTAATGTTTGGAGATTGCTCTCTAATTTTTCTTAGGACAACAACTCTTTCAACAATTGTTAATTCTATTTGTGGCATCTCTGCTTGGGACTTCACAAAATTTGCAACAAAACACAATTACCACATCCAAGGGCATGAAATGACAAAATAAGTTGCGCCTGTATTTTTCAATTGTTACATAATGTAGTTGGCTTTGTGATATTGAGTTCTATTACATTACAAAGGCGGTTTTGCAATTAAACCAGTGTATGTCTGACTACAGTTGTGGCCCAATTAAGCGGAATAGTGGCCCAATTATGCGGATTTAACATAGTGCATTATCTTTGATTGGATTTTGTTCTTAACAATTAGGCCCAATTATAGGGCTGACCCAATTAACCGGCAGCCCAATTAAGCGGAATCTACTGTATCCATCACTCACTGTTGCGACACAGCCACACAATGTTTGCATGAGACATTGCTCTGCTATAAAAAAGCGTTGGTGCCAATTTTGATTCCTTTTTGCTGTCTTCCATGCATCAAACAATTAGTTGAAAATTTTGCCAACAAAATTGCAAAAATTTTAACAAACTGAAGTTACAACAACTGTCAGACTTTTTACACACTATTGAATTTTAACTGTGAATCTGCCAGCCATAATTTTGCAAATTCACATTTTTTCATGTTTAAAAAAACACTGAATACAGCCAATCCTTTAAGAGAGCAGTCTTCAAAAAAGTCCAAGGTATAAAATATGTGGGAAACCACTGGTCTATATTAATAAAAAATTCGACTGGCTTTTCTTTCTCTTTTACATTTATCCTAATCATAATACTTTTAACAATGCTGCACTTAATTTCCTGTATTCAAAAATAAATTATGTAAGCCACAACATAGTAAGACCGTTCACCAATAACATTTAAGCCATGGATCCTTATGCAAACAACTTGGTCATAAAAAGCTCTATACCACAATTGGTCTGCATAGCAAAGTCCTAAATCAAGTTGGCCATTTGAAACACAACATGAAACAAAGCTGTTGTTATGATAACGTGTGGTGTTGAATTTACACGTATAAATTTTATATGTAATGTTCTGAGCTTTAAACCTGCAGTCTTTTGATACAGTCTTGACACTCAGTGCATCATGTCATGTTGCTAGTAATTACAATTTGAGCCTTTTTGCTCCAAGTATTCAAAATTTGCGTGTGCTTGATTCAAAGACCAAGTCAAAAAATGTTTGTGAACAAAATTAATTGAGAATTTACAACTGGGAGAATGGTTAAAAGCTTTTGTGTGAAATAACTGTCGGAAAATTTGCATAAAATAATTGTTGGAGATTGTCACTGTTGTTTTGAATAACAAGTTACTGAATGTTCTGTATATACTTTGGATCAGTTCCGTCATAGTCTGGTAAGCCCAACTGCAATACTTGTTTTTTGTTACCTGTTCATGCTGCTTGTTTTTCTTTACATCGATTGTTTAATGTCTAAATTACTAATCCAAAATTCGAGCATAACTTGTGTTATAACTGAACCTGTAGTCTGATCCCGTTTTTGTGTATGTGAACTTGTGTGTAATCGAATCTGCATTCTGATCTCATTTGTGTGTGTTTCATTTGCTAATTCATCTCCATGTTTCAGATAACCATATTTCTTGCGCTCCCCCACTTTGATGCTGCTTCAATATACTAAATATTTATAACATCGAGTGGAAGTGTTATAAATGGATTGCGTGTAAATTCGGCTATACACCTGTCTCACCAGCCTCAGTGTTCCAAAAACTGATTCCATAGGTTGCTGTTACATGTGGCTTTATGTAAAGTTGTCTGGTGCCCAAATATACCTCCAATTTGCCAAAAACTAATGACCTATCATGGCAAGATTTTGAGATTTTTAATTTTCTTAGTTCCAAGTTTCACCCATCATTTTTGATCAATTAAGGCTTGCAAAACAGATGTTTTTGATAGCACATGCACAAGTTTTTTTTTTTTTTGGTGGAAATGTCACCTAACACATGTAAGACTTTAGTTCACTGCGTAGCATTCATTTTACACAAATCAAATTGCTGTTCTCGTAATTTGCCTGAATTTGGTCTTTACTTAGTAAGCAATTGCATGATGTCATATTTTGTTATATAATGAGTACATTGATTTTCTGTATTTATTTATTTACAGAAAACTACTTTGCTTTGTTTTGCTATTGTTGCTTCCCTGAAGCATGTACTGTACTTGGTCCTATGTTGAAACTGAACTCAATTCTTGTGGTAACAATGGCCGAACTGCTAAAGGAAATTATGCTTTATAGCTAAAAGGTGAACACAAAAGTATGCAAAGATGCTAATGTGAGAGCAAACATGACACTGTGATCATATGAACAAAACAAAGAAATTACCTGTATCAACTTTGATCAAGCACATACAGTCAAATCCGGTCAACTGCATATTGGATAATTGCATAATCCGTTTTATTGCATTGAAATCGTAAATCCCAAACCACAGTCAATCATTTCTTAAGAAAATATTTCAGATAATCGCATAGCAGTTTATTGCATAATCCGCTTAATTGAATAGAATTGAAAACAATTATTTGATTACTAAACAAAGGTTGCATAATTTCCATGACAAATACACAATTGTTTCAAAGTCTTAACAGAAACAAACTGAAAGGTTCAGAACAACGCCAATTGCCAACGTCACAAAATGAAAAAGCTGCCCTGATTAGAGATCAAAAACAACGCAACGTACGATGTGATTGATGTTCAGTGATGCAAATCTTGGGCTTGTATATCACATTTATGTGAAGTTTTACAGAACAATGAAGTTGAGAACGATGATGCTAATGAAGAAAACTTTGCCGATGCAACTGCTGTAGTTCCACCAAAAAATAAAGAAGTGCTTCATGCACTTGATATAATTAGACAATGACTGCAATTTGAAGGAGAGAATATGGACACATTTCTACAACTAGAAAGAAAAATGCAAGATAGCATGCAAAATAAAATTAAACAAACAACAATCGCGCAATATTTTGCTTGAAACAAATAAAATTCAATTAAACCCTTAATTTGAGTGTTTTATTTACTTTCTGAGCAAGAATAAGACAATCGCATTGCGCTTGCCTTGAAGTACGACACATAGACGTTTTTATCCGTGATGACCATTGCACTTCAGCTTGACTTTGCATTTTTGCATAAATGCATAATTCACTTAATCGCATTAAAAGGCTTGGAAAATTGACTATGCAATTAACCGGATTTGACTGTAATACACAATGAGCAAAAATACTACCACCTGCTGCACAGCTAAGGCCTTTCAGCTACTTCTTATCCAAATATAATAAGAAAAACCAGAAAAACTTTGATGGCAAAACAGGCTATAGTATTTTTGCAAATAAATGCATATCAATTTGCTTTAACTGTTGTTATTGAGCACTCTGAAATATTTTACCAAGCTTATTATATGCATTAATACACAATTATACTTATACTGGAGACAGCATAGCCTATATATACTTACAAGTTTTGGAGCATGTAAACATTTTCCAGAAGTGGTTTTCAAGACGGTTTTTTCATCATTTTCTTCAGATATACTACTATCACATGACAATCTTGATTTAGTTGCTTTCAAATGAACTCGAGAAGATTTTTGAGCACGTATTTTTCCCATACCTACCGTTAAACTAACCCAAAAACTCTTAAACTACTAGTAGTTGTTTATTATAAAAGTAAAAACTGATATCTACAGAACTATTTTGTGTTTACACAAAACAAAATATTAACTTCAAACTTGTTTATTAAGTGGTATAATGAGAAACCTTGGCATTTGTGAAACCATGGAAAAGTACCAACCAAAGCACAAATATCTCATGAATACAAAAATTCATCAGTTTATTTGAGCCAATAATAACTATGTTACCGGTACCCAATCTGACAAAAATTCATTGACAGATTGAGTTATACTAGGCATCTTGGTGTTTAATAACTAAGCTAATTAAAGATTAGTTATTAGATATCAAATTATTATAATTTAGTAGTTGTTTTTCTTATTTTCATTGTTCTTTGTTTTCATGTTTTTGTGTTGCTCAGCAGTGCAGCTGAAGAGATGTTGATAACATTTGTACAATATAGATAAACAATGTTACATACTGGTATTGGTAAGTCATTTTCTAAAATATAGACAAGTGATGTCACACAAAAATAAATCATAGTTTATGTTGCACATAGGAAAGTCCATTATCATAAGGTTATGTTACACTGTTACACGTGGGCAAGTTGATCATATACAAGTTATGTTGCCTAAAGGCAAGTTGATTATAGTCAAGTAATTACATGCTGCCATGGTAACAATTGTGCAATATATGTAAGCAATGTAACATATAGACAAGTCATTTTATGCAATTGATATAAATATTGTAATCTTGGTAATGTTTGTACAAAAAAGGTAAACAATGTTACACATAGGTAAGTCATTTTGTACAATATAGATATGCAGAACTGTTTGCTTAAAGCAATGGTTTTCAAGTGATTACCGTAATTGTTATCCTTTATCTGCAGTCCTAAAGTGGCATTAAGTGATACCAAACTCATACATAAAAGAGAAAGCTGCTGTCGTTTGCAAGGTATTTGATTGTTAAGCAAAAAGCCGGTGTGCCTCTATTTCAATCGTCTGCCTGTTATTCCAGTCTTAATATATTACCTACCGTACTATAAGGTATTTAGAAGAACTTAAAAGTCAATGCTTTAAAGAATTAGCCTATCGGTATCTTTTCAAGAAAATAAAGAAAACAAAGAATTGCTTGCAATAGCAGAAAAATTTGGGTATGATCAAGCAAACTGCTAACTTTTAACAGAACCCATCTAGCGTAGTTAAACTAAAGGCAATCGTTGAGTTCAATTAACATATTTATCCTAAACAAAAGTATTGCATTCATATGATAACAAATAATGAAAGTGTAAACTAAGTTCAACATATGAGCATTTCTTCCTTTGCATCCAGCTCTTCAGCATGAAAAAGCGCTCAATTTCATCACAACTTCTTAATGATTACTTTTGCAGATGCCAAAATGTTTACAATCATTACATTTGAACACCTGTTCCAAATTTTTGGATTACTTCAGAGGATATCCACTACCGCACTTAATAATCAGTGCATGTACTTGCTTAGGAGTCGTAATAGAGTTGCCGAATAAAAACTTTACCCTTGTGTGTGAGGTATGCTCAATTCATCACAATCGGTTCTTACGCATGGGGCCGGTTTCAAGCCGATTTGACCAATTTTATCAAATTGGGCCCCCGAACCTTGAAGGGGCCCCGCACTACTGGGGTCTTTTTCTGTATTATGAGGTACAAAATACTACAAATACTACCGAAAACGTAAATAAAAAGTGAAATGATCTTTCTCATAATATTAATTTGTTACGCACGGTAAATTTAGAAAATTATCGTTATGTCACCATTAGCAATTAAATTCTTCTGTTCTGCTTTGTTTCAGAAATTCAGATTAACATTTTTATACTGTTTTCTAAAAAAGATAAATATGATATAAAAAGGCCTTACATCATGGGAAAAACTAGCAGAGATCGAGATAAAGGGCGCAAGTATTTAAGTGGTAACCAGAAAAGGCATTGGCGAAAGCAAAGGAAGCTGAAAATGAAAAACATAGAGATGCTATCAATAAATTCCTTGCAGAGACGTAGCAGCTGCCCCCCAAACTCCCCAATTGGGGGGGGGGGGCAGGCCAACTTTGGGGGCCCAAGTTAGTCTGAAATTGCTTTTTGGCTACGTGACTATTTTCAGTTCAGCAGACTTGTTTACAACCGATTTAAACTGTAGGAAGAAATTGGCTTGTGACATCATAAGTGAATGCAACGTCATTTTATCGCAGAATCTAGAATATTTCGATTGATTTTCTGGTAGAATCTTGAATATTCGATTGACGTAACAATGCCGTTGTTACGCAACAATCATAGAATGGTCTGAAATTCTGTTTGGCTATAAATACCGGGACAATATATATATACACTGCAGAGTGCACATAAAGTATTTTATTGACATTGTATAGAATGAAACGTTCAAAAAGTGGTGCTCAAAAGAGAAAAGAAGCAGCCACTGCTCGAGATGCTGTAGCGAAATTGCCCAAGATGACAGATTTTTTCAAGATTACTGAGCAGAGTAGACCTGGCACTAGTACCGAGAGGGATGAAGAAAACTATAGTGTACAAGAAAAAGAAGACTATGACGATCAGCATCAAAGTGATTGTGAATTTCCAGAAAATGTAAGTTGTGATTTACCTGCCAATACGCAACCTTCAATATCAAAAATAACTCAATCTCAATTTACCCCTATCCCTGATGACCCATGTAAATGGCCTGAAAGTATTTCTGATGCTCAACGATGTGATATAGTAAAGCGTGGACCACATCAACTAATAATGAATTTTCCATATAATAACACAACTCCAAGGCGACGTTTTTCCTCCAACCATTATAAACGTGTGTTACCTAATGGTGAAAGTGTTTCACGGTCGTGGCTAGTTTATTGTGGGGAATCAGATCAAGTTTTTTGCTTTTTTTGTAAGCTATTTGGAAAAACACTAAGCCCCTTTTATAGTGGTATAAATACATGGGAGGGTTTTTCGAAAAAACTGAAAGACCATGAAAACGGCATTTCCCATCAAGAATGCTGCAGTCAATGGATGTTGCTAGCTGAAGGGATAAGAAATTCATCCACTATCGACAAACGCGAGATGAATATTTTTTTTAATAAAAGACGTTTTTGGAGAAATGTTTTGGAGAGACTTATCGACATTGCCTTGTTTCTATCGGAAAGGAATCTTGCTTTTAGAGGATCTGAAGAAGTCTTAGGATCTCCTCACAATGGAAATTTTCTGGGTATATTTGAGCTTTTGGCAAGAAGAGATCCGATCCTAAAAGAGCTTCAAGACAGAATCAAGAATAAAAACACTAAAGATCACTATTTGAGTCCTACCATACAAAATGAACTAATTGAATTGCTAGCGACAGAAGTTGAAAAAGAAAATTTACAGCAATTGAAATTGGCAAAATATTTTTCTATAATTTTGGACTGCACTCCAGATATGTCACATCATGAACAAATGTCTGTCATTCTCCGTTATGTACTATGTCAGGGGTCGGCAACCCCTGGCACGCGTGCCACTTGTGGCACGCGAGAGAATTTTTCATGGCACACCAAGTTATTTCACGCGCATGCTAAATCTACACTATAAGCGTGCGCGGCGCACTCGCAAGCTCAAACTGTCTACACTGCACGAAATCAACAGTCTTAAAATTAGTCAAGAATGCAATTCACTGATACAATATCTAAGTCGGCGATGTCTGTTCTGGCCCAACCGTTCGCGCTCACAACTGGCTCGCTGTGAGAGCGAAAAAAATCGGCTCAAGGCAAACCAGTTCATGTGAGCTCCCATGAGCACAAACAAATTAGATTAAAAAAAGATGTGCGACGGCGCAAGAATGAAAATTGTAATGTAGATACGCCTTGATTTTCTTGATATAGCAATAGTTGTAGCAATGCTCGTTTTACCTGCTGTTATTGCTGAACAGTTGTGTTAGTTATGTATATTCCTGATGAGGGCTGAATGTTTTGGCGATAACGTTTGAATACTTCTTAATAAAATGTTTGCCTGCTTATTGCTGTTTGGTAATTAATTTTTGAAACCAACCTCTCTGCCTAAAAATTTACAGATTTAGGTTTATGAAATCAGGTTTAATGGCCTCTTCTGAGAAACTTAAATTACATGAAAGATCTTGTTAAGAATTCTGGGATTTTTTGTAGAAAGTCCCCGCCATTAATGCAAAAATGTGAGATTTGAGAAAAACACCCCCGTCACGTTTTATGTACTGCAGATTTTAGGGTTAGGGTTAGGACAAAACTTTAGCTGACATCGCTGAATTCAGTGCTGAATTCCATCAATGAATAAAAATTCTAACTGGATAAGAGCGGTGGCGGGGATGTTTTTTTTTGGCGGGGGGCTTTCTACAAAAAATCCGAATTCTGGACGACAGATTTCGGATTCGTTTCTCGATACAACCAAGCTGTGTGTGGTCTTTATTGTCAAAAAGTCGTTTGCCTAACATTAGGCATAAAACGACATTTTGAAACAAAGCACGAGAAATCTATCATGAAGGATGCAGAGAACATCGAATTTCTGAAAAAGGCAGTGTTCCGCTACGATTAGCAAAGCAGCATTTTCAAAAAAGTGATTCGTAACACGAATCAAACAATCGAAGGTAGCTACAAAGTCCCAGAGGTCATTGCTAAACATGGAAGACCATTTACTGATGGAATATTTGCAAAGGAGGCCTTTCTCAGTTGTGCTGAAGTGTTGATTGATGATGTGCCAAACAAATGCATCATTTATAGTAATGTAAGAGGCCAGCGATGCACTTAGCAAACTGCAGACAGTGACACTGTTTCGACCTATCAGGTCTCTTCAGTGCAGTTGGTGACCAATAAGAAGCTAGAGGCTTTTAATAAAGCATAGCTTAGACCGTCACACTTGTGGGACCAAATACTAGGTCCACTGTAGTGGATGGTCTGTCAACCTCTGCGAAGCCGTACCACTCGTGAATGAGTGACTTGGAGAAGCGATGCATGAAGTGACTTGGAGAATCATGCGTCGGACAAGCGATGCATGTTTGCTTTTGCATATGGAGAAAACGAGTTTATGTTATTGCAATTGAAGGGTTTGGTTTGGGAGACGGGACAGGCCTGCTGAGGAGTCCAAGAGGACGAAACGCGTCCAGGGATGGTCTCGTCAAATTGGGTTGGGTACATTGTTTGCAATACACACTAAATTGTTTTCAATATAATGTTTGTGGTTTATGTCGGTGTGAACCTTCCAACCACTTCCAGATGTAGCTGGTCGATTTCAAAGCATCTTTATCGTGGACATCTAAATTTGTTGATTGGCAGATATCGCTGGAAACGATTGAAAGCGAAGAAATTTAGCTGTCTAAAGAAGACGGCAATAGCTTTGCTGTCTGCATTTGGATTCACTTGTTTGTATGAACAAATATTTTCACATACGGAAGATCATTCGGAACCATGTATTCAACGGAAAGACTTCAACATTTGTCCTAATATTGCAGAGCTGAGCAAGGACAAGGATAATACTAAAAAGCAACTCTTGACTGTATTTGACCATATCCAATAAAATTAATTAAACAAATATTTCTCTTATCCGTTTACTATTCATATCAGGTAGTTGACTGCGCAAACCAAACACAAAAAATCGTTTGGCACGCGAAGTTGCTTATATTTTGATATCATTCGTAAACTGGCACACTGCGTTCAAAAGATTGCCGACCCCTGTACTATGTAATGAAGAAGCTGCTGTTGTTAAAGAAACATTTTTTGGCTACTTGAGAATAAGTGACAGTACTGGGAAAGGCTTGTTGGACGCTTTCTTAGAAAAAGCGACCGAACTGCAACTCGTATTGTCTGATTGTCGAGGTCAGTCATATGATAATGGTGCTAACATGAAAGGAAAACATTCTGGGGTCCAAGAAAGAATGCTAGACATTAATCTCAAAGCTGTTTACGTGCCCTGTGCAAACCATACCCTTAACTTAGTTGTTGTTGACAGTGCTAATTCATCGACGAAAACATTGACAATTTTTGGAGTACTTACAAGGTTGTATGTGCTGTTTTCTTCCTCTGCTCAGCGTTGGGAAATTTTGAAGAAACATGTGGAGCTGTCCATAAAGTCACAATCTGATACTCGTTGGGAAAGCAGAATTAAATGCATCAAACCTCTTCGATACAATTTAAAAGAGGTGTTGCTGGCACTGAAAGACTTGGAAGCCATTTCCATAGAAAGAAAAGATGGAAGAGCTGCCTCAGAAACAAAATCGTTGATAGCTCATTTATCAAAATGGAGTTTTCTTTTGTCGGTGTTTATTTGGTATGATATCCTATTCCAAGTCAATAAAGCAAGCAAGATTCTTCAATCGTATGGAGTCTCCCTTCATACAATGGAAACGGAAATCCAGGCAACTGAAAAGTTTTTGCAAAACTATCGCACAACGGGTTATGACAGTGCCGCAACATCTGCTGTTGAAATAGCACAGGAATTGGATATTGATCCTTCTTTTCCTCCGTCAAGAAGTGGAAAGAAAAGAAGATTGTTTGATTACCAAGGTGAAGAGGAACAACGAGCTACTCCTGAACTGAAATTTAAAAGCAACTTTTTCTATCCATTAGTAGACCAGGCTATTATGTCAATAAAGGAGCGCTTTAATTTGTTACGTGAGGTTTCTTCCGCCTTTTCGTTTTTGTACACACGAGACAAACTTTTGCTTGTGCAACAAGAAAATGCTCTTCTTACTTGCTGTAAAGAGTTCCAAAAAAAGTTCGGTGACATTGATTCTGATGAAATGAGCGCTGAGCTACAGCGGTTTGTTTTAATTTTACAAAAAAAACGCAATCTCAATACGGCTCAAGACTTTCTGAACTATCTTCTAAAGACTCATTTATTTGAATTGTATCCGAATGTGTACATCGCACTTCGAATCTTACTAACCTGCCCCGTGACTGTTGCCAGCGCTGAAAGAAGCTTCAGCAAATTGAAACTGATCAAAAGTTTTAATAGAACGTCTATGACAGACAGTAGACTATCTTCATTAGCCATGTTGTCAATCGAAAATGACTGCGCCCGATCTCTTGATTATGACAATGTCATAACAGCATTTGCGAACAAAAAGGTTCGCTCCAGACTATTTAAATGATACTGTGTTTTTATAACTTTTTCATGTTTTTCAGTGTCATTGCTTTCGTTTCGCAGTGTCTGCATAAATGTCCTACTGAACTCTGGCATCGGTGCCGAATTTTTTATGACTTGCACCTTCGGTATCGGCATGCTTTATTCTGACATTAGCCTGTTTACTTATGTACAAATTGTGGTGTATTTTCTTAATGCAGCTTTTCAATTTTACACCTCTAAAGTGATATGACCTGTGCGCAGGGGCTCTTGCGCTTACTTTGGGGGGGGGGGCCGAAGTTGGAGTGCTACGGGACTGATTCCTTCTTACCCCATCTTTGAAGCGCCCAAGGATTGAGAATGAAGAAAATAACAACGATTCAGAAAATAATATAACCATGAATCCAATAGCAGTTGATCAATACACTTATGACATAAATAACAAATTAGAAAAGAATGACACAGCTGTGAATAAAATTGAAGACAATCTCAATTCATCACAGGACAGTCCGAATACAGAAAGCATAATCATAAAGCAAAGCCCAGACATCATACAATGATGTATCATCCATAAGTACAGCTGTAAATATCAGGAACGATGACCCAGCAAATTGGCCAACAGCTATGAATAACAATGTTAGAGGTTATTTAGCAATGAGAGGTCCCCCTAATATTCCTGGAAACAGCTTTTCAAGAAATGGGAAAGGATTGTGTTTTTCAAAGTTCCACTGTAAGAGAAAACTTTTGAATGGGGAGAGTGTTGAACGACCTTGGATTATACGAGGTGTGTTTGAAAAATATCGGGACTGTATGCTTTGCACAAACAACACTTGCAACAGTTATAAAGCTTTGTTTTTTAAGATGGCGCAATGTCTTGTGGTTGTAAAAATGTAGTTTCAGCATTCTGTGACAACCATGTGCTTTTTTACAGGCTTTTCTTGAAAGGTGCTTTACTGTAGTTCGTTTTGAGATAATTTATTTAGTAAATATTTTTTTCTTTTTTTTTCTTCTTTTGTTACCAAATAATGAGCATTGAACAAAGAATCAACTTAAAGTTTCTCGTCCGACTTGGAAAAACTCCAACTGAAACATTCAATTCGCTCCAAGAAGTTTACGGAGGTGCTACGATGTCAAGAACTCGGATTTTTGAGTGGCACAAGAGGTTCAGAGAGGGAAGAGAGGATGTGGAAGATGATCCTAGGAGTGGAAAGCCAACAACAAGCAGAACAAACGAAAATGTTGAGCGTGTGAGAGAAAAAGTGCACAGTGACTGACCGCCGCCTTACTGTAAGAATGATAGCAGATGAGTTGAACATGAATAGTGAGAGGGTGTGGAGGATTATCACTGAAGATCTGGGGATGAGGAAGGTTTGTGCGAAAATGGTACCAAGGTTGCTGAATGATGGGCAAAAGGAAAATCGTGTGCAAGTGTGTCAAGACATCCTGAAACAACTTGAAATTACACCAGATCTGCTGAGTAGAGTTGTTACTGGTGATGAGTCGTGGATCTTCGAGTACGATCCACTCACCAAACGGCAGAGCCTTGAATGGAAGAGTGCATTCCCACCAAGACCCAAGAAAGCAAGGCTGTTCAAGTCCAAAATTAAGGTGATACTGATTGTTTTCTTTGATGTTCATAGAATTGTTTATCTAGAATTCTTGCCACAGGGCCAAACCATTAACCAGAATGTTTACAAAGACATCTTGTGACGTTTGATGCGTTCGGTAAGGGAGAAAAGAAGAGAATTGTGGGAGACAAAGTCGTGGCTGCTTCATCATAACAATGCTCCTGTTTACAATGCCTTAAGCCAGTTGTTGCCCACATTTTTTCGATGCGACGCATTTGAAAAAGCTTGCGAGACTTTGCGACGCACCAGGCAGCATCCTTCAGTTTAGTTTGCCGTACTGCGAGATAAATGTGACCCATAATCTACATAAATAACTGTCCTAATGCTCCCGAGATTTTGGATTGGTCTGTCATCTTCAATCGTAAAATTACGCTCTTCTAAGTTTGTAACTCATCTTTCTTGTTTTCGTCCAACATACAAGTGAATGCTATATTCTTTATATATTTTTCGCCAATTAAGTTAAACTTCTGCAATTTGATTCTTGAATAACAAGTCAACCGTTACAACAGTGTATTAAAAACACTATTGTGAAAATGTCAGAAGAAAGTAAGAAAGGAATCTACGATCAGAGTTCTTTTGACGCAATAAAACTTACACTTTATGACACAATACCAAAATATCCCGCGACGCCCTTGGAAAATTGAAACGACGCACCGGGGCGTCGCGACGCACAGTTTGAGAACCACTGCCTTAAGCATACAACAATTTCTTGCAGAAAATAACATTGCCGTGCTGGAGCAACCACCCTACTCGCCAGATCTGGCTTCTTATGATTTTTTCTTGTTTCCTATGCTCAAGGGAGTCATTAAGGTAGCTCACATATGCAAAATCTAAAATGCTTATTTTATCACATATTATCACTTGTTTGGTATCAAAATGATCTACTAGCCGAGTTGAATAAAAATCACCAATTTTTATTTTTAGAAAGCTTATTTTAAAAAATATTTTCAACACTAGGTAGCGCCATGACAATTTTTTAAACATAAATATCTCTACAACCACACAACGGAATTGAATGAAATTTTCACTACATGTTCACAACTTGTAGGGCAAAAGATCTGAGTCAGTTTTTGAAAACAATGACACCAAGTAAAGTTAGCCTTGTTTTTCCCTTTTAGCAAGATTTTTTTTTAAGCAGAATGATTTAAACTGACATATCTTAAAATCTATTGCATATATCAAAAAATCCTGACTTGGATCCCTCCATATACATGACAGAAACGCAAAGTGAAAATTTCATAAAGATATGACCAAAACTAACAGAGAAATTCATGTTTGAAGCAATCCGAATGTCAATTTTTTATATTTTGAGAAAAAGGTATTTTTTAGAAAAACAGTCATGAAATCCCATATAAATTGCATCTGAAAGTTGTTAAAAACTCCCTTTGGCATATAATGTGCCATCTTCTTGTTTCTCGTCTTGGTAGCCCTTCTTGATTGCTCTGAGAGTTTTTTCTTCGTTGCTTTGCACTGTCCATGCTTTTTAATAGAACAGTTTTACGTGGTTGCTATGGGCGTTGCTAAGGAAATCTGACTTGGGTGCCTCTCTTTGAAGAACCGTTTCACCCTGAAGATCTGAATATTCCTACCTGAAACTTTGCACACTTGTTCTACTAGAACTAAACTTTCGGCAATCCCCTAAATCGAAAAATTTGTTTTTTTTTTGTTTTTTCAGATTTTGCATATGTGAGCTACCTTAAAGGAACCCGTTTTCAAGACTCAAAAGCCATAACAACAGCCGTAACGAAGCAACTACGAGCGATCCCAATGGAATCTTTCCAGAAGTGCATAGAAGCATGGCGGCAGAGATTAGAAAAGTGCATTCGAGCTCAATGAGATTACTTTGAAGGGGACAACTTGTAATTTTTACGTAGCATTTTAAATAAAATAATTATTTACACAGTTTTGTTACTTTTCAAACATCCCTCATATACTCTAAGTCTGCTGATAAAATTTATTGCTTTTATTGCAAACTTTATATAAACAATGCATCCACGGCCTTATCAACTAGTGGATTCAACGATTGGTCTAATGTTAACACAAAATTATGTCAGCATGAAAAATCAAAGAACCATATGGAAGCTAGATGTAATTACTGGCAGTTACCAGTGGCGGGCACCCGCTAGTTACAAACTAATGGCGCTATTGCTAGTCATCAAAGAATTTATCGGCGCTACCGCTATCCGCTAACCACTTTTAACTGTAGCGCGATAAACGCTAACGCTAGTCCTTTTTAAAAACTAGCGGTCGCTAACCGCTAAAGCGCTAAAAGCAATAGTAACAAGTTCAAATCTCAGTCAAATTGATGTCATGTAAAAAAAGGTAATTTTCATACTGGTACCACCGTAACAGTAAAAAACAGTAATAACATTTACAACTGCAATAGCCTTGCTATCATAAAAACAACACAAAAAACGAAGATTTATTAAAACGCAGTTATTTAAAAAAAAACAAGCATTTCAAAATGTTTATCGCTAAGCCCAGATTGTTTTGGTTTAAGCACATCCTTGCCAAGGGAAAACAGGCGTTCCACTGCTGCACTGGAAGGTATAGCTGTGTTGTACGTAACAAACAACTCCCTTAGCGTCGTGCTAGAGAGCAACGTAGCAATTCCTTTGCTTTGGGACTCGTGCTTCTCTTTCAAAAAATCGTCTAACAGCTTCTCACTGCTGTTGCATTGTCGTGGCTTCTCCGCCAACGCTCCACCAAAATCCAGTGCACTATTAATCGCTATCAATCCAGTGCACAATCATGCCCAGATAAGACCTGTGAAACAACAGTTAAAACTCATCAGTAAAAAATAGATGATAGATTGATTTGAATTAATTTTCGTAACACATCTCAAAGATAAAACAAACAAAATACACATTGACGTTCCATTTGAAACACAACTATATCATTTGGTGGTGGTTCTTTCACGGGACGTTGATAAGGCCTACTAATGTAAGACTATACGTGAAATCAATAATACTGCCATCTTAAAATTAATGTATGAAGTGGGTAGAGTTTCTTTTAGCTTCCTCTAATTCTCCCTCAAACGCTATTGTTTATTGTTTTAGTGCTTTATTTTATAAATTACTACAGAAAATAATTGCCACTGCAGTAGTTAACGAGTTGCAGCCTTATCCGAACACAACGTCACAAACTAATAGCCACGAAGTGAATTTGAGCAAAAATTTACCCAAATTGGTTCGGGTTTACACAGATTGTTCTGGCTGAAACCCTAATATAACATTTGCGCCAAAAAACACACGTGGGTTTTATGCGGCGTTGCCTCGTGGTTCGAACCAAGAGAGTCCAATGAACTGTAGGTTGCAAAAGGAGATTACAAT
Organism: Trididemnum clinides; assembly: GCA_963675345.1. NCBI lineage: Eukaryota > Metazoa > Chordata > Ascidiacea > Aplousobranchia > Didemnidae > Trididemnum > Trididemnum clinides. The sequence continues at coordinate 8,505,125 of OY776286.1, forward strand.
TCTATTGTTCGGTTTAAATCACAATGCTATCGTATCAGAGCTATCTGTGATTTAATCCCTCAAACCAATAGCACTGTACTGGCTAATCTCTAAAATCAATAATACTTTACTATCTGCTTCCAAAAATTATTACCTCTAAAATACTATCTAAGTATAGTACTATTGGTATTAGAGATTAGATAACGGACAGCTTTTACACAAGAAGAAAATCATACAAATGAAGCTGTTGGAAAATCACAACAGTCCTTCTTGCATTATGTTCAAACAAAAGGCAGTTAATAAATAGTAAATAGAATCAACACCGCAGAGGATTTTTTAGCATTATAACTGGGTGGGCAATGGCCTACCTAGTGAAGTTATTTTTGAAGTATTTAATGGGCAACATTCACAATTTGTTTGATAAATCAAAATAAACTTGTTTTTCAAGTGAATTTATGAAATGAAACATAACGTAGATAATCAATAAATTTTCGGGCAACATTGACCTTATTTCAGTGCCCAAAAATTAGCCATCTGTTGTGAACCGCTCACGTCAAAATCATCAATAAATCGACCACAATGTATTGGTAACCAGAATTCATAAAATTGGGATCTTTTTTATACTTTTTTGTCTCATCATAAAATTGCCTACCGGTAAAATTTAATTGAAAAATGCTTTGCAACACTGCATGCAATTTGACTTTTAAATTCGCGTAATCATGAATTGCTGATAATGGCAATTACGTGCATTTATAATTTAACCAAAAGGAAATTTTCATTTTTGCGTTACCTTTTTCTGCATGACCATGCATCTGCTGTGGTGGCCACTGTAACAGCATATTTCAGCGCAAGCTTTAATTGATCCTTTTTTTGTAAACCTTGGAAAAATACTTTGAAAATAGGTTTATAGCCAGCATCACAGAATATTTAATATACCAAAGGGTAAAAACAATCAAATTTATCGAATTGGTATCATTGGCTAAACTTTTATCTTTAACATGCATTGTTCTATGTTATTTTATAACCTTCCACACTCTTTAAGAAACAACCCCACGTTAAACAATGAGTGTCAGGTAAATGTAAGTTTGTAACCAAAAGGTATGAGCATTTAAACGATGCAGCAATAAAAGCATACTTATTATAAATCCTTCGTGTTAAGGTTCTTCTTGAAATGTCTTTCGCAGATGGAGCACAATACTTCATCAAATCCCTAAAACTTTCAGATTCTACCACATCAAGCGGAATCATATTGGCAACAAAGTGGTCCAGTAACTGAAAACAGGACTGGAGTAAACAAACCACACACACAGCCCATAAAAATAAAGCATTTAGGCAGTGACTATTTTGTCATCGCTGACATTTTACTCTTGGAAACTACTACGGTATGCTGCTGAATGCCTGTGATTGTCGAATTGTATGACGTACCAAAAACGTAACTTTTGATTGTTTGTGACTGGTTAATGTTTAAGACTTTTTGAAAAAAAAGGTGATCTGTGTGTACACTCTTCTCACAATTTTAATATCCAACATTAACGTTTATAACCAACTCTCTAACCAATACAATACAGTGACGCTGAGTCATTCGTGTCAAATATGCTTATTTAAAAATAGAAAATTGTCAACGGGAAAATAGGTTTCAAGGGTAAAATGCTATCAACGTCAAAACAGCCACTTCCAAATATTTAAAGAGTAAATGACCAAAAAACGAAAAAAGTATCTAAACTATGTATTTGTCTAACAGTAATTTCCATTTACCTTGTCTTCGTATTTGCTTTGAGAAGCAAAGGAATGACCTAAACGGAGTTGCTTTTGCGGCGGGCCAGCCATTTTTGTTTGAGCAGGAAGCTTTTCACATGCTTTATGTGACTTCTGTGTCAACGACTTCGCATTTTTTAAATGCTCAAGAAAAGTAGCATAAGAGCTTGCATGAGCACTCTTGTAATGCACCTTTAGATTGTTGTAAGACCGACGATTTGCTGATAGTGTTTTGGTAATTGGAAAGCATGCCAAACATTGGTAGATCACATTTTTGTCCATTTTTTTCTCCAATGAATTTGAAGTACTTTTTTAGATGAGGCCAGGGATCAACATTATTTTGTCTTTCTTCTTTCTCTTCGGCCGTTATAGAAACGACTCTTTCATCATCAGAAGAAGAATATATTTCAACAGCACGATTATCATTATCCATTTTATTTAAATACTCGGTTTTGTTTTTCTAGCTAGATAATGCAAGCAGATAATTAGGTTAGTCTTACCGAAAAAATGATAACATGACATTTTTACTTGCAGCTAAAAATGGAAGACTTGCAGTAGTTAACTAGGGGAATTTGTTTGATTATCATACTATATACAATTTGTTAGTTTGCTGCTAGTTTTTAAACAAGATAAAACTGACTATTTTGAAGCACGTCATTCATTCTGTATCTGCAGTTCCGCTCGATGTTATACTAGTAGTGATTAAGCACTATATACTGATAAGCACACAAAAACCGCACCAAAAATGTAAAATAGATTTTTAAACTAAGTCCAGTATCTCAGTGTTATTTTATGCCTACGCTACTCTACATTTTATGCAATACTTTTTAGTCTGAGGTTACTTTCGAAGTACAACGACTGGCAAAAAAAATAACCTCAGCCCGCTGTTACCAATTTCCTACTGAAACAAACTTCAAAAATGAAAGGATTGCTGCGCTGCTCTAAACTTTAAACACATGTTGAGGGCTCAGAAAGCACTAGAGCGAAACATTCTGCCCACGTGAAGCGATATATTTTTATTTCAACAAGGGACTAATTTAGCGCTAGCGGCAACAAATTTTTGAAAAACTAGCGCATCTTCCGCTAGCGCTAGTTTTCCAAAAAAGTTAACGCTCGCTACTGATGCCGCTAGTTCACGATAGCAATAGCGGCACTAAAGCGAACGCTAACGCAGCATTAGCGGCGCTAATAGCGGCCGCTAATTTTAGCGCCGCTAGTGCCCACCTCTGGCAGTTACATCAAAGACTTTGTAGTGGACAGACAATTGATAAAAAGCACAAAAAATCATCAATGAGCAAGCAAAGCAATGGCAGTAAGTATTCAAAGGCTAGTAGCTATAGTGCAGTTTCATGCAGAGAAAAATTTAGCGTTTAGGGGAACAAATAAAAATGTTCGTAATGAGAGTGTTCACAATGGAAACTTTTTAGGTCTTGTGGAGTTAGTTGGAAAGTTTGACCCTGTTCTTGATACACATTTGCAAAAAATCAAGACACACGAAATTCTTAATCACTATTTAGGAAAAGATGCTCAGAATGAACTTCTAGAAATCGTGGCTACAGCTACTTTGAATGAGATATTGAAACGTGTAAAAGCAGCTAAGTACTTCGCCATTATTTTAGACTGCATTCCTGATATAAGTCACAAAGAGCAAATGTCTCTAATTATCAGGTATTTGTCTGATGGTAACTTGGCTCCTCCAGGTGTTTATGAACATTTCATTAAGTTTATACAAGTTCAAAGTAGCACAGGAGAAGATTTATATAAAACACTATGAAGCACACTGAAGGAAATAAATTTAAAAGTGCAAGATATTCGAGGCCAAGGCTACGACAACGGTAGCAACAGGAAAGGTCACACATCTGGAGTACAAGCATGACTGTCAAAAGAAAATTTAAAGGCGTTTTTTGTACCCTGTGCATGTCAGAATTATAACCTTTTACTCGGAGAGGTAGCCAGTGTTGTCCAGATGTTATAACATTCTTTGGAATCTTGCAAGCGATCTACACATTGTTTTCAGCATCAACTAAAAGTTGGGTTGTTTTTAAAAAATATGTTCCTGAGTTATCAGTAAACCCTTGAGCATTACAAGATAGGAATGTCGCATTGACAGTGTTAAAGCTATTCGTTATCAGGTTGGAGAAGTACATGATGCTCATGTTGAAATATACGAGATAACAAATGAGTCGATGGTAAAAGAAGAAGCTGAATCTTTAGCAAACCAGCCAAAAGACTACAAATTTTGTGTTTCGTTGATATTTTGGAATGAAGTACTTTTTAAAGTTAACTATGTAAGCAAAGAACTACAAGGTGAAACAAAAGATATTAATGAAGGCATGCAGTCATTTGAAAAACTCTTGTCATGGCTAAGAAATTATAGAGAGGAAGGCTTTAATGATGTTCTAATAGGTGCAAATGAATTGGCTGAATCGATTGAATTACCACCGGAGTCTAAAAAATTTCATAAAAAAAAATACGTTGAAGGAAGCGAATGTTTTTATATGAGGCAGATGATCAACCTTATGATGATCCAAAAGAAACGTAGGCTACAAAGTTTAGTGCTTCAACTTAGTCCTAGATCAAGCTATTCAGTCATTAGAAAGTAGATTTAAACAACTTAAAAATCATGCAAAATTATTTGATTACTATTATGTTAAATAAAATGTAACGCTCTTTCCGAAAGTTGTCGATTCAAGTTGGACAAATTTGTGAAAAAATTGCATTTCCAAGACTTTTTAAGTTTGCTACAGGAAATTTATTGTTTGGAAGGCTTTTTATCGATAAACAGAAATTTTGTTTCGGTGAACGAATGATTAGGCTAGCAATGTGTAGCAAGGTTGCTGCGTTTTGCCTACACGATGTTTATGGCTACAAGTTTGGTTTGGTTTCACGAACACTTTCTGCACGACTTTTTCTTGTGCTTTTATTCTGCCAGAATTGTTTTATTTGTAACCGCTGAAGAAGTTGAGTGTGTGCCAGCTAAAATCAGATATGAAGAAATAAAGCCAACTAAAAAAGCAAAAAAAACAGATAAAAAGACAAAAAATGAGCTAAAATCTGAGGTATCCAAGAAATATGGTGCGTCAGTATTTTCCAAACTGCTGAAGAGAATAATAAAGAAACCAATTAATCCAGACAAGCATGAAGGTAATTATACAAAGCGCATTGTTTGACGTAGGAACTTTGCAGTACCGGAACGTCGTTTTTTTTAACGTTAATCAGGTAATCTGCCGCAGTGATTGAGGTTGAGGAAAACTCTCTCTTTGGTTTACTAATGTTGAAGTGTTTGGCATCATTTGTCTTGATGATTTGGTGGTATTCCTGAATGTTCATCATTTTGAATTTGCTTCTATCGAGTGATTTTATGCGGCAGTTATTTCGAAAACTCATGTTTGGGTTGGGTAATGTGGAGTTTTTGAAATTCCTTGACGTGTTCTTGGCACTTGAACTTAGCAATTTTTGTGGAGCTCTCCGCTGGACAAACATACCAATATCCTGACACTGCCATTCATCTCTAAAATTTGTGACATACCGGTGTTGTTGAGAATGATCAGTACTCCTTTAAACGCTTAAAGTTAAATTATATTAACCTTGTGTCAGATGTAATTTCATTACGACATATTTGTCAAAAGCAATGGATAGTTTACAAGCGGAAGTTTACGGATCACTGGGGATACGTGCGAAACTGTTAAGGCGTTGATAAAAACATGCAATTTTTTAGTTATAAACTAATTTTGCTTTTGTGAGAAATTCATGGACTAATATATGCTGATACGTGTTTCAAGTGTTTTTTCATTTTTATATGGTTTATGGCAGGCCACACATCTGCGATAACAACTAATACTGCGCTGTAATATTTTTTTGTTCGAGCAATTGATAAATGTTCTCTATTATTTCAAGAAAGCAGAAAGGGTTAAAATTATTTTATGGCAGCAAATCAGTTAAAAAATGATGGAAACTATTGCGCCTGAACTATAGGCATGAAAAAAGCTAAAGTTCAACGTATGTTGCAAGAGAACATTTTATACGAGATGGCAAAACTGGGGATAATCCTGTGGAGATTAGTGGTTGGCATGAAGAATGTACAGTGAAATCTAAAAACTCTTTAGACAGTTTACTTTGGTCGAAGCACTGACGTTGCACTTGCTCTTGCTTCTGTTGAGGAAATCATTCATCTCGAAATTGTGTTGGAAAACAAGAGATAATAGAGCTGTGCACGGTGAGGAGGATGACCGTAATTGTGGTAAATCATGTCATGATTCAATCGCTACATCATTGCTAGCAGTGTTCATTTGTTGTGCATGACATACGCTTAAGTTGTTGACTCCTAACAATTTATTGTATTACAGACATCGCGTTTATTCAATACACTGCTTAGTGAGCTTACATATGCGGTTAGTCGTTACTGGTATTTAACCTTCCTCAACTTTTTTGCATTGACTTAATGCTAATGTAGGAAGTAATGGTAGCTTAAGAGCGTGAAAATGAGCTTTCTTTACTAATCTGAGTAAAATATTACTTCCAGTAAACTAGTAAACATTTTATTTTAGAACGTATCGGTTTATACTTAAAGCGTCATTAGTGAGGATTTCAGTCCACTGCTGAAATCGTTCGATTTTACTGATACGTTAATCGACTTTCGTATAAAAACCGTCATCAGCTAGTCAAATTCATTAAGCATTTTGATGTATTTGATCATTAGCTCTCATATATTCTCTTCTGACTATCTTGACATCATGTTTGGTCACGTGTGTATGTTAATTATGTTTAAGTGTTTTTGCGGTAGTGAGATGGAGTAAGTTTATCAGACTAAAGATGCACAGACGTGACAAGGGAGCAAGCTTGAACCCGATCAAAGAAGGTAGACAGAATTTTCAAAGTATAGCAAAATATCGAGCTCTAACCATCTGTAATACTATCAGCAATTTCCTCATCAAATGGCAAAGCCAATCTAGCGCTAGTACAAAAAGTAGATACTCTGCATTTTGAAGATGCGCTCAAATTTACCAACACACCAACAAATCCTCCTGATTTTTTTCGTGCAGCGACTGCTACCTCCATTCAGGCGTTGGGTAACTTCATACCAACCAAGTAACAAAATTGATCCACTGTTTGAAGATTGCCTCTGGCGTCATTTATTTTCTTTGATTTTTTTCATGCTTGGCACTGGAGGTTTTGTGATGGCTGCCAAAATTAAATTTGCAGAGATAGCATAGTGTAACTTATTCGAACATCCTGCTTTATTCATGCATTTGCTCCCGCCTTTGCAATTTTGTATTTGTTTTTGCTAAAAAAATATTTTGTGCTAAAAACTAGAATTTTGTCAACGTCACGGGGAATCGAAAATGAAACTTGGTAAATGAATGCAAAACTGGCGAGAACGTGGAGGCTGTTGGATGAACTTTCAGTGCTCAAAACATATGCTGCAGAACTACCAATGAAAGTACTACGGCATGAACTGATAGCATTTGTAGTTATTTCTAATATCTATTTGCAAGATTATAAGCGACCATTTTCTTTTGTAACATTTTTTAAATATGGAAATGCAATGAAATCTTTCATCGTACGTTCCACAGATTGCTGCGAAATTCAGTTCAAGTGTGCTCTAAAAGCAAGTTTGGAAGAAATAATGCTTTTTATTTCCTTGTAATTTTTTAGCGAGCTTTTCACTGTCTCTTTGTAGTTACTTAAAAGCTTTATTCCAAAAACTTACATATTTCTTGACGCATCCGATTCACTGCTGCTTAGAGTGTAATCAAATGCATAGTCAAGAAAGCTTATCATACTCCCCAAAACGTAAATGTGATACGCAAAACATGACTTTGAATTCGCGATGAGGTTCCTCATGCCAGTTGAAAATATTTTTGATTGTTTGGTATGCAGTACCAGACAGTTTCGGGGAAGTTGAACCTGCAAGCGGCTTTTAATCGGTTTGCAAATAAATGTTTAATGAAGTGAGGTATAAAGACCTACCATGTGAACATACATGAATTACAGGTACAGTTTAGGTATTTGTGATACGATATCTATATATATAAAACTCAAAGTTTGTCTGTCTGTCCGCTATAGAAATAAAACTGGAGACATTTAGATACAAACAAACATATGAATCTTATATAACTTTTTCCAGGGAAGCCAAGTACGGTATTTTGATTTCGATCAGAATCGTCTATGGAATGCCAATATGTATCTGAATATTCGTAATGGTACGTCTAAGTTGATCATTTTTCGTTTTTCAATTATTAAAAAGAGTGAAAGAATATACTTTGATAATCCTATCATATATATTTTACCATTCAATCCAAAGGGATAATTTATCTCTCTCTCTCTCTCTCCCTCGCTCCCTAACTCCTCTCTCTCCCTCCCTCCGTTCCTCTCTCTCTCTCTCTCTCTCTATCTCTCTTTGGTCTGTACGCTTTACAAATTTAACTGCCGACATATAGATAAAAATGCAACTTAATATTTTATTTATTTATTTTTTCCTTTTTAGAAATAAAACATTGAGATGCCTCCTAAGAAGAGACTTAAATTTGGAAAATCTGCAGATGCACGAAGAAAACATGCAGCAAGAGCATCAGAAACAGAAGAACAGAGGCAAAGCAGAAGACAAGTTGATGCCCATAGGCATGCTATATCCAGGCAGCGGGACTCTCAAGAACAACAACAAACCAGGAGACAGATTGATGCTGAGAGACATCCTATATCTAGGAACCAGGAATCTCAAGAAGTACAACAAACCAGGAGACGAGTTGATGCTGAGAGACATGCTATATCTAGGAACCAGGAATCTCAAGAAGTACAACAAACCAGGAGACGAGTTGATGCTGAGAGACATGCTATATCTCAACAGCAGGAATCACAAGAAAACGGTCAAATAAGACTTTTGAGAAGTAGGAGCAGGCAACGTGAATTGAGGTTTCAACCATTTACTACAAGGCAATGGAAACAAGGTGCATTTCATTATGATCCAAAACATGATTATGCAGCTGAAGAAGCAATCACTATTGGTTCTATGTCTAAGGTCTGCAATTATTGCAGAGCTAAAAAATGGGATAATGAACCTCCTGGTGTGTGCTGTTCTAACGGTAAAGTTCAATTGGCAACGTTTCAAGAACCACCACAACCTTTAAAAAATCTTCTTACCGGCTCCACTTCTGACTCAAAACATTTTTTTCAGCATATTCAAAAGTATAACTCAGCATTTCAAATGACATCTTTTGGAGCTAAAATTGTTACACAAGGGGGATTTATGCCAACTTTCAAAGTTCAAGGTCAAGTTTATCATAGAATTGGAAGTCTTTTACCAGAAGAGAATGAAAACTGTCAATTCTTACAAATTTATTTTATGGGGAATCAAGAAAACCAAGCTCAAAGGCGGTGTAATGTCAGCGAGGGAACAAAGCTTAATATTATTCTAAGTCTTCAAGAAATGTTACACTCAAGAAATAGCTATGTGAAAACTTTCAAGTCTGTATTAGAACATATACCTTTAACAGAATATCAAATTGTTATTGATGCAGATAAGAGACCTTCTGGAGAACATGCCAGTGGTTTTAATGCCCCTGAATGTAGTGAAGTTGCTTTAATAATGAGAGGTGAGCAGCATGGCAAAAAGAATATTATTTTGAAATGTAGAGATAACACTATTAAACGGGTCAGTGAAACCCACAGATCATACGATGCTCTATAATACCCTTTGATTTATGTAAATGGAGAAGATGGCTATCATTTTGGACTTCCTCAGGCTGGGGTCAATTTCAGAAAGACAATTTCATGCATGGATTTTTATGCATATCATTTTATGATTCGGGACAATTCTTTCAATCATTGACATCGAGCCCAGAACCTTTTTCATCAATATGCTGTGGACATGTTTGCTAAGGTGATATCAGAAAGATTGCTATATATTAGAACTCATCAAAAAGAACTTCGTGCTGAATCTTACATACATTTAAGAGATGGCATTAATAATGACGTAAGTGGAGAAAATCTGGGCCAGTTGTGTATTCTTCCTTCAAGTTTTACTGGCAGTCCACGGTATATGCATGAAAGGACGCAAGATGCAATGACCTATGTGCGTACCTACGGTCGTCCAGATCTCTTCATTACTTTCACATGCAACGCAAAATGGATCGAAATTCAAAATGAACTACTTCCTGGTCAAACTTACATCAATAGGCATGATCTTACAGCAAGAGTTTTCCGTTTAAAACTGATAAAATTAATGAATCTTATCACAAAATCTGAAATATTTGGACCAGTCCGGTGCTATATGTACACTATTGAGTGGCAAAAAAGAGGATTACCACACGCCCATATTTTGATTTGGCTGTCTACAAAGATACATTCCAATCAAATTGATTCATTTATATCAGCAGAGCTGCCAGACCCTAACAATGACAAATTTCTCTTTGAAATTATTAAGTCACAAATGGTGCATGGTCCATGTGGTGCTTACAATCACAAATCCCCATGTATGAAAGATGGTAAATGTTCTAAAGGTTACCCAAAGCCGTTTCTGCTAGAAACTCAAACAAACGAAGAAGGATACCCATCATATAGAAGAGGAAAGCCTGAAGATGGCGGCCATCAAGTGAAAATTGGACAACATGAAATAGATAATCGATGGATTGTACCATATTGTCCATTATTAGCAAAGACATTTAATGCACATATAAATGTTGAATTTTGTAATTCTGTCAAGTCAATCAAGTATGTCTGCAAATATGTCAATAAAGGGTCAGATGCCGCAATGTTTGCACTCCAAGAGACAAATATCCATGATGAAATTACTCAGTATGAAATAGGGAGATATATAAGTAGCAATGAAGCTTTCTGGAGAATTTTCGGCTTTCCCATACATGAACGACATCCCGCCATTCAGGAACTTGCTGTCCATTTAGAAAATGGACAAAGAATTTACTTTACAAAAGAAACTGCTGCACAGCAAGTCCAAGCTCCAAAGAACACTACGCTTACAGCATTTTTAAATTTGTGTCAAGAAGATGAATTTGCTAGAACACTTTTCTATCATCAAGTATCATCCTATTATACATGGAGTAAGGATTCGTGGAACAAAAGAAAAAGGGGTGCTGAAGTACAAGGTTATCCTAACGTAAAATTTGATTCGACTCTTGGAAGAGTCTACACAGTACACCCGAGTCAACACGAATGCTTCTTTTTAAGAATCTTGCTGCATGAAGTTAAAGGCCCCACTTCTTTTGAAACTCTCAGAACTGTTGATGGTCATATTTGTTTAACATATAGAGAAGCTTGCTTTAGATTGGGATTATTGGAAGATGATGCACAGTGGGATGCAACTTTATCAGAGGCTTTAATTTCACGCTCACCCAAATGTTTAAGAGCTCTCTTTGCCATTCTTCTTAAAACCTGTGAAGTTAGCAGCCCTGTGACATTGTGGCAAAAATATAAAAATGACCTTTCTGAAGACATCAAGTATCAGGCTCAATTAAGAAACCCTGGAGCAGAAATTGAATACAATGACAGTATCTATAATATGGCTTTGATAGATATAGAGGACAGAATTATATCTATGGGAGGTGAACAACTATCTACATATGGTTTACAACAATGCAACAGAACTGATTTCAGTCATTTAGTTACTGAACTAATAAGAGAAACCTCCTATGATATAAATGTTTTGGCTAAATATGTAAGTGAAAACGAATCAAAGCTCTTGTCTGACCAAAGAAATGTTTATACCCAAATCAGTGAACAAGTTCGATGCAAAAGTGGGGGTATTTGTTTTCTAGATGCTCCAGGTGGAACAGGGAAAACTTTTGTTATAAATCTTATACTAGCCAAGGTCCGGAAAGCGAACAAGAGAGCTATGGCAGTAGCATCATCAGGTATTGCTGCTACATTGCTTCCAGGAGGACGAACCGCACATGCTGCATTTAAACTGCCCTTAAATTTAATCACCAATGAAATACCTGTTTGTAACATTAGCAAGTCTTCCGGAACTGCCAAAGTTCTTCAAATGTGCGATTTGATTGTTTGGGATGAGTGCACAATGGCGCATAAAAAATCATTAGAGGCGTTAGACAGAGCTTTAAGAGACATTAGAAACTGTAATTTGGTGATGGGAGGAACAACTCTATTACTTTCAGGGGATTTTCGTCAAACGCTTCCAGTAATACCTAAAGGAACCAAGGCAGATGAAATCCAAGCATGTCTGAAGTCTTCTCCACTATGGCGCAATGTGAAAATTATGAAATTATCTACAAACATGAGAACTAAATTGTTCGGAGATATTATTGCCCTAGATTTTTCAGAAAAGCTACTAAAACTTGGAAAGAGAAGGTTACACCTTGATAATAATGGTGATCTACAACTTACACCAATAAGTATCATTATTAATTCGGTTGAAGAATTGATAGAGCATGTATTTCCAAATGTAATGCATCATTATCAAAATCATGCCTGGATATGTGAAAGGGCAATTTTGGCACCAAAGAATGTCACAGTAAATAATATAAATGATAAACTTTTAGGTTTAATTCCAGGAAATTCATACACATATAAATCTGTTGATTCTGTCATCGATGAAAATGAAGCAGTTAATTATCCTATTGAATTTTTGAATTCTTTAGAGCCTCCAGGATTTCCTCCCCACCGTCTTCTATTAAAGGTTGGAGTGCCAATTATGCTACTGAGAAACCTAGATCAGCCAAGACCATGCAATGGCACACGCCTGATAGTAAAAAAGTTAATGCCACATGTAATTGAAGCCACTATTCTTACAGGCTGTGACAAATGAGAAGATGCATTTATATCTAGGATTCCTCTTATTCCATCAAATGTACCCTTTGAATTTAAGAGACTCCAATTTCCTGTGCGATTAATTTTTGCCATGTCTATTAACAAATCGCAAGGACAAACTCTAGCCGTTGCTGGGCTACATTTGGTAGAACCATGCTTTTCCCATGGTCAGTTATATGTTGGTTGTTCAAGAGTCGGAAGTTCGAAAAATCTTTATGTCGATGCACCGAATGCGAAAAAAAAATTTAGTTTACAAAGAAGTCTTATGATAATCTGCTATTAATTATATTTTTACTAGAGGCCTATTTGTACTGTTGTACGATGAAATAAAAATCATGAAAACACATTAAAATATGGTTATTCAATGTAAAAATTTAATCAGTCTTTACATTTTACCCGATCAACGGCGGGTAAATCTGCTAGTTAAGAATACAGTATATCAGGAGTGACCAACCAGTCAGGGCATCAAAGGCCACATTTCTTACTGTGTTATCGCAAAGAGCTATGTTATACACGTAGGCACACATGAGCATCGCCTCATCTCTTCCCCACACATACACCCTCGACTCACCTAGATTTATTGAGCAGAAGCGGAGTAAGCTAAAGTGTCGTTGAAGATTTGAAGCTATGAAAAGCGCTTTTCCTGACGCCTGACATATAAGGCAGAATGGCTTGCCACAACGTTTAACAAACAAATATAGGCTCTCCCACTCTGTTAAAAACGTCTCTTATTCTCATATTTTCGTTTTTATGTGCATTTTTCCCTGCCATTTGGAGAGCAAACTTGACACATTTACTCTAGAAAATAATACAATCTAAAAACTTAACCTAATTAGCCTGTCTTCGTGCCCCCAAAGAAACTAATTTCTGAGGCCAGCAGTCCTTCTGGCCCAATTTCATTGTATCTGACAGATTGAGTTGCAGCACAAAAGCTACAGTTTAAGTGCTTGATAAGATAAATTGGCTGTACCAAAACTGGGTGCAAAAAGATACAGTTACCGTAGAGTACTTTTTACCGTATTGAAAATGCATCACGTGCTGGTATAAACCGATAAATACGTACAGTTTCTGTCTACGAATGCTTGCTGGGTAGCATACAAATAGGCATACCATTACAAAAAGTCGTTTAGTAGTATGCCAACTATCGAATAGCTTAATTCAAAAATTACGCATCAGTCACTTTGGCGCCTATTTTCCTCACAACTTTACATTTATGCGTCCATACAAGTGGCGAAATCATTAGATAAAAGTGTGTAAAATTATTAACCTATGGCTGTTTTTATTGTGAGTTGGCCCGGTTCCAAGCTACATTCTGAAAACAAAGTAAATAACATTTTGTTATTGACTTCAAAAATTTGGCAGAAATGTAACGGCTATGCACCATCCCTGATGTTTTTCTACTCTTCTTCTTCGTATGGAGGGGCATCCAAAAAACCAATGGAATCAGATGCTGGCTGTGGTGGTATTAAGCCTGCATCGAGTATCGTCATCCAAAACAGTCAGACCAGCCACCCCTCGAGGTGCCCAATGTTTGGAGCACGTTGAGATAACGTGGTCTGCGGTTTGATTGGTGGCACCACACTCGCAATTGGGCGAGGGAGTGAGACCCCATTTGTATATGGACTAGTAGAAACGCCCAACGCCAGTCCGCACGCAATTGAGCTTAACCCAAAACGTTTTTTTTAGTTGTTGTTGGCAATTTATTTCGGTTCTGTTTTGTCAACACAAAAAAACTGGACGATAGGATAAAAACAATGAGCGAAAAGGGAATGCAGGTGACAAAACGAATTGACGTTAAACATACCCAAATTTCTTGAGGTTACATTAAAAAGATTGTAGAAAGGGGCATGGTCATTGCATGTTCTGGGCAAGCCCATTCCAAGAGGTCTAGAACTAGCCCTGGAAATGAAAACATGGAGTACGGATGTGTGTTTGGAATACTCTGCACTCCATCTATAATTTGTCCACTGAGCCGCGTAGATGCCTAGTTTAGATAGATCATTTAATAGTTTTCGTGCAGCAGGCACAAATGGGCGTCTAGACTTCAGTCTCTCCCGGGGAAAATCCAGTAACCCAGTTATTTGACCGTGAAAAATCTGGGTCTGGGTTCAGGCTGTCACGCCTGGCCATAGAGAGCACCGCCTTCAAGCGGCGAAGCTCAGCTGGCTGGGTGTCTGAAAGGATTGGCAGGTGGTCCGTTGGCGTAGGAAGCAGGCATCCACTGACAATGCCTAAGGCGTCATTGAAAACACTGTCGATGAGGCGAGTGTGTGCGTTGCGACACCAAACTGGTGCGCAGTACTCAGCTGTAGCGTAAACCAAGGATTGGGCAGCTGTATACAGTGTTTTAGAGCCAGCGCCCCATCCCGAGCCCACAAGTCGTCTCAGAAGCGTGATGCGGGTAGCTAGTTTTTTGCGCAATGTCTCGAGATGGTGGCGGAACGTGAGTGATCTGTCCAGTTTTACCCCAAGGTAGGTTGGAACTGGGCAAAATGGCAAGAGTTTATCATTAGCGTAGACTTTAGGCTCACGTTTGTCCTCTCGATTGTGTAAATGAAAGGCCGCCATCACCGTTTAGGCATGGCTGAGTTTCAACCTCCAAGTCGTGAGATACGCTGAGAGTGTAGCCATGTGTCGCGTTTTGATATACAGGGTGCGCCAAAAAGACCTGACACATTTGAAAATTTAATAGAAATCAAACGCGTTGACGAAAATAATTGATGTTTACATTTTTGGAAAGCGTATAGCATGCCATTTTGTGCGGTGTCCAAAAAACAATATACAATGCATTTGTGACGTCATAATGGTTGATTTTTAAATTAATGTAATTTTTAAAATTGTGCTTTATTTGCTAAAATGAAGTGGTTGGGCTCACACCGTTCTTTCGTTGTGGAAACTTTTTTTACGAACAGTGGATCAATAACTGCAACTCAAAGATTATTTTGTACGCACTTCAAGCTTGGAAGACACGATCCAGTGCCAAGTCGAAACACAATTTTGTTGTGGATAAAGAACTTTAGAAAAAATGGATCTGCACTAAAACGACGATCGACCGGCCGACCTTGGACTTCCACAACTCCAGAAAATGCAATGGCAGTAAAAGCGTCAGTTCAACAATCTCCACAACGTTCTGCGAGAAAACACGCAGCTGCTTTGAGGATCTCCGCAACCAGCGTAAGAAGAATTCTTCACAAAGAACTGCAAATGCATCCGTACAAGATTATGTTGGCACAAGAACTAAACGAA
The DNA here is from genome assembly GCA_963675345.1 of Trididemnum clinides. NCBI lineage: Eukaryota > Metazoa > Chordata > Ascidiacea > Aplousobranchia > Didemnidae > Trididemnum > Trididemnum clinides. The sequence goes on from OY776286.1 coordinate 8,520,884, forward strand.
AATGACTTTGAAACCCGAAGAGCTTTGTGTTTGGAAATTCAACAAAATGTTTGTATGGATGCTTTGGTGCTATACAGCGATGAGGCTCATTTTCACTTGTGTGGTACCGTTAACAAGCAAAACTTTCATTACTGGGCTGAATCTAACCCTCGTTCGCTGCATGAACGTCCGTTGCATTGTCCCAGAGTAACGGTGTGGTGTGCAATAGCAAGGTTTGGCATATGGGGTCCGTATTTCTTTGAAGAAGAAAACGTTGTGGCAACTGTAAATTCTGATTGATATCGCAAAATGCTAGAGAATTTTTTGAAACCAAGATTGAACGAGCGTGAAGATCAACAACAACTTTGGTTTCAACAGGATGGAGCAATAGCCCACACTTCCCGAAATGCAATAAAGATTTTGAAAGAAATGTTCCCTAATTATTTGATTTCCATGCGTGGTGACATTGGCTGGCCACCAAGATCACCTGACTTGAACCCATGCGATTATTTTCTCTGGGGTCACCTGAAATCGAAAGTGTACACTCAACGCCCACGATCAGTAGAGGAGTTAAAAGACGCAATACGACATGAAATTGCTGCCATAACACCCATGATGATCAACCGAGTAATCGACAACTTTCATAAGCGTGTTAACCTCTGCGTAAACAATCACGGCAAGCACCTAACTGATTTAATTTTTAAAACCTAATAAAATGCATCGTTGTTATTTTGTTATTTTACGTTTTTATTTAAAAATGTTGTAGTGTTTGGTTTTTAGTGTTATTTTGGTTTTTATATCGCATTAATATAATTGTTATTTTGCATTTAAAAAGCACTTTGCTTACAAAATGCCATAATTTTCAACATCAACTATTATTACGTCACAAATTGTAGTGTTCATGTTTTGCGTATTCCACACAAAATGGCGTGCTGTACGCTTTCCAAAAATGTGAACATTTCCTGTTTTCGTCAACAGGCTTGATTTTTATTAAACTTTCAAATGTGTCAGGTCTTATTGGCGCACCCTGTATATAATATAGAACTTTTCAGTTCTATCTCAATCTTAAATTTCTTTTAAAATTGAGGCGATGTATGATAATCGCTCGGATAATTAGGTCTGACTGCAATTTAATAAAACTTGGAAAAGATTGGCTTCCACTAAAACATCTTAAACCACGTTAAGAACAAAATAATGTATTCTCAGAAATAATGCTTCACGACTTCAAGCTTCTTTGCTAAACGATCTCAGAACTAATCACTTTACTACATAACCAGAAAACCGCCAAAATTAATTTCACCAATAACTGCTTAATTCTCGCCACATCCACAGAATCCACAATAAATTATCACAAAAAACAATAGCCCTTCTTTACTCAGTCAATCAATCTCTCTCTCCCCATTTCACGCTTCTCTATCTTCTCTCTACTTTAACCAAAATAAAAATCCTGTCGCATTATATGTAAACGGAAAAAAAACAATCCAGAAAACGCTAGAACGAAATCACGTGAAAAAAGAAAAAAAAGCATTTCAAGTTATGTAATTAGTTATCGAAATTCTTCGAAGAAGCTGGAATCACTAGATCAATCTGGAATTTTTCTATGTCGTAACAACGATTGTGACGTAATAAAGGCGTACTTGCAGCAAATTCAATTGCGAGGAAAAAAGGTCTTTTTTTTCTCAATCAGTAGCCGAGCGAATAAATGACACAGCACTTTACACAAATATAAAATAATTCTTTCAAGGCAAATTTCCTTATTTGTGACAACATGCCTTGACTTAAAGTTTCCTCCATGCCTTTCCAGTCCCTAGACGAATGCAGCAAAGCCAAATCATCGGCACAAGCATACTTTCTAGAAGTTGTGTAGGGAAGATCGTATATATTAAAAAAGAGGGGTGCCAACACCAATCCCTGGGGAACGCCATTTCTCAGACGTCAATGCCTGCCTCGCTTGCTATCACCAGTGGCGAGGGTGAAGCTTCTATTTCAGATAAGCTCCAAGATCATCCCAACCATGTGCCTATCTGGCAAAAGTCTCAGCAGCTTGCTGGTAAGGCCGCGGTGCCAGACAGTGTCATAAGTTGCTGTCGGGTCAAAAAACACGGCACCGGCCTTCTTCTTAGCCTCAAAAGAGTCCTCGATATTTTGCGTGAGCAAAATGGTTTGGTCCACGATTGATCTCTCGTGTCAAAATCCAGCCTGCTCCCTTGGGAGCTGTGGATCGATAATTGGTTCCATACGGGTATGGGTAAGCCTCTCAAGGATCTTGTAGGGGACACAAAGCAGATCTTGTAGGGGACACTTTTCTGCTCGATTCTCATTAAAAAAGCATTGCTTTTGATTTTGAAACAACAATTAGCAATGTCAAAAAAACATAAAAATTTCACTACCGGTATTTCTCACAACTGCCCATATTCGTAACCTCGACATTGCTGATAGAATCGCTGCAACATTGGCAACTAATTGTAGGCATAAATGAATCGCTTCGGGCTAGATTAATCATTACCTGGTATCATTCATGCCAGCAAAATTCGTGCAGACAGAAGCTTTAAGTGGGATAGATAGACATAGGCTACAATTACGAAAAATTTGTTAGTAGTGGTACTAATATTTAGTTGGTTATTCCTTAAAATACATATCAATGACAAGTTTTAAATTATGCTTCCATGCACTTCATCAAATGAACACATTAACGTTTGTGAAATCGTTGGCTGTTCCAATTGTGAACAAATCTAATTCCTAAGTACGCCTATTCTGGAAAAACAGAGATAGCAAAATGTAGATAGGGACTGCAAAAACTTTGGGGGAATATAGCAGCTATGCGCAATCACCAATAATGTATTTTAATTGATTTGTTTTTGAAACAAGAATTGGCTATGGCAAAAAACCTGAACTTTTATTTTACCGGTACTGTTCTCACTATTATCATTTGTGTGAAGCCGGCGCAGCCATCTCATGCGATATTTTTAACCTCGGCATCAATGGTGGGGCCCTTCTATAAAGAGGTTGCATATAACGTCACACATTTTGCGCCAAAAAAGTGGCTGACCAAAAGCTGTAATTTATGTTGGAAAGGTATACGGCAAACACCAATTATTCATTAGGGTTATTTCGAAAACAAATGAGAAATTACTTAAAAATTGGAATGAATTGTTGCTAATTGGATCCTCGAAAACAAATAAAATAAATTTAATCAAAAGCAATTTGATTGAGATTAGGTCTTTCAGTTGGATAATTTAAACTTAACACTGTGTGCCCATATTAAAAAGTTGCCCCTAAGAGAAGTGCCATCTAAATACCATTTGCTCCTCAGTTTAAAGTGACTCAATACTAATTAGATACTTGTTGGTACATTAGCAAAAACAACCATTATCTGATCATTGCTATCGGTACCTTAAGCTAACCGGCAAGCTTGCTTGTTGTGTCCATGAGCAAGGCACTTAACGGCATGCCACCATCTTTATGTGGCAAACAGGTGGTGGACCCAAGCAGTCTATCCATCGTGGTGACCCAGTCTCACGAAAGTCATGCAATCAGAGCATGAGCTCATACGCATCAATAAATGAATTGGTAGGTATCGAAAGTTATTAAATTACCCTTGGTCCAGCAGCCTAGGCAATAGCCCAAAAATTGTTTAAGGATTAGTTAAGATCGCAAAATTACATCTGATGCATAAATGCGACTGGCCTACAAGCACTATTAACAAACAATTTCAAAAAATTACTGATTTTATTCATCCATATCAAATCCAACAGACAACAAACAGTACAAAAGTCTGCCCTGTCATTTAGGCTACAGTAGGCCTATGATTTGAGTTTACTACTTTTCAGTATGCATATGCAACTAAATATACTGTATGAGTTGCACATTACAATTAACTTAAACTTAGGATTCTCAAACACGCCAATTAATTGACAATAAAACCCTCACAGAAGCTGGCTACAAATAATTAGCCTGCATGTCTAGCCCATAAAAATTAGCCCAACTGTTAGGAACAACAAGCAAACCTTAGGACTTCTTACCTTACTTTGACTTCAGGTTCATTCCTTGGCATAATTAAAACAACATAATTAACGTTTATTCAACAACTTTCTCGTTTATTTATTTGATTTGCAAAAAACGATATCACTCCTATTCAATTCAATGCAAAAACACTGAAAGTGGTCAGCCACTTTTTTGGAAAGCGCATTTTGATGACGTATGATCACGTGCATACAACTTTCTTGTTACAATACCGGTACTTAACTGTGCATGCTTCATTTTGATTTAATATCCTTTCAGCCAAGACGAAGCAATATAGGCTACCTGTAGTCACATACTTTTGCTCATGCAAATTTAACTACAATTACGAAAATGTCGCGCGTAGTAGGCCTAATGTTAAATAGCTAAATCCTAAAAGTACATTGCAAACACCTTGACGCCTTTCCGCAAGTTTGCTATGCTTTCAAGCACTTGCTGAATTTAGCTGATAAAAGTTTATCGGTTTAAGGATAACTACAACAAAAACTGGGCAAATAAGACGTTGTCAGGGACTCAAGAAACTGTCGAGACATGTAGCGGCTATGCGCAACGCTATAATGTTTTTTTTACTCGATTCCTTTTCAAAAAACTGTACGATACTTTTCTTTCCGAACAAAAATAAACCACGTAAAAAACATAAACTTTTTATTAATGATTTGACAAATATCCATTGGGTGAAGCCGGCTTTGCCAGCTGAACCGATATTCTTAACTTCGACATTAGTGATGTGGGGCTCTCCGGGCGACGCAGACAGAGCCGGCAGGTAATTAGTAGACATGTACCGGTACGAACAAAACAATGATCGGTATTGGAATCAAGTTACTCAGTGCTATCCTCAACCTTAGGCTAAACAAAATTTTGTACTTCTTGAGTTTTTGTCTGTGTATTTTCGGCTCAACTGTCAGGCAAATTTTTCCTCTTATATTCCAGACTTGATTCTGTAAATCTTGAAAAAAATGTATTCCTAATTCATTCCCAAACCCACATTTTTTTTCTCAATTACTGGCGGATACTAATTTTGAAAAAGTGATTCTGGCAACTTCAGCTGTGTTATAAACTTTCTTAAGCTTTGTGTTGCACAGGTGGCGGGGAACGTTTTATGAGGCCACGCCAAAGTTGTTTTAAGAACATTGTTATTACCCACAAATATTTAGGCACGGAAAAAGATTATATCCAATCAATATTTTCAATCCAAAGTAAAGCCTAAGACTTTTTTTGTGGGGATCGACTATTTTAAGGTCAATGATTTGTGTTGGTTATTCAAAACATTTTTATTTGAAGATCAACTTTTTGACGTCATTGTTTCCATATTTTTTCTTCATGTTGGAGGGAAAAGTCTTCTTTAAAATCGCTTGTTAAATCTTTTTTCTTACTGCTTTAGGGAAAAGCCTTTGGGGAACAACTTCATCAAATTTAATTTTGTGTCCAAAAGTCTGGCTTTTTAAAATTTATTCCAGCTCCTTGACCTCTGCTATTGCAGATGTGGTGTGTGTGGTACATGGTTTCTTCGTCTTGATGAAGACTTTCTGCGTACTACAATAATAACTCGATTGCATTTTTTAATTTAAATCTAATTGGGGAATCATAGGATGTACCGGTACCAAATTAGTTACTGGTAGATCTAAATTAGAGTTGATTTGTCAGTTTGCTAACACCAAAGCACAATTTTTGCAAACCTTAGAACAGTGTTAGGTAAGCTTATGTACAGGCGCTTTGTGAAGCAGTATTGTAGTGTTCAAATACAATGAAATTTCGAGTTGTACATCTCATAGATGTTTAAACTTAAATAACCAAATGGTGTCGCGTAAAAAAATTCAGGTAAGTTGCTTGTGATTTCAGTAATATTTAGGCAGTGGCTATTTTGCCGTCGATGGCAATTTACCCTCAGAGACTATTTTGCTGTGAGTTATTTGTGATTGGTGAATCTTAATGACGTACTAAACATGTGACTTTTGGTCGTTTCTGATTGGTCAATTTTAAAAATCAATTAAAAAAATTTTGCACCCCCAGGTCTCTATCCCCCACCCTGTACACTCCCTTCCAGTGTACACTGCCCCGTACGTTTACATACCGGGCCTGCCCCTTCAGTGTACACTGCCTTTCTTTTAAGGCAGTGGCTATTTCGCCGTCGACGGCAATTTGCCCTTGGAATCTATTTTGCCGTGATCATTTACGTGTGTTTATATAGCCAAATTTGCTATTATCGCACCAGTGATTCTGTGGTGTAGTGGATAGAGTGCTGGTCTTGAGATACCAAGGTATCGAGTTCGAATCTCAGCTGGCCAGGGCTTTAAAAGAAAGGCAGTGTACACTGAAGGAGCAGGCCCGGTATGTAAATGTACGGGGCAGTGTACACTGCAAGGGAGTGTGCAGGGTGGGGGATAGAGACCTGGGGGTGCAAAATTTTTTTTTTGGTTTTTAAAATTGACCAATCAGAGACGACCAAAAGTCACATGCTTAGTACGTCATTAAGATTGACCAATCACAAACAACTCACGGCAAAATAGTCTCTGAGGGTAAATTGCCGTCGACGGTAAAATAGCCACTGCCTTCTTTTAAAGCCCTGCCAACTGAGATTTGAAACTGCAACCATGGTATCTCAAGACCAGCGCTCTATCCACAACACCACAGTGTCACTGGTGTAATAATAGCAAATTTGGCTATATAAACACATGTGAATGATTACGGCAAAATAGATTCCAAGGGCAAATTGCCGTCGACGGCAAAATAGCCACTGACTAATATTTAACATAACGAGTTTACAAAATGTGATGCATTGCTGAGGGAATATTATCTATCAACTAATTGTCTACTTTAAGTGCAAGTTTGTTGTATGAACAGGATGGATCAGTAGATGTGTTGCAAACAACTTATAATTAATTGCCACTAACAAGTTGATTTGTGTCCTTCACACCCCAGGTGCCCTCTTTGCCATTAATTAAAGTCTTACGAGTACGCTGTTTGGTACAGTTGCAGTCGTAGTAGTTAGAAAGGAAAACAAAGCCTACCACTGATACACAATACCAGTACTACTATAGCTAGGGCAAAGCCTGTATTTGTTGATATTAGCCTTGGCTTACTGTACAGTACATTTTAAGTTACAGCTTTACTGAAAATAGGTGTATAGCTCAGTTAATTTATTTACTACAATTCAGTTTTCTATGTTTCATAGGTTTCATTTACGTTAAGAGATGCTGTTGAAAAGAATAATCGCTCTGGTGTGAATGCTTTACAGGTATGCAATATAGTTAATAGTTTGCCATACGTACTATATTATCATTAACACAAAGCAAGTGGTAATTACACCTGCTTTTTGTATGGTTGCACAACTAATAGTCTATTTCAAGAATTGGAGTTAAAAGTTAGGCAGTGGCTATTTTACTGTTGACTGCATTTTACCCTTATAGACTATTTTGCCATAATCATTTATGTGTGTTTATATTGCCATATTTGCTACATGCAGCCAGTGACACTGTGGTATTGTGGATAGTGTGCTGGTCTTGAGATACCATGGTTGCAGGTTCAAATTTCAGCTGACAGGGCATTAAAAGAAAGGCAGTGTACACTGGAGGGGCAAGCCTGGTATGTAAATGTATGGGGCAGTGTACACTGGAAGAGAATGTACAGGGTGGGGGGTAGACACTGGGGGTGCAAAGTTTTTTTAATTGGTTATTAAAATTGACCAATCAGAAACGACCAAAAGTCACTTGTTTAGTATGTCATTAAGATTTACCGATCACAAATAACTCACAGCAAAATAGTCTCTGAGTGTAAAATGTCGTTTACTGCAAAATAGCCACTGCCTAAAAGTTGTCATTATGATTAAAATTAGGGATGGTCTGAATTCTGCAGAATTGCTGTGTTATTGTAGTAGCCATTGTAAAATCACAATTTTTCATTTCCAAAGTTTGAATTATTTATTAAATAACAGAGATCTATCCCAAAATGTAGAATTACTAAATCACAGAAATTAGTTTTTCATTATCTTCTGTAAATTTTTATACTGCTCCAATATTCGTTTTTAAGTGGTAGTTTTTCTATAATTCAGTAATTTCATCTGATACTTTTCTGCAATTTAGCAATTCCATTGTTGAGAATGCCCATAATGTAATGATTTCATATTTTGGTACAAATTTCCTTTTTGTATTTCTTCAATTCTGTAAATTTATATTTCACTCCAGATTTGTACAAATCTGGATTTTCATGTTTCAGTGTTGCTCATACCAATGGTATTCCTTAAGTTTAGCATCAGAAACTCAGGTAAAATTTTATCATATTCAAAACACTTACTTTATTAAGATCAATCATAAATATTTTAAGTAGTGCGTACACTACCCTGTACATTTACATACCAGGCCTGCCCCTCCAGTGCACACTGCCTTTCTTTTAGTGCCTCGCCAGTTTTTAGCATCAGATAATCAAGTAAAAATTTATCGTCACAGTAGCAGGAGTTTCCGACGCTAAACTTAAGGATTGCTCACACCAATTAAGTAACAGAAATTACAGCAATATTAAAACTTGTGTGGATCAAGCAACTAATCATTAGAGTAACTTGGTTATCAAATACAGAGATGTGTAGTAACTCAATGTGATTGGGGAAAACAGGTAATTTGGGACTAGTGAATATAAATCAAATCATGCATTACATAATTCAAATAGATATGCTGTCTTTGACCTCTCGTAGTTCTATACAATCTTTTGCAACTACAATGAGGCTAGTTTTGCTTAGCTGCTTACGCAGTGACGGACAGCAGACATAGATGCAATGTGATGATGTGCAGCCAATCTAGTAACACTTTTATCACTAATTAAAGGTAACCATTAGGAATCCTTGACTGGTTTTTTAGAGTTAAAAGGCTAATGCCAGCTTTCTAGCCATTGCTTAAAATATAAAATTTAAACCAGAAACTGACAAATTTACTTTTAAAATTCGGTTTCAATTCATATCCAAGTTAAAAAATAAATAGAGTGCATGTCTATGAATTAGGCTGTGGATTAGAATTTGATTTTGATCCGATCAATTTGCAGATCAAGCTTCAATGCTATCCAATCAATATCTTCAACTACTACAGCATTTTTCTCAATTACCCACAACACTTATTAAGCTCTTTGTGCGTATCCTAAATTTCCCCATTTACTGGAAAAATTTGGACCTAAAAATTGGCCTCATTTAAAAATCCATATTCCCAGATACAAAAATCACTCAAACATTTTGTGTTGACAAGAGTTAAATAAATATACAGGGTGGCCCATAAGTCACTTTACATTTTAGAAATTAAATAATTTTTTCTTAAATGACTATATTTAATTAATTCTTTTTTTATTACAAAGTTTAGAGTCTGTAAATTAGTTCTGACTTAGATACGAAAGATTAGTCACTTTACATTTTAGAAATTAAATAATTTTTTCTTAAATGACTATATTTAATTAATTCTTTTTTTATTACAAAGTTTAGAGTCTGTAAATTAGTTCTGACTTAGATACGAAAGATTATGTCTCTTAAATAGCCTCCATTCTCGGCTTCACAAACTTGAGCTCTTTTTAAGCTATTCTCCATGACACTTCTTAACATCTGAGGTGGTACTGAAAGAATTTCCTGTCGTATGTTTGACTTAAGTTCTTGAATAGTTCGGGGCTTATTGACATACACTTTGTCTTTAAGATATCCCCAAAGCCAAAAGTCTGATGCTGTCAAATCAGGAGAACGTGGAGGCCATTCAAAATCGGAATTACGAGAGATTATCCGATCCTGAAACATTGCAGTTAACAACTGCATTGTGGCTCTAGCGGTATGTGCAGTTGCTCCATCTTGTTGCCACCAATACCCTGCCATGTTTGCTAACTGAGGTTGAACAAAATTCACTAGCATGTCTCGATATCTTTCAGCAGTTACAGTCACAGCATTTTCATTTGCATCTTCAAAGAAGAAGGGCCCTATAACTCTTTCTGATGTTACTCCACACCATGCTGTGACTTTAACCAGGTGCAATGGAATCGCATGAACTTGCCGTGAATTTTCGGTGCCCCAGAATCTGGTATTCTGCTTATTCACATGTCCATTCAAATGGAAATGAGCTTCATCTCCCATGATCAACTTGTGAATAAACTCATTGTCATTTCTTGCAGTTCTCTGAAACCTGACAGCATAATTTAGTCGTTTCTGAAAGTCTGGTGGTTGTAAAGATTGCACTAATTGAATTTTGTAAGGGTACATGTGCAAGTCTCTTTGAATACGCTGCAGAGAACTCCGTGAGATGCCAAGTTCTTGAGAACGCCTTCGAGTGGATGTGGTTGGGTTCTCTTCAATGCTACGTCTCGCAGCTTCAGTATTTTCACGTGTACGTACTGAACGACCTCGTCCACTTCTAGACCTATCACTTACAGAGCCATGGTCTTGAAAACGCGCCACTAAGTTCATTATTGCAGACCTACTAGGGGGATGTCGAACATTGAAATTGCGCATATACGATCTTTGCGTTGCAACAATTGAGCGTCCATTTTCAAAGTAAAATTCAATTATCTTCACTCGTTGTTCTATTGTAAACTTTTCCATACCAAAAATTTACAAGGATTATATTTTTAAATTCTGAAAAGAAAAATAGAAATATATTAATAGAAAAAAAATTATTTAATTTCTAAAATGTAAAGTGACTTATGGGCCACCCTGTACAAATGCTTTAAAAAGTAATAGATAAAAGTTGAAAAGTAGTACACTTGTCCTGAATTGCCCTAGTATACCTTCTCTAATTTCAATCTATTTGGTAATTATATTTTTAATTTTTGTACTTTTAAAAATGCTTTTGTATATTTGCAATTCAATATTTTTGAATTTTATGTGTTTATTTATCTGTAATTCACCTTTGTGTGGAAGACAGGTTGCCCAGACACCTCAGAAATGGCAACTCCCAAGCAAGTGCAGATTTACCATCCAAAATATAGCATTACAATTTGCTTTCTCGTGAATGGAGGATAAATATGGCAAAGAAAATTTAAAAAAAGAATTTTTGTAAATCCAGATATATATCTATTTTATTGCTACCCCTATTTCACTTTTTTCAATATTAATTTTCTGAACGTGTCATTATTGTGATCTTAATTTCTTTGACTTGTCGAGTTTTTTTCCTGTGTAGCTAAATTTAGGAAGTGTGTCAGGTTTTGACATAGGTGGATCTTGGCTTTTGCATCTGTCAAAAATATTTTCCTGTACCACTGAGCCTTGTTGATGAGTCTTTGTACTTGTAGCTTAATTACTTATTTCTCACAAACAAGTAGAGGTAGTAAAATAGTTCTACTTGAGTTGTTTTTCATCAATGAGCCGTTTACTTAAGTAGTTACATTTTTTTCTAGGTTTATTTCAGTCAATTATGTAGGTCGTAATGCACTTGAAAAGTGATATTTTTTACTTGAGTACAAAAGATGCTAAATCTTAATGTCTTGAATTGCAATGTGGTATGCGTGAAAAAGAGTTTTAAATTTTAAGTTTTTGATTTCTGAAAATATGTTTCGGTAGGCTATTTTTATATTCAAATTTTGAATACCAACTTGTGCTGTGTTCAATGTTTGGTGAGTTATTGTTAGAGGACAAAGTACTCTTACAGCTTTTTGGTTATTGAGTATTTAGCACCAGATAGAAATTCATATGCTCCATACTGTTTAAAATTTTTAAGTTTGTTTTATCCTGTTAGGAATGCATTGGCTTTCAAAAACTAGCTTCTGATGTAGTCAAGGCAGTGGCCAGCAGGCAAGCAAAGGGTAGAAATGCTCCTCTAGAGATTTATGAAAAGTCTGTTTTTGGTTGATTGCTTTAGTGCCCTCTAAACAGGTCATCAACATAAAATTATTCTCAACAAATATCTTCAAAATTTGGTTGATATGTTAGATTCCTACCGAAATCTTGTGTGGTTGCTAAAGATGATGAAAAAGATTATCACCCTAATTGTGATTTAGCCAAAAAAAAATTGTCTTCTATGAAATAATGAAATGTGTTTATGCTACAGTACTGCTTGGGACTGGACAGACACAGGAAAGAAAACTGCAAGAAAATAAAAATAATTTTCTACTTTTACCCCTTAAGTAGGCATAGTTGAATTTTTACCTACTTTTTTGTTTTACTCTATTAAAAGTATATTTCATGTCTTCCTACTTTTATTTATGTATTTTTTAGTAAGTGTCAATACTTTTACGGAGGTATATCTTTTTGCTAGTTTGACCACCTTTGCAATTAAGTTGTACCTCGGATTTTGGTTCCAGTTTATATTTTGGATCATTGCAATGGCTCTTTTTGTAATTAATGGTTTTGTAATTTCAATTGCAAATGAAAAATGGTTGATTGATGCCATATTGTTGAATTCTGACATGGATTGTATGTGAGCCTACTGACGTTAGGGATGGCACAACTGAATTTCAAGTGATTCTGAATTCAATTTGAATCTCAAATTTTGAATCCAGAACTTCGGATCTTATTCTTAAATTTTAATGTACAGGTTGACCATGATTAATCTGGAATGATTGGGACCTGGGGGGTGATGGATTAACCATTTATTATTTTGGAATACACAAACCCAGTTGCTAGCCACCTCATCTTAAAATTAAAATGCCCTCTAAATCAGTGCAAGTTGGTTAATAAAGAAAGTACAAGTGAAATGTTAATGACTTACAGGTAAAATGATTGGCACAGGTACTGTACAGTACAAAAATTAATTCAGTTTATTTAATTTTAGTACAGAGTATAGATACTGTTTTCTTGGTCAAATTAGTGCCGGATAACTGATTGTCTACCTGACTGATGGCCGGATTAGTGATGGTCAACCTGTGTAAAAGAAATGAGCACAATGTTGCTTCATCAAAAAAAAAGTATTAATATTTAAAAAAAGCACTTCAAAACACCCACGACAGAAACAGCAATGACAAATGAGAAGTTATTTATAGAACATCTTCATATGAAGAAAATTTATTGCCTCCACATGCTTGCCTGTTATTTTTATTGCCTGCAAATGTATTGCCATCACATTGCATTTCTTTCTGTGGTCACAGTGTGACCAGCACTTGAAAATGCCCATTTTGAGGAAGCTGATGAAGCTGGAACACACAGCAAGTTGTGTGCAAGCTGGAAAAGTCCAGGATGCTGCAATTTTTTTCTGATCCACCACCTGTTTACATCACCAAAATGTTTTTTCTGTTTCAAGTAGGCCTTGTATTCTTGGTCAATGTCCATTTGTAGTTTATACTCAATTACAATACAATGATTGTAGAAGTTCAATTACGGAAATCTAATGATGGAATTTTTTTTATTTCAAATCAGTCCTATCAAAAAAAGATTGTGAATCATTTTGAACATGAATTCGATTTGAATCTGAATTTGGAAAATGGACATCCGTAACTGACGTCAATTTTTATATTAAGGCATATTGCAATTAGTTAACTATTTAAATGAAAGTCAAAATATGCTTTAATTTTCATATACAGAAATTCAAAAATTATATGGTTTTTCATAATAAAAAAATTGTAGTTTAACATAGCCTTACTTGTTATTAGCGATTATCTCACGTAAATATCTTTCCATTGTCAGTGCTGGCAGTTGTCAAGTGTGACAAGTGACTTAAAAATGTAAGTGGTGTATTTCACTTGGGGTTGTTTTTTGTTGCCTACTAAAAAATTAACTATTGCTTCCCAGAATGTTCTCACACTCATGGACAAATCCTATTTTTTGTGGTTGTTTTATGATCTTGGACATAAGCAGATCTCTTGCTTTTAGGTTTTTGATCCTTCATTTTTTGTAATATTTTCAGTTGGATCCAACAACAAATAGAATATTTACTGCTGGCCGCGATTCAATAATCCGAATATGGCAAGCTGGTAATGAGAAAGCTGGTGACCCATTGCAACCAAAGTACACTGCATCTTTAGAACATCATACTGATTGGGTGAATGACATAGTGCTATGCTGCAACGGAAGAACATGTAATTTTGTGTTTTTTATTGAACACATCGTTTTTTTAAACTTTAGACTATGTCATACAATATTGCTTTAAGAAAGGAGCTTTAAATGAAACTTGCAAAGATTCCAGAACCTGATGACATCCATGTGGATTTGTGTAAACTAAAGGAGTTAATCTAAACTGAAGACAGATATCTTGCTATCTTGTTCAAACTGATGCTGTACAAACAGCAAGCAGCTAGTCATTGAGCACAGCCAAGCCTTTTCAAAAATAAGTGACCAGGAGTCTGCTGTAACTATTGTCTTATCCTATTATTCACACACACACACGCACGCATGCACACACGCACACACACACGTGCACACGCACACACACACGCACACACACGCACGCACACACACACACACACACACACACACACACACACACACACACTGAAAGATTTTTGAGAGAGCCATAGACAACTGGCTCCATGTCATTGTGAGTTTGAGTGCCAACCCACATGGATTCGTCCAAGGATGTAGCATCATGGATACAATTTATGGTGTTAGGTTGCTTATGAAAAATCGTCTAGAAAAGTAAAAAAAACACTGCGATAGCATTTCTATCTCTCAAAAAGGATTGTAACTGAGTTCCATGTGAATTGATTTGGTATTTGCTACATAATAGGTGAAGTGAAAAAAAATAGTTTTTGAAAATTGAAAAATAGATGATTAAATACCTGCCTTTAGTCATAAAAGTTAGCTTCACATAGGTTTTGGTTGGTTGACAGTAAAAATGGGATGACAATCTCATTCCAAAAATCAAATAGGGTTGAATTTGCTGTAAATGTCGCACTCACAAACTGCTGACGCTACAAAGCAGATTTTTGGTCTTACAAGTTGCACAATATATACTTATATTTCTTCTCTAATTCAACATTTTCTTCTATTTTTAACAGAAATGAAGTCATGTGAGAAAAACTGACTTAGTAGTAAATTCGGTAAAAATTCGTTTAACATTCAGAGATTTTACACAAAGCAAAAGAATTGGTGCAATACACAGGCTGTGCACAGGCAGGAAATTCATAACATTGTTTACCAATAAACAAACAACTCTTGAACTGACTCTTGGTATTGACTTTTTTTTATCGACTTTATTAACTTTATTGTGTGAATTTGTTCTCTTATTTAAAAACCTGAAACTGATTTGGAAACTTCTGTTACTATCTTAGGGTGTCTTTTCACAGGTTGGTTATGGCAAGGATACAATGTAACCTGCTTGTGTGTTTTAAATGCATTTATGTCATTATTGGAAATGCTGCAAATAGCTAGTGGGTTGGTTGCAATCCTGCAAATTTATTAATTTGTGGTATCTGTCTTTTCGTTGGTGATTGGAGGTATAAATTTTCTTGCAGCTGTAAAAGATGTTTGACTTTATTTTACTTCGGTTGACTCTAACCAAATTAAAGACTTTTGTGACAGCCGAATTACATTATTTTGTCATTATCTGTCAACAGTATATTTTCATGGTCCGCAAGAAAAGCATTTTGTCTTGGGACATTGAGAGCAAGGTCTATTACTTTGTGGTCACTTTGCTTGTGTGGTTCATCAAAATCACAAAAGTCGTTTCTTTCAAGTTCATCAAGGTGTTCCGCAAGGATCCGTTCTTGGCCCTGTACTTTTCTCTCTCTTCATCAATGATCTTCCGGCCTGTCTGTGTTCTTCCGTCAGCTGCTCTCTTTACGCTGACGATCTGGCCATTTGGTCTTCCTCTCCCTTGGTCCCCACTGTGGTGGAGGCCACACAAGGAGCTCTGTTTTGATTAGAGTGCTGGTCTGTGTATTGGTGTCTTCCTCTCAATTTGAGCAAATGTGAGGCCTCCTTTTAAGTGGATCTCCACCCAGCTCACCTCCAGCCAACCTCCTTTTACTCAACTCCCACCTTCATTTCAATCCCACTCCAACTTTTCTTGGGGTCACCTTCAACCGCACTCTTTCCTTTTCTAAGCATGTATCTTCACTGAAGGCCAAGTTTAGCCACATCTCAAGGCCTTACGCTGTATCTCTGCTTCCTCATGGGGCCCATCTAAGGAGTACTTCTCTCTTCTGTACAAATGTTTTCTTTGGCCCCTTCTCACTTACGCTTCACCCAGATGGTTTCCTTTTCCTAAGCACTACCAGTATCACCAAATTGGAACGCCTCCACTGAGCGGCCAGTCATGTCATCACCGGCTGCCTCTTGTCCTCCCCTATCCCACTTCTTCTCTCCAAGGCTTCTTTACCTCCCCTACGAGTCACCCTGATCCATTTCACTCTTTTATCTGATGAGTGGGCTTTTTGTCTTCCAACCTCCTTTCCTATTTCAGGTTTGGCCAGACTAGGAGTGAAACCAAGACTCTGCAGATTGTCCTGGAGAGCTTTTGTGTCCACTTCCTTCTACTTCTTCTAGGGAGACTCTTTTTGCATGCCCTCTCTTTCCTGTTTGGAATCTGCCTTCGTTCATGGTGGAGTCCACCCTTTCCTCTTCATGCTCTCGCTCTGATCCCCCTCTCTCTTGCCAAGGTGCAGCTCTTGCCCACCTTGACTTTCTCCCCCCTCATGATCTGGTACTCTGGACAGACGACTCTGTTCCTTTTGGCAAAGGTGGCTCCAATGTTCTTGCCAACTGCTCTCTCTGTGGTGCTGAGGCCACTCTTTCCTTTTCGGCAGGCCCAGTATGTTCAAGTTTTTCTGCTGATCCCTGCGCCATTTTGCGTGCTCTTTGCTGGTCTCGGCAGCATCAACAAGTCTGCCATTTTTCTTCTCTTCTATTGTCTGACTCTTGTTCTGTTCTCGCCACCCTGTCCTCTCCTCCATCTTTCCTCTTATCTCAAACTCTGTGGCAGATCTGGCAGAAACTGTCTTCTCTCTCCTCCTGTTCTATCAGGCTACAATGGATCCCCGAACACTTGTTCCTCCCAGGGAACAGCATGGCTGATGAGCTGGCCAGATGGGGTGCATTACTTGCACCCTTCGCAATCCCTTGTAGTCTCTCTCCTCTTATCTCTCGTATCCACTCCTGTCTTTTCTCGGACTGGAGACAACTGTCCCATCTAAATTCTTTGACACACAGGTTCCCTCGATTTCCACTGAAGAACTTGTGCTCCCTTGTCATGCTCGCTCTGTCCTCTCTTGTCTTCACTGCAACAGACACAGCCTTCTTTTAGGTTCTTATCTCTCTAGGATTGGCAGAATCGAGAATCCTTCCTTCATTGCCTGTGGACACTCGCCCCAGGACATCTCTCATCTCATTCTGCACTGTCCAGCTACGGACTCTGCGCCGCTCACTCTTTGGCAACTCTCTGTCTTTCTATGACCTCTGGTCCAGGCCCTGGGGAGTTGCCTGGCTTTTGGGGCTCCATGGTCTTCCGCCATGCCCCCATTCCTCGGAAGGGGTCGGGTAACCAACAACAGTATCAGAAGCTTTCTGACATTTTTTATGGTGTATAAATCCACAAAGTTGGAATTTTTGATCTAGTAAAACTATTTTTTCTGCCGTTGATAATTTACTAACTGTGTAAATATTGGACCACCACCAATGCACTTTTTAACTCTTCCCCGATTCAGCTGTTTGTTCTGTCTTATTCCTTTGTAAAGCATTCTTTGCAGAACATTTCATTTGTAGGCAACAAGCCTATTTCCGTAAAACTGCTGTGCCTGCAAACTTATATCTTCCATTCCAACTCATTTACTCTTGTTTAAGTTATTCTGAATAACATTTTTATGTTCACATTGAGCAAAATTTGAATTACTTTACACAAATTTTCATATCTTTACAACAATATCAAGACACAAAATACTGGCTTCTATACAAGTTGCTATGTCGTCAGATATGTAAAATTTAACCCTTATTCAAAATAAAACGAACATGATTAGTAATTAACTCAAGAGATCACATGCACAATCTTAAACGTAAACTCAAACTTACTTAATGTGTTGAACTTTGGCTGTAACAGGTAGCTAACAGTACAAATTATACCCACACACTTTTACCGCAATAACAAAAAAAGTAACTACCCTGAGAAATAGCAAGCTTGTTTTGATTATAGCGTCATGTCAAATGACGTATTTGTTAACTATATACACTAAAACACAAATTCAGCACAACACAGGTATAACAAGATCATGACTAGCCAATCTAAAAAAGAAAAGCTATCAAGGTGCCACTAATTTCATTATTGCTATGTCACGACATGACCACATTTTCACCCAATTCAACATTAAAATCATTTTTTCTCCCATATCTTTGTTTCTGTTAGAAATAGAAAAAAAATGTTGAATTAAATAGATATATAAGTATATATTGTGCAACTTGTAAGATCAAAAGCCTGCTTTCTAGTGTCAGCAGTTTGCAAGATTCGACATTTATGGCAAATTTAACCCCCTGTTGACCTTTGGGCAGTGTTTTCTCTAAGATTTTAGTGAGTTCGTAACCGACAGCGCAAGTGCGAAATTTCTAGCAGTTGTGTGAAAACCGTCGGACAAATTTTGGCTGACATTGCTAAACAACCCGTTACAACCTAGCCTTAGCAACATATTTTGAAGGTGTAAAAACAGATATTTGCGGTAGCCTACGCTCCTATTTATTCAGTGTATGCGCTGAGCTAACATATACAGTAAAATTTACTCACAAGGTTGGTTTGCGTACAACGGCATCTTTTATTTTCTTCAGATGCATTTTGTACAACGGCATCTTTTATTTTCTTCAGATGCATTTTGTTCGATTATGACTCTCTTTATCTAGTTCAGTGCTTTTCAACCGTTTTTGGCATGTGGCTTAATTTTGAAATGCATGGAAGCATGCCCCTGTTGTAATTCTTCTCATTTTTACGAGCGACCTCAAAAAATTTATCGAAGTAAACTAAAAGGGTGTTGTCCAAATAATATGTAGAAATAAGCCGTCAAAAAAGTTTTACAATTTCACTTGATATGAAGTTTAAATAAAGTACTGGCCCAGTGAAGACCATGGGGATCACCTGAAGAATTGTTACTCCTGAGATTCCACCCGAAGAATTGTCACCCCAGACTTTAAATAGAAACAGCCAGTCATAGAGATATTGGATCACCTGAAGAATTATCACCCCATGCCAATCTGGGGTGACCGACCATGGTCACCAATTAAAAGTCACTGAGCTAGGCTATCATCTGTCACGAATGATTTTTATTTTTTAATCCGGTCAAGACGCTAGCTTACTAGTTACATCGTCTTTACTCTGGTACGTCTTTCACAGCATGGACTCGAGTTAACTACGCATTAGAGACCTACGAAAATGACTTAAAGACAAATTCGAGCAACAATTGTATGGGGGTAAGCGCCGAGTTTTCAAAATTTACTGAGAAAGAAGAGGCGAAACTGATAATCCGCTTTGGTGACGTAATAATTAGCGTGATTATGTCAGCCCCAAAATCTTCACAAACAGGTAGCCTATTGGTTAAAAGGCGGCTGCGGCGGCGAACTGCTGGACTATATTTCTTTTTATAAGTTAATTTAGGTAAATCTGGTCTCAAATTCCACGGCCCTTTGCAATAGCGATTCGTAAGCGTTTTAGAACGGCAGGTTAACAATGCGCTTAAATAAATATAATTCTTTGCCGACGCCCGACATGAGCATAAGAAATAGGACTTTTATGAAATAATGGGATGTTAGGTAGGTTACCACGATTTTGACTCAAGAACAAAAATTACTTGCAAACTTCAATTGTTGCTTGATTGTGGTAATAAAATTAAACAGCTTACATTTCTCAACCCTAATCAATTGAACAACGGAGTTTTTTCAATTGCAAGTAAACTTTTTATCTAATGTGAAAGTATTTAATGACCATAGCTGCGCAACTTGATAGAAGAAAATTAAGATTTCTGTACTATGTAGCAGTAATAGTCTTGCTTCCTTCGTAAAGGGTATCTCAAAAAGCGAAGTTTTTGATAAAGCGATAACAAATTTTACCTGAGTCTTTTCAACCAACTTTACAAACTACTCAGGAAAACAAATGGGTTAATTTTTTATGAGGTTTTATCCTGGATGCGAAAAAAACCGCGAATCGTCGTTAATTGGCCAGGTACTGTAGCGAAACTAATGATAGGTTTGAGGCACTTCTCCTGAAGCTTGTTTTCGAAACCTTCGTTGATAGATGCGGTAGCATAACCAGCTAAATAATTTTTTCGCTCTCATCAAGTTTCAGTTAACCATTTACCGAATGCGTGAAAAGAGGTTGCAAATATTTGACAGGTAAAATATTGGGTTGCTGCATAAGTTCCCGCGGTTTCATAAAACTTTTTTTTCTAAAACGGTTTTTTGATATTCGGTAAAGTGTTATATATTGTCAGAAATTCCTTATTCTGTTCTACAAGATAACGGTCATCGTTTTTTTTCCATATCATTTTTTCTCGTTTTTCAGAACCGTCAAATGGATTGTCAAGTCAATAAAAAATAGCATTTTCGACACCTCCTTTTCGCTTTTAATCGAGATCAAAAAGCGAGTGAAGTTACCAAGGATATTTGTGCTGTATATGGAGAGGACGCTATAGCAGAGAGAACTGTTAGAGATTAGTTTGCCAGTGTCAAACGTGGCAATTTGGACCTCAACAACGCTCCTCGTTCCAGAAGACCAATCAAGATGGACGAAGACCAACTCAGGGATCTTTTGAAGAAAGATGGCCACCAGACATGAAGAAAATTGGGTGAAAAGATGAAATGTGATTTTGCGACAATTTCACGGCACCTTCAGTCGATGGGATTTACTCAAAAGCTTGGAGCTTGGGTCCCACATGAGCTTACCCAAAAACAAAAGGATAAGCTGCTTTCCATTGCTGCTCAAAACCTTGCTCAACACTACGGAACCTATGGCCACAATCCCTGAGTTGGTCTTCGTCCATCTTGATTGGTCTTCTGGAACGAGGAGCGTTGTTGAGGTTCAAATTGCCACGTTTGACACTGGCAAACTAATCTCTAACAGTTCTCTCTGCTATAGCGTCCTCTCCATATACAGCACAAATATCCTTGGTAACTTCACTCGCTTTTTGATCTCGATTAAAAGCGAAAAGGAGGTGTCAAAAATGCTATTTTTTATTGACTTGACAATCCATTTGACGGTTCTGAAAAACGAGAAAAAATGATATGGAAAAAAAACGATGACCGTTATCTTGTAGAACAGAATAAGGAATTTCTGACAATATACAGGGTGGCCCAAAAGTGGGTATACAGTTATTAAACTATTTTTTATGTGCTTTGAAGTTACCAGCAGTGCACTTTATGTGGCCCAAAAGTAGGTATATAGTTAATGGAGAGAACTATTTGGAAATTCTTTGTGAAGTGGTAGTGCCACAACTTCTAACTAAACCTAACTTTGATGAACTCTTCTTTCAGCAAGATGGAACTTCTCCACATTATGCGTTAAGAGTAAGAGATTACCTTAACAAAGTCTTTACACAGCGTTGGTTCGGAAGAACAGGTAGCATTGAATGGCCACCATGCTCACCTGACCTGACACCAATGGATTTCTTTTTTTGGGGTGTTGTAAAGAACAAAGAGTATGTAAAGAACAAGGAGAAGAATCCCAAAACAGTAAATGAATTAAAAGATTGCATTTATGACGCATTCAGAGAATTTGATGCAAATTGAAATTTGTGCTGCACGGTATGTCAGAGTGTTTTGAACAGATGTAAAGAAGGACATTTTGAGCACTAAAAAGATTAAACAGTTTCCATTTAAGATATAACTATCATTCTAGAGGTTTAAAAGTGCCTACATAAGAACTACAAATCTACTTTTGGATCCAAACCCTACTTTTAATAACTGTATACCTACTTTTGGGCCACCCTGTATAACACTTTACCAAATATCAAAAAACCGTTTTAGAAAAAAAAGTTTTATGAAACCGCGGGAACTTATGCAGCAACCCAATATTGTCTTCGTGAAAAGCATTCGAAAATTGACCGATGGAAAAAGAGAAATTCGTGAACCCAAATATTCGCGAGTTTGGTAAACGCAGCTTTTAACTCTTTCGCTACCAAGATAATCATATGATGATCTGTTCTCAGTGTTTCCCTTAAATTTTTCTGCCGGATTACAAAATCAGTTTACTAAAAAATGGATTTGTGACTTTCTTTCTCATCCAATTTTTATAAAATATTCAAACGAGCACCCTTAATTCTTCACGCATCAGGAGATGTAAAATTTGTGCCCTAATTCTTGGATTTTTTTACTCAAAAAAGGTTTAAAAAAACAAGAACCCAATGGCAGACGACAAAAATTGCCAAATTTTCAGCAAGAGCAAACTACCTTGAAAACAAATTGAGATTGCATGTTTTCCAGGAAAGCAAACCTTTTATTGTTAAAACTGTCTAAAAACTACTCTTTTGTGGCATCATTTGAAAAAATTTCTAGCAACAGTAAAAAAATTTATCTATTAAAATTTTCAATTTTTTAAGGGTCTCAAAAAATTTGTATGGTAAGTAAAAAAAGTAGATTTGACGCGTAAAAAATATGTGTTGCTTAATACTGGTCTCATTTGACAGCTTAGGAAATTTGCTTTCCAACAATATATAACTTTAAATAGTCTAGGCTAAGTGGTATATGATATTTACTGATCAAAAATGAGTACCGTACATTATATCAGTCCGAAACCCCCCAAAAATTGTTCGACTTGCCTTCACTAAATTATAATTTTTAGAAAAACTACATTCTTTAAAAAGATAAAATAAATTGCAACTATTTCACCACTGAAGTCATTGTTTTGTATCAAGTTTTCAAGGAGATCGAAACTAAAATACTAGTTCAAAAGCTAGCAGAATTTTGGCTTCTCTAAATCAAAATTTACTGTATCCCCCTTGTTTCTCAACAAATGGTAGGGGTGCAAAAAAGCTTCTGTTTCATTGTTAGTGACAAGATATTATATTTAAACTTGATATTTTCTGGATCTTGAAGAAATTCCCTGTTCAAAAATACATAATTTTGCATATTTTAAGCTAACTTTTAGTAGATAATGACTGATCATATTTTAGGGACTAAGTTTAACTAACAAAATTTAGTACCGGTCAAAAAAAGGTCATGGGTCTCAGAAAGTTGCAAATTGTAGAAAACCTAGGCTTTTAGGCAAGTTTTGACTGATGTATTTTGAAAGCTTATTTCGTTAGCATCATCTAGCATCATTAGTACTAAATATACCACTGGTTAGTACCGGTCAAAAAAAAGGTCATTGGCCTCAGAAAGTTTTAAACTGTAGAAAACGTAGGCTTTTAGATCAGTTTTGACTGATATACCTTGAAAACTTATTTCGTTAGCATCATCTAGCGACCATTTATTTAATAAATTGGTAGAAAATAAAATCTGTAGTGATTTCTGAGTTGAGGATACTACTTTAATTTCGAAGACAACTCAGCACCTATTTGGCAGAGGTAATTTGCATATTCAAAAATTTTTTTTTGTATTTGAAATCTTCAAGAAATGGAGATTTCAACGATATATAACACTTGATGTAGAAGTAATCAGATGAGTAATGATTTACAAACAAACTTGGGGTATACAGTTATGACATATTATGACATTTTTCACACTGCCACCTTACGGACATTTTTTTCGCTATTCACGTGGGCGAAAGAGTTGAGTCCGGTAAAAAATTGAAATGCTAATATTTGTAACTATACATAAAACTACATGGTTTTCCTGAGAGGCGCTGACTGAAAAAAATGTTGGGGTCTATTCATTTAAAACTATATAGTTTTATTGCGTTGCGAGGGGGCTGCATTTCCCCAAAAAACTTTTTGGGGAACTCCACCTACTTTACCCTGCACCACTGTGTCCAGGTAGATGCAAAAGACTCCAATAGCCGCGCGTGCATAATTACACTATAGCAAAAGTTCTTATTACGCAATGCACGAGTTTTTGTTGGTTTCGACTATTTAGCAATTTTTTTTTATGCTGGTAATTCAGATTGAAGAATACACTTTAATGTTGAATCAAAAGACAACTTTGGAATGGTCGATTGTGAGCAGCAGCTTTTTTAAATCCCATAATGTCGTAGGCAAATTTTACTGTATTAAAAATTAAAATGTAAATGGTTATACTTCAACATAAAACGTTTTTAAAAAGATCGAAAACATTTTTTTCTTCACATTTTGCGGCTTATTTTAATCATAAATGGTAAGCTGTCGCAGCACATATCTGTCAGCTACTTTTTTTTAGAAAAAAATCTCTGGAGAGAATTTAAATCTAAAATTGGTTAGAAGTTATAATATTTTTTGTTTTTAGTTAGTTGACCGACGCGATGGCGTAGTGGTTAGAGCGCCCGCTTCGCAGTCGGTAGACCTGGGGTTCATTCCCCTTGTCGAGTCATACCAAAAGACTTTAAAAAATGGCATCCGCAGCTTCCTGCTTGGCGCTCGGCATTTAAGGAAGGTTGTGGAGAACAAGCCGGCAAGTTCGCTTGTTGTGTCCTTGGGCAAGGCACTTAACGGGACGCCCCACCTTTATGTGGAAGACAGGTGGCCTATAAACCTCGAAAAAGGCAACTCCCAAGCGAGTGCAGACTTCCCGTCCAAAGTATAGCGATACAATTTGCTTTCTCGTGAATGGAGGATAAATATGGCAAATAAAGCAAAAGCAAAGTCTTTATGAATAGTAGGTGAAAGATGGCTATTTATTTGTAAGGTACAAAAACTGAACCATTTCCTCAAAAAATGATGTTTTTTTACACTAAACTAAAACCGAGAACTAGGCACTTTTTTATCTCAACAAGCACGATTGAAGTTAGCGTTGAAACGTAAAGAAAACATAGAAGTTAACCAATCTTTGAAACTTCCCTTGAAAAATGACGTCATGTGTTAGAAGCTAAAGTTTGAGAGTTGCTTGCTATTGCTGCTCTTTAGCTACGATGGAAATCGGTTGGGAAAAAATTGATCTTACCATAGGTTAATTGCTTGAGAGATAATCTGTAATATAAAAAAAAGTGTAGCAATGGCGTGCACGATATTGTTTAAAATCTCCTTCTCTCACTTGCTGTCACTCCGTCAATTTTCAATTTTTTTTTGATATCTCACTCCACCCTATTATGTAACTATCAAGTACCAAAACAATTTGTAAACTGGATCAAGCTACTATGCTGTAAGTCTGTAGCACTATCAGTCATGTTCACTGATTTGCTGGAACTACAGAAAACTTCCGGAAAAATGTTGGAGTCAATCAAGGTTCAGCTCTTTTTCCCCTATTGTTCATCGTTGTCTTCAACAATATTACACAAGGTTGGCAACAAAAAAAATACATATTCCATTAAAGAGTCATCGCTTATTTAATCACACTGTGCATTACCATCATGTAGCATAAAGTTTTAGTTTTGAAAACTATATTATTAATTTTCTTTACTTTTTTTCAGTATTGTCAGCATCATCTGATACTACAGTTAAAGTTTGGAACGCCAGCAAAGGATTTTGTATGTCCACACTGCGCACTCACAAAGATTACGTTCGAGCCCTTGCTTATGCTAAGCATAAAGAGCAAGTGGCTAGTGCTGGGTTTGACAAGCTGATATATATTTGGGATGTCAACACTTTAACAACTCTTACCACCACTCATAATACCATTACAAGTAACAATTGTTAATTTGATGTTACAATTGAACTACATACATGCTAAAAAGCAGTAATTTACTTTTCAATTTTTGGTTTTTACTTTTCAATTTTAACTATGGATTAACAATGATTAACTGTAGTAGTTCTCACCTAGTCATTGACAACTTGGTGTGCGCCGAAGCTCGCTGGCGTGCAACCACGTGCTGCCAACTATGCCTTAAAGCACCGCATTTAGTTTATAACCTTTGGAAGGTCTTTCTATGCCAAATCACTTGTTGTGTGATCAGCATCAGTCCAACTTGCACGGTTAGCAGTAACGTCAAAACGAACCTGGTTCAAAAGTAAACGGCACGTTAGTCTTGTGCTTTGTGTTAGATTGTTTGGGTTTGTTTCGTATGCGCCCCATGTAGGATGTTGAACGGGTCTGTGGCCGCGTAGGGTGTCTTGCACTCTACATGAGACCTGGTGATGACGATGCGTTTCAGTTACCCGTACTTTAGGGATGCGCTCTTTTAACTTTACGCGTACAATGTAATTTTTAAAGGTCAACTTTAATGCTATTGGGAGGATCTCTTGGCCCTTGGCAAGCCCTGCTGATGAGTCCAAAAGGACGAAACGCGTCCATGGATGGCTTTGTAAATTTGTAAATATCTCTCAATAGCATTGCTTCCTTCAGAAGCCTCGCGCCTTCAGCACTCGGGTTGTTGTTTCGCTTCTCGCTTATAAGACGCTCTCTATCAATCGTAACCACGTGGTGCTAGAAATATATATATATATATATATATTTTTTGCTGGTTCCAAGTGGTTACGATCGCTAGAGTATATATATAGGAGTCACTTAATTTCACATTGCTCAACAGCGAACTTGCCGGAGCCGCAATATATTTCTATTTGTACAACTACAGAATAGACATTAAAACGTTCCAACCACAACAGTCTGTTTCGCCTAGAGCAGAGGTGGGCAAACTACGGCACGCGGGCCGCATGCGGCCCTCGAGAGCATTCTGTGCGGCCCGCGAACACTTTTTGAAACTTTGCCAAATTGAAATAAATACGACAGGGGGATTGAAAAGGCGCAAAAGCGACGGTGTCCTTGCCCCAACCACGCATTTACCGTCGACGAAAAGGCGATGACCTTTTTTTTTTTTTAGAGGCACCACCGTTTTTGCGCCCTGAGATACCACATTGCAAGGACATTTCGCGAAATTTTGAGCTAATGCAATTTCTTTTACAGCAAGCAGCTGTCTGAGACAACAAGCCTTGGCCCTCGACCACCAGAAAAATGGTCGATGCGGCCCTCAGGCTAAAAAGTTTGCCCACCCCTAGCCTAGAGACTCATCGGGTGGTGCATCTGCAAAATACATATCAACATTCGCCAAGCGCTTCATCACGTAAGCACCACTGGTGGCTTAATTGTTATCATTCCTTGTTTCTGAGACGTGTTGCATTAGTTGCTGAAATTTTGAAATGTACTGCACTTATTAGTTAAATAACTTTTATGTTTTTGTGCCGTTTTTATAGCGTTTTATAGAGCTTTATATGTATTTTGTAGACGCACCACCTGATGAACTTCTTGGCGAAACAGACTGTTGTGGTTTTAACGTTTTTATGTTTATTCTGTAGTCGTACAAATAGAAATATACAGTATATGAATATGTTTGCTTTTACAGTAGCACAGTACTAATTTTTTGGCTTTTTTTTTTACATGGAAAAGACTGTGTTTGCTTGGTGATGCTGCAGTTTTTATTAATCTTTTTCGTGTTTTTAGCTTCAAGTTTTAAAGGCTGCAAGAATTCAGTTTACAGCATTTCGCTGAATCCTTCTGGCACGGTGTTAGTTGCAGGATCTACAGAACGTGTTTTGAGAGTGTGGGATGTACGTACTTGCGAAAAACGGATGAAGCTAAAAGGACATAGTGACAATGTCAAATCTATAATTGTTAACAGAGACGGAACACAGGTTAGTAGACATTTTGTTTGTGCACATTTTCTATGGCTTTGCAACAGCACTAGTTTTGTAATAAGGGTCAGCTCAATGCCTACGTCAGTGCTGTGTGTAAGTATACTATTTGTTCATACAAGTTTTTCTGTTTTATTGCAATGTTTGTGATAGAAATATGTTGTGCCCGCAATATTGCTCGGAAACTAGTAGACGATATTAATTGATCTAAATACTGGGTATTGGTACTCAGTGTGTTTTTGGAGATTGTTGTCTATTTAGAGGGTAAAGAATAAAGATGTATCAAAGTTATTTTATGAATAACTTTTTAAAATGTCATGTGACAGGTTTTGTCGGGTAGTTCAGATGGAACAATAAAATTGTGGTCACTTGGCCAGCAGAAATGCATTGGAACGATCTGTGCTCATAATGAAGGGGTGTGGACTCTTGCAGCACTCGAAGACGGTTCTTCTTTCACCACCGTCTTCTCTGCCGGCAGAGACGGCCGTGTGATGTGCACCGACTTTCGTGATCCAAGATTCAATAGCTATTTAGTGTGTCAAGAAAGTGCCCCTGTTTTAAGGGTAAGTTTACTTAGTGTAAATTGTAGCCAAGATTTGAATGTTATGGCATTATTTCGTGTTCTAAAGTGATGCATTGCTAGGGTCTAAACTAAAGTGATGCATGTCTATTTGAATACAACTACTATATTTTTGCATTGGACTTTGATTAGCAAGTGAAAGTAAGGCTTTATTTTTCTTATGTTTTTTTTGGAATGATGGCTATTGAACAATTGATCAACAAATTGTGCGCTACTATGACGACAGATTTTTTTCATTTCCGTCCATCGTGGATTGGGCATTTTTTGTACTTTTTAATGATTTTTTTATTAAATGTACTTAAAGTGGTTACCATTTGCTATCACTGCTACAAATATATTGTCATGTAATAGAAATGAGTCTTATAGAGTTAAGGTATCGATGACATGTGACCAACTAGTTACAGTAGTTTGCCTTATCAAGTTAATTCATTTCTCAACTTTATGTGTTTAGTTGCAACTTGATGAGGAAGATGACCCACAGCAAATTTACTGTGCAACAACGAATACTCATGTCAATTCGTGGCCTGTAAAGCCAGCAAATGAAATGGATAATGCTGAGTTTGGGGATATTTTAGAAGATGATTATTATGAAAATTTGCTCCCGTATTCAAAACAACCGTCAAGCACTGTACCAGGCATGCTATGCTATCTGGAAACAACGCAACTTTTAATAAAATTAGTGTCATTTTAAGCCAGGAAATTGACGGTTTTGCCGAACCTTCCAGGAGGTTTTTAACTTTTATGATTTATTATTTGTCTTTGCAGGAGGTACCAGTATTGTGCATTACCGCGTCCTGTCTGATAAACGACATATTTTAACGCAAGACAATCAAAATCAAGTTTTGGTTTGGGATATTCTTCACGTAAGAACTTTTTGATTTTCAGATTGTTTGAAAAACATACGTGTATCTCGGTAAAAAAAATGCTCGCCACCTTTCGAATAAGTTACTTAATTATTTTTTGACTGTACGACAGTCTATTCCGCTCTAAAGTGCTACAGGTAAAATAATGTATATACGAGCCAGTGTTTTCTCCTAAGATTTTAGTTAGTGCGTAACCGCCTGCACAAGGGCGAAATTGTTCGCAAAATGTACGAATTGCTGAGCAAAACCGTTACACCAGGGTGTCCAGTTAACTGCGCATCAAAAATCTTTGAAGGTGATCTAAAAACAAGTCCGAACAACGATCGTATGGACGTCTGCGCCAAGTTATTAAAATTTCCGGGAAAGAAGAAGCAAAACTGTGGCGATGCACTTCGGTGTCGTAATAATTAGCGCGATTATGTGAGCCCTAGAAAAGTTCACAAACAAGTAGCCTATTGGTTACTAAAAGGCCGCTGCAAAATACCTGGCTATTTCTCTTGAATAAGTTGAATATTTCTCACTCAAACTCTGCGACCCTTGCAAGAATAATTTGTAAGCGTTTCAGAATGTCTGGGTAAGAGTGCATTTACATAAAATTAATCCTTTGCCGACGCCCTGCATGAACATTAGAGAAATGACTCATATGAAATAATTCAATGTGAGATAGGTTGCAACGACTATGACTTGTGAACAAAAATTACTTGCGAACTTCGATTGCTGCTTGATTATGGTCAATAGATTAATTTAGTTAACATTTCTCAATCGCAATCAATTAAACATCAGGTTTGTGTCCAAGTTAACCGAGTTAAAGTTAACCGTGAATTAATGTGTTGATATTAAATTTTACGCCAGGATATGAGCTACTGTTACAAGTTTAGGCTATTAAAAAAGAAGAAAACGATTTGAATAAGATTAGCAAAACATGCTAGATCCGCTTAATTTGTTGGTATAAGTGTCATGGTATTGCTACATTTTTATGTTATAATTATTTGTTCCAACTAAAAAGCGATAACGAGCTTAGAAATTTGAATGGGTGGTTTTCAAGATATCAAATTTTGATTTGTTTCAGATGTTACTTACGTTTAGCAGCGATTGGTCCTTTGTTGAGTCTGTAGATGTTATTAGCAGTTTATATGTGCCGGTATTTCAGTTCTACATTTTATCGCATTCTGCGCTTCCAGGTTATTTAAGGGAGCGAAACGTAATTTTTGTAAATATATTTATTTAATGAACGTCCGGATTTGTGTGTGAGACTTATTTTATTTTCTAAATTCTTTTTTGCATGGCCTAACTTCAAGACTAGGACATTTTAACACCCTACTGACTGTTATATTTGGGCTAGTGTATGTTTTTTTCTTGTTCAATTTGGATTGTGCGTTAGTAATGTCAATCAATCACATGTGTTTCTGTACCTTTCCCTTAAAAACTCACCCAAAATTAATCGAGTAAAGATAGGGACTGGTACAAGAAAAAGGAGGTATCTACTAAACGGGGATCGTTATTATGCAGGATAAAGTAAATATAGAGATCAAAAATGCGAAGTTGCTGCACGTTGCTTAAAACAAAATTATTGAAAGTATTTTAATGTGAACTGCAAAAGAACCCGAAATGAAACTGATATACAAAAAAAAAGAAAAATCTGCGGTCATATAGACACTTGCAGTGCTGGCGACATTGGTGGGAACATAACAGGCCTTGTCACTTGGTAGTCAGACAAGCTACTACAGTACATCTTTTCTTGATAACAAATAAAAAAAGTCATACACTTGCAGTTAAAACATATTTTGTAGCACTTACGTAGTTTTTGGTTGTTTTAAACATGCATTGAAGTTGAAATCCGCCAATTATGACCTCAAACATTTGTTTTATTTTTGCGTAGCAGCAGTAAAGAGCGATATAAAATGAATTAAAATAATTTGTAGAAAAATGCGAAACAAAAGTTTGGGTCAGTCTGTACAACGGTACCGGGGTTCACTTTACCGCTTGCAATGTGTGGTTGTTTGCCGTTTGTTAGGTGCTCTGATATTTACTCTCCAGGTTCTTTGCATATAATCTATTTCAACAATTTTGATTTTACCGCTAGAACATCTGCATCGTTCAAAGCATAAAGTATTTGAATTGCTTTTCAGGCTAAAGCTGTTGAAGACCTTGGCCCCGTGGATATTGAAGAAGAAGTGAAGAAGAGAGATCCGATGGTTTTTATTCCCAACTGGTTTTCTGTTGATCTTAAATTAGGGGTGAGGCAGTTGTATTTTAGGATGCAAAGCGATAAGCTGTGTAGGAGCAAAATATGACTGCACGTTTTTAAGAGTGATTAATGGTTAAAACCATCTGGCGACTTTCAATATAATTAAAGTTAATAAAACGCACTGTTCATTGGACCAACCAAATGTAGCAGTAGCATATTGATTTTTTATAGCGAGGCTAGGCATTTTTCTTTGAGTTTAGTAAATTTGATGAGGATTTGAGTGATAATTGATGTTTGTTTGTATATTCCTGAACACGTTAACTTTGAGTTGTCTTATCAATTGCCTCAGTCAATCAGCTTGTAAATGCAGAGCGCATCCTGGCTGGTGTGTCAGTCGTTTGCATCACCATTATTATTGTCCAACGCAGATCAGCGGTATTACTGCCTGATACAGTGTTCTTCCCCGAGACTTTTTTGATGAAATGTTCAAAACCTTACCTTGACTTTGCTAATCAAAATCTGGCGAAAAAGCTGATGGTCGGCGGCGGACACTGAACGATGGACATTGCCGCATCAGTAACGTCTTGCTCCCTGCAATCAAAGAAAAAAACATAAAATGACATTTTTATCCTTATACATCTTTTATTTTTGTAGTTGCTTAGCATTCATTTGGATGAGAAAGATTGTTACGCCGCGTGGATTACTGCCAAAGATGTGAAGGAATGTGAAGATAAAGATCCCATCACTAAGTGTGAGGATTGCTGTTCTATATTATGGTTGAATTATCAGCTGTCAATTTTTGCAATATTTCAAAGCTGTGAACTGATGAAGTGGGACTTTGACATATAGCCTATTTTTTTCGTATGGCTGGAAATCTAATAGCAACAATTAAAAAGATTGAACGTTTTGCATGCCGTACGAATTTCATTGTCGTGGAAGATTTTGATTTACAGCAAAGCCGAAATAGAAATGCTTCCACTCTATTCGTGATTTTCTGACTTATTTCCAAGCACAACTGCTCGTTTTAGGCTGTGCTTCAAAAATCAGTTCAAACAAAATAATCGATTTTCAAATCAATGTTCTTCATGCAAGCTAAAAAAACGCAGTAGCGCGATTTCATATACCTACACTATTTGTTCACAAAAAACGTTTACAGTTGGGTGTAAAACCATGTGAGGACTTGTGCGGTTTGAAGTTAACGGCCCATCGCATTTGCTACCAATAGAGCAACCTAGCAGTGAAAATGCGGTTAAGTGCCTGTTCCAAAAGCACCGTAGCGTTTGTGCGCTTTAATTTAGGATTTGCTCCCTGTTAGAGACATATTTTTTCTACAGTTTTGTTTCTTTTAAAATTTTTTTGTGAAAAAGCTGGTTTCCATTCGGCGTAGATTGCAGGCGTAGCGCGAAAAATTGTTTCTTTTTCTTTTATTTGCGGAGCGAGCGACCTTTGTCTGCCTTGCCGCCGGCAGACATCCATAGGATCCATTCCTTTGACGAATCACATCGTAGACTTGAAAAAACGGTATTGCCAGCTTCCCTTCTGGACGCTCAGCACAAAAAGGATACTGCGAAAAAACACTGGCTCGTCCCCTTGTTATGTCCGTGGTTTGGCTCTTCATCGGAACCCAGCTGACATAAGGCTACTGTAGTAAACAAAGCACGAATTCCTACTCATAAATAATGCATTTAAATGTTTTTAAAACTATTGAATGTGAGCTAACAAAATAGTCACTTTCGATTTTTGCAGCCGTTGATTGTGATTAATGCACAATTAAATCTTGCTGAAATATTTTTCAGTAAACTACGGCGGTGTGATGTTGAATGCTCTTCTCCACCACTGGTCTTGCGCGCGTGTTGCTAACGAAGATAAACTCTGTAAGAATGAAGTGGTTAACATATTATTGAGTAATAATCAACGAATTGTAATGAAATTGAGGGCCGTTGCCAAGGTCAGGCTCTAATATCCTTGCCTTTAGCTGAAGAAAGCTCGATGGAAGAAGGGACGAGGAAGTCTCCCCCTATCGCGGGCCTCTTTCAAGTTCCTCCCCACATTCCGATTACTTTTTGTGAAGCTGGAGGAAGGGCTTTGTTTCGGTTTGTAATGACGAATTTTTATTTTAAATTAAATTTATAGGTTAGTAGATTATTTCAGGTAAGTGCACTTGCAGTTCGTAGTGATTTGGTGAACTATAATTTGATTTAGCGTTGTGTCTGGCTTTTAATTTCTAGCCTTTTTTGTTTTAAAAGTTTGTGTGTGAGTTTGTGATCGTCTGTAATGAATGGCGTCGCTTGCTTAAAGCCGTGTAATTATTACTTTAACTTCTGTCAGTCGTTGCTACTTTCTCGATTGTGGATCAGCAATAGTTTTGCAAACTTTGTCAGTTTAGTTAACTGTATTGCATAGTTTGAAATGCTAGTTTTCATATGCGAGTTGCTATAATATTCTATATGAGATTGTGTTTTATGCTAAGTTTCAAGTTTGTCCAATTGTAATAAATAACTTTAATAAAGTTCTTAATTTTTGCAAGGTTTGGGAGCAACTCGGTATTATTTTAGCTTAAGGAATTTACTCTTCGTGATTCTTAAAATGCTATTGCTAAAGTTTTTTTGTCGTAGAAAGTATCATGCTTTGTAGCGACTTGGGATTTTTTTCATAAGTTATTTTTAACTTTCACTTCATTATGGTGTTTAAGCCAGCCTTTTTATTTTTTAAACTAAACGTTTCAAACGTGCAGTGATTGCAAATTTTTGCAGTTCAGGATTTTAATAAAAGATGATGGTGATTGCAACATGGTAAAGCCAAACAAATAGCATCGGTGTTGTTTTGTTATCAATCAATTCAGTTTTTGTTTAATGTAAGGTATTGCCCGTTACGATACTCTTATAATGTGCATTTTGTGCATTTGCTTGTACACACAAGATGCATTGTCTGTATTAGCTTTTCGCTAAAGCAAGCTTTTAGCGAAAAGAAATAACAAAGAATGAAACAGCAAAAAAAAGTCAAATAGAATGCTGAGTTTTGATGTTGGAAAGTTGCCCCGTTGTTGTTGTTGTTGTTTACCCGACCCCTTCCGAGGGATGGGGGTATGGCGGAAGACCATGGAGCCCCAGAAGCCGGGCAACTTCTCAGGGTCTGGACCAGAGGTCATAAAGAGACAGAGAGTCGCCAAAGAGTGAGCGGTGCAAAGAGTGAGCGGTGCAAAGAGTCCGTAGCTGGACAGTGCAGAATGAGATGAGAGATGTCCTGGGACGGGTGTCCACAAGCGCTGCAAGAAGAATTCTCGATTCTGCCAATCCTGGAGAGATAGGAACCTAAAAGAAGGCTTGTGTCCATTGCAGCGAAGACGAGAGAGAACACAGCGAGCATGACGAGGGAGCACGAGTTCTTCAGTGGAAATTGAGGGAACCTGTGTGTCAAAATACTTTGAA
This sequence comes from Trididemnum clinides, assembly GCA_963675345.1. NCBI lineage: Eukaryota > Metazoa > Chordata > Ascidiacea > Aplousobranchia > Didemnidae > Trididemnum > Trididemnum clinides. The sequence goes on from OY776286.1 coordinate 8,555,420, forward strand.
GAGACAGTACGCCTCCAGTCCGAGATAAGACGAGAGTGGATACGAAAGATAAGAGGAGAGAGACTACAAGGGATTGCGGAGGGCGCAAGCAGCGCTCCCCGTCTGTCAAGCTCATCAGCTGTGTCGTTCCCCGGGAGAAACGATGTTCGGGGACCCATTGTAGCCTGATAGAACAGGAGGAGAAAAAGGACAGTTCCTGCCAGATCTGCCACAGAGTTTGAGATAACAGGAAAGGTGGAGGAGAGGACAGGGTAGCGAGGACAGAACGAGAGTCAGACAGGAGAAGAAGAGAAGAAAAATGGCAGACTTTATGGTGTTGCCGAGACCAGCAAAGAGCGTGCAGAATGGCGCAGGCTTCAGCGGAAAAACTGGAACAAACTGGGCCTGCCGAAAAGGAAAGAGTGGCCTCAGTGCCACAGAGAGAGCAGTTGGCAAGAACGCCGGAGCCGCCCTTGCCAAAAGGAAAAGGAACAGAGTCGTCTGTCCAGAGTACCAGATCATGAGGGGGAAGAGAGTCAAGGTGGGCGAGAGCCGCACCTTGGCGAGAGTGAGGGGGATCAGAGCGAGAGCATGGAGAGGAAAGGGTGGACTCCACCGTGAAGGAAGGCAGATGCCAAGGAGGACAGGGAGGGCAAGCAACAAGAGCCTCCCTAGAAGAAGTAGAAGGAAGCATGAGCGGGTGAGTGGACGCAAAAGCTCTCCAGGACAATCTGCAGAGTCTTGGTTTCACTCCTAGTCTAGCCAAACCTGAGATGGGAAAGGAGGTTGGGAGACGAAGAGCCCGCTCATGAGAAAAAAGAGTGAAGTGAGTCAGAGTGACTCGTAGGGGAGGTAGAGAAGCCTTGGTGAGTAGCAGAGGGATAGGGGAGGACAAGAGGCAGCCAGTGACGGCGCGACCGGCCGCTCGGCGAAGGCGCTCCAATTCGGTAAGATTGGTAGCGCTTAGGAAAGGAAACCATCCAGGTGAAGCACATGCGAGAAGGGACCGAAGAAAAGATCCACACAGAACAGAGAGGGACTCCCCAGAGGGGCCCCATGAGGAAGCAGAGACACAGTGCAAGGCCCCGAGACGTGGGAAAAACCCGGCCCCCAGCGAAGATATGTGCTTAGAAAAGGAAAGAGTGCAGTCGAAGGTGGCCCCAAGAAAAGCCGGAGTGGGATCAAAATGGAGGCGGGAGCCGAGCAGGAGGAGGTTGGGCTGGAGGCCAGCTTGGTGGGGATCCACCGAGAAGAAGGAGGCCCCACATTTGCTCGGACCGAGAGGAAGACACCAGCACTCAGACCAGCGCTCCAATCAAAACAGAGCTCCCTGCGCGGCCCCCACCGCAGCAGGGACCGAGGGGAGGAGGACCAAACGGCCAGACCGCCAGCACAAAGAGAGCAGCCGACGAAGGAAGGCAGAGAAGCCGGAAGACCACCAATGAAGAGAGAGAAAAGCACAGGGCCAAGAATGGATCCCCGTGGAACACCCCGACGGACCCGAAAGGAACGGCCCCCGTGATTTCGAAAAACCACAGAAGCGCACCCATCAGAAAGGAAAGACTGAGTCCAACGAGCAAAGCAAGGAGGGAGGCCAGCCGAAATAAGCCCGTGGAAAAGGGCGGGACGCCAGACAGAGTCAAAAGCTTCAGAGAAATCGACAGTAGACAGGACCGCCCGAGAGCCCGGCCCGGGCCTGCCAAACCCATCCGAAATGGACTGAGAAAGGCCCGTCGTGGGGTTCCATGGTATTCCTTGATGCCCCATCATAAGAATGGGGTTGAGAAGCAACGGCAATAGTCTGGTATTTTTGTAAGACGCGGCCTCAATGCAGTCGTTTTAATTTGGCCATAGCCACAGTGTATTTACGTCAAAGCGGCAGAAGTTTCGGTGATTGTTACTATATTGCATCGCCATGCATCTTCGTCTAACTTTGGTAGGGAACCAAGAATTGATTTGATAGTTGAGGCATTTGTTTTATCTTTCTGTCAGTGGAAATCATCTGTCGGTTGTACAAAGGCTGGTTTCTATTAGACGTCGATTGCAGGCGTAGCGTGAAAAATTCTTTGTTCCCCTGTTTAGTTTATAGTAAATAAAATAAAACTAAATAGAAAAACAAAGAATTTTTCATGCTACCCCTGCAATCTACGCCTAATGGAAACCAGCCTTAAGATGGTTATGAGGTTGAGACTCGCTTCGGAGTGGTGAGTAAGCTATTGCTGGTTTTGTGCGATTCCCTTACAAGCGATCAACTGAGAAAGGAAAATCGCATTGTGCTTTTTTCAAAGCACGACAATATCGCCAGAGCGAAGTTCGAACGCATGACCATTGGTGACAAAACCAACCCATTTTTTTCCACGTCAGGCCATCATCACAGTACAAACTATATAGTATCATCGCGTTCAATTAGCAATGAGATAGAGGAAGCTTGCTTGTTCAATGATTGTCTATTGTTCATGAATATTTAGTTAATCACAAGAGAAGAAGTTTGCTGTATTCCCTGGCTCATCATGTTCACGTATATTCATCAGTACCCAAATGAAGTTATTATTTTCTTGCAGTTGTCTGAGTGAAGATGCGGCCGGGGAAGTTGAAGATCGTCTTTTACGTGAAATTGTGCCACGATGGATCACTCAATCCGTTGTAGAGGTAACTTCAATGACTGAGTAACTACTGGCATGCAGCTTAGCATAATCACGCGTGGTACAAAACAAGCGGTTGGTGTCAAACCTACATCGCATCAGCAACGTGCTATTCTAAAAGTGAAGTAAAATATCGTTGTAATTGGTAGTCTGTTTGTTTTTCAGGGCAAAGTTCCCTCCAACGTTATGAAAATTTCATTTTACCTTCAACCATTCGCAGGTACAACAGTTAAGGGATCGAAAAAGTAAGTGGTATATCGGTTGTGGCAAGTGCTTGTTTTATTTCAACTAATTGTTTAGTGTCAACGTCAAGCTGTTAGCCAATGACTTGTTAACAGTGGCGAAGGTAGCCGATCACGTGTATGAGAAAATCATCTGCCTTAACCAAGAAGAAACATCAACATCTGCAAACGAACAAACCACTGACAAGTAAGGTTCTGTCTGTTTGATGTTGCAGCTGGCCCAGCCGAATAAGAATCACTAAGAAATGTTTCCACCAAAATGAGCTTTTCTTGTTCACATAAATTTACTGAACTCCATTGGCGAAATAATTAAAATGATTTTTTGTAACCACCAAACAGTTTGCTACAGAGTATTCCTGGAGAAACCTTACTTTAACGTTTGCAGGTGAGAAAAGAGCACGTTTCTGAAAAGAGTTGTATGCCATTATGCAAGACCAATTCCCATTTTTTACCTTAGTTTTATCAAATAATTTGCGTCCTGTCTTGAGAGAGTAAGAGATCCAATGTTTTAAATCCGGTTTTGTCTCTAACGGAGGTTGCCTTAGCGTGAGATTGTAAATGAAGGGGTATGTAATTATGGAGTTGTCTTAAGCATTGTGCAAAACAAACTTGCTGTTTTGCATTCAAAATAGATGACAGGGCTCGAATGATTTGATGTATGTTAACCATTATCAGCAGCTTGTTAACTGCAGATCTGAAGAGAATCAGTCTGTTGTTGATACCGCCGAAGGATCCAAGGAAAATTCTAACTCGGAAAAAATTGAAATATTATGTCGTGAGCAGGTGGGTGCCTGCTTCAATGTTGATGGCTATATTGTACCAAGTGCTTTGTCGAGAACAAAGAGTTAAATCTGACTTTTAGATCTCGAACTGCTTGCCATTTGTCATGCCAAGAGGGTTATTCGTTTGTGCACCAAAGGTTTTTGTTCGAATGAAGGGTTGTATAAACTGATCCTTCATGCGATGGTTGTGGATGATTACATTCTTTTTCTTCGAAGTGAAAGAACGTAACGTCCAGACCTTGCACCACTAGCAAGCACAAATGTGCTGATAGGGTTTAGGGTAAGCAGCAGCCACTTCAAACCAGTCATAAATATAAACTGGTAGTGTAGCCCCTACATGAATTCCAAGATCTATTTTTTGCCATTGTTGTCACCAAGCAGGTGCTTCAGGACAATCACAAGCCTATGGTCGTGTGCTCAAACCTCACGATGACTGTGTTAATGTGGCCTTGAAAAACTTACTTGACCGCAATTTCCCGGCATGATTGTACCGTGCCAGCTTATTGATAATTCGGAAGCAGGTTTGAACCCTTTGATGTTTTAGCAAGACAAACAAAAGGTTTTCTCGTAATCCAAAGGTAAATGGCTCAACTCTGCTGTATACGGCTCTCAACGTTTCCATGAGATGGAGCACAATCCTGCTCCTTGCTAATATATTGTTGGCAAAACCTCACAATCGGATGTTTTTTAGCTTCTTGATACGAAATGGAATTTACGTACTGTGAAACAGCTCGTGTGGAAAAATACCTCCGCCGATATGATTCTTCACTTCCGTATGAAGGAGTGACGTCGTTAATGACGTCAGCAGCCGGTCTGCTAAAGCCCTACGTCGCTGCATTATTTGATTGTGCAAAGGATCAAAGTTTCATCCAACGTAACATTGTTTTACTTTGCACTATCAAATTATTAGACTGTCATTACAGACTCCACTTACAAATTTCAAAAATATTTTTGTTGATCTTTTTTAGTTTCAGTAACTGTGGTGGTGTTTCAGAATTGTTTAAGTTAAATGGAAGCGCGCTCAAACTGATCTTCACTTCTCTCAATATCGTATTTCTCTCACCGCAAATCTTATTTCTTTCTTTGGTATCGCGTTGTGATGGGACAGCCCCTAACATTAACTGTTTTTGACATGAAGGTACTAACCAAATTGAAAATGGATTATAATTCTCATCAAATCGTTTACTAATTTTGCTGTTGCCGTTTTGACTTTATTCATATCATAGTGTTTTATGTAAGCATGTGATACGTGAAAACGGGGAAAAGTAACCCAGTTTTTTGCCAATACGAGCGAAATTCTCGTATTTTTGCTTTAAATGTAGTTAAACTGACAATAGCTAAGATGTGTTATCGCTCTATTGCCATGGTTCCCAATCTGGGGTCGGTTATTCTTGATTTAAAACATTTACTTTCATTTCTTTAATGATTGGTAGTAATCGCTCCATCATCAATCATCGCTGAGTGCAAGGGAAGTGAAATTTCAACGTTGCATTATTCGAGTAATTCTATCTTCCGGTGTGCGGCTGTTATCGCTTGTTGCTTAAAGAAAACGTCATAGCGGTTATAGTTAATAGAAAGTGAAAAGAAAACGAGATAACAGACTTATTCGCGGCAATAGTTAACAGAAAGTATAGCGTCTCAGTTCACTGGCGGAAACGTTCATGAGAAAATTGAAGTATTAACTGTTATTGGTCTGGTTTTTTTCAAAGCTGTTTTTATAAATGTTCAAATGCTGCTGACATTTCTTGCATAAACAGCTCGTTCGTTTTCTTTAAGCAACTGTCAAAAGCGTGGTCAGATGGTGGGGGGTTTGGGAACATGTATTATGCTTCACCAAAACTTCTAGGATGTGATTACGCTGTTCTGAAGCAAAATAAATTTTTGTTGAAATGATTCCTGGGCAAGTATTGCATTTTTTGATTTCTCCTCGACTTCAGTTGTCATCGTCAAAGAAGCAAGTACCATATTAAATTTATTTGTATAAAATAAAATTGTAAGTTGCAGTCGAAGGAATTTTGCGCAACTTTACTTCGAAAAACTAAAATTTCTGAATTAAAACATTATGATTATGCTCACGCTTTCCCGTTTGGAATATTTACATATTTTGGAAAGTTTGGCGCCCTTAAATATTTTTCTTGCTACGCTCTCGGTATCGGATTGGTTTTATTTTCAAGATTAATATTTGCTGCAGCAATCATAACCACATTACAACCTGTAAAGCATTTCGTTACTAACTTTTCTACTACGAGCGTATAGCATACGAAGGGTATCAATCATATGTTGCGCTACGTGGGTTTAGGCAAAATTAAGGCAAGGCATCGCAAAACCGATAATTCATATGAAGGGGTCTGCAAAAACAAAAAGGTTGGAACCGCTGCTATATTGTTTGTTTGCACAACTGGTAGCTTTCAAATATTGAAAAACAGTTAAGTGTTTTCAGCTGTGTTTCTACTTGAGAGACATCTTGCCTGCTGTATTATAATATTCTGCATCTGCTAATCGTGCTGCTGGATGAAGTAATGTCAAAGGTTTAAATGAGATTTGAACGTACACTCTTGAAGTTTTTGTTGAATAGTTGATGCGTTCGAATCTCACTAGAAGCGAATAGTATGCTGTACTGCTTATAGATGGGGCGCTTTTCTTTTGATGCAATTGATCTGCTGCTACCTATAACAATCCTTCGTTTTGTTGCCATTTGCAGTGGATAATAGTTATAAAAAAATCATTACAATTTATTGTGACAAAGGTAACCTAGTATCACTTTTCTTGACAGGTAGTCTGAATTGGGTTTGTTTGTGTTAATCTGATATCTCGTCCTTGGGCCATCTTAGCACGGGGGCCAATGTTCCCAGGCAGATAGTGCCTAAGAAGCCTCTGATTCGCGTATAACTCAACAAGTCGTCACTGTGCTGACCCAGGTGGTGCAATGAGATAACCTGATTGCTCTGGATGCACGCGAAGCAGCAAGTAGAGTGGCAACAGTGTTGATCTCCAACCCGAAGTGTTTGATGGTTCACCTTCGAAACTTTTATTTCATTCGAAATCCGGACACTGCACTGCTCTTCACGCCCATGATATTAGTTTGTATTCAACAATGAAAGAAAAACGTGTTGATCCTTGAAAGTTACAGTGCTTAACAGGAAATGGGTTTTTGTTATGTTAGTGGCTCCCTCTATATTATTTGTCAGTCTTTCAATCACTTCGTTATTTTTTTAGTACAGTCAACTTCGGATATAAGGAATTCGCCGGGACCAGCCAAATTTTCCCCTTATATCCTCAGTTCTATATATCCAACCGAAATTGCATTTGAAATTTATCGTTGGGAACTTGGAAAGAATCCCTTATAAGCGAAAATCTTCTATCCCGGTCCCTTCCATTCGAAGTCGGCTGTATTGTTTATTCTTGCGTTCCTTGTGCTAACTTTTTGTTTGCAGTGACGACAATATTATTGCGTCATCAAAATCAAGTCACTGTTGCTAAACCAATACCGAATTATTTCCGTGTAGTTGACTAATTAATTAATGATTAACTACTTTAACAGCCATCTTAATAATTTGAAAATCAGCGGTTTATTCAGCAATATTTTTCTCGCAGTTTTTGAATTTATTAATTTTTTTGCATTCTGGAATAAACTTATTTCTTCAAAATTTTTGATGTAGTTTTCTCGGTGTATTTGAGACGAAGCCATAATGTCTAACAAAATACATAACTCACAATCACCCCAAATATGATTAAGCATAGGACTATATTTAGGCAAACGTTGCAGGGTAAAGAGACAACCCATTTTGGAATGCTGGTTGCATACTCTGGTTTCCCCTTCATAATACACGGCTTTTCTCGGGTTTTCCGCATTTGAAGTTATTTTTGATTTCGTATACCTGATAAATTGCTTGCCATACGTAAAAACTCATAGAACTTCAGATCAGCTAGAGTTTTGGAGGGCAAAGGAGTCGACTGCTACCCGATGGTAGGTTATAATTGCAGACGTACACAGATGTCCTTGTAATAAAGCGATTAAAGATCAAGAATCAATAAGAACTTTTCTTGCCATGCTCGTTTGGTTGTGAAACAATATTGGCACGGTAATTAAAAATTGGTCTTTCAGGATTTACAGTTACGCAAATATTTCTTCAACTGAAAGCACCAAAACTAAACTAAAAAAGATTATGGCATTCGAATTTCACAAAATCACGTAATTGTTTTGAAGTTGGACCCAATTCAAAGCTGCAAACGCTGGTGCACTTAAGATCATGAAAGGGAAGGGGAGGGGGCTCAAAGAGACTGAAACTAGTTACCCAGAGATAATTAAATCAAGGGAGAAAATATATACAGAAGAAATCTGTGAAAGCGTTTCTGTTTGAAAGAAATGACTTCGTTTAGTCATAGAGTAGAATGGAAGCCATATTGAACATAGACTTAAATAAATTAGCTCTAATATTTTATTTTTTGTCATGTTCTTTTTTAATGTATACTCGCTTGTCAACCGAATTCTTGAATATCTTAAGGACTTGTTTGTAAGATCTAAAGCTGCTCTGTTTGAAATTTCATCGAATTTGGTTAACTTGCTGCAAACATATTTGTCAAATAGTGTCTCACTTTAGCCCTTGATGTAGGCTCGCGCTACTGAATAACAAGGTCCATATAAAAATATATGTATCTAATCCAATTTCAAGATATAAACAAAGATAATAAACCACTCCCACTGGTTGTGATTTGGTAATAATAGGTTTGGCTTATTACAGAAACTAGAGCGATTAGTATGATGCAGTGAATGAAGTGGTTGTTAGTTGTTGAAGAACATTTGGTAAAGAAAGGTATGTTTGAGAGTTATTGATACAGAGTCTTTACTGTAAGCAATAACGGATTTCACCATGGCAAAAATAAGCTAATTAGCCTATCTGTTGAAATTTTGAACTGAACTGATCTTATTGGCTCCTAGACAAAAACTTTTCCCTCTTGCTTTGTGATATATCTACAAATAAAAATAATAAAAATTTCTAATTTAAGGTTTAACTAACTCGTTTAGTTATTTCATCAAGGCAGTGACGTTGACATAATTCTGTACGTTTGGTTTTTCAATTTTTGCTTTTTGCACACATCACGTTATTTCGCCGTACTTAAACGTCATATCATTGGGTCTTGCTGAAGTATATATTTTGGTAAGTCTGGTGTAGGAGATCGAGTGTGTTCGCATGCTGCCAAAGCAAAACTAGTCATTTAGGTACAGGCCTATAGCTAGACCTTACTCTCTTACTGTTGTTGTTACCCGACCCCTTCCAAGGAATGGGGGCATGGCGGAAGACCATGGAGCTCCAGAAGCCGGGCAACCCTCCAGGGCCTAGACCAGAGGTCGTAGAGAGACGGAGAGTCGTTAAAGAGCGAGTGGCACAAATAGTCCGTAGCTGGACAGTAGAGAATAAGAAGAGAGATATGCTGGGACGAATGGCCGGTGGCGTTGCAACAAAGGATTCTTGATTTTGGTAATTATGGAGAGATAAAAGTTTAACAGGAGGTTGTGTCCGTTGCGTCAAGGACGAGAGAGGACACAGCAAGCGTGACGAGGGAGCACAAGTTCCTCAAAAGAAACCGATGGAACCTGTGTGTTGAAGAATTTAGATGAGATGGTAGACCTCTAGTCGGAGAAAAGAGAAAGAGTGACACGAGAGGAATGAGGAGAGACTACAAGGGATTGCAGAGGGCACGAGCAGCGCACCCGTCTGGCCAATTCATCAACCACGTCTTTCCCCGGGAAAAATGAGTGTCCGGGGACCCATTGCAGCCTGATATTAAAGGAGAGAGAAGACAGTTTCTGTTAGATTTGCCATTGAGTTTAAGGTAAAACGACAGACGGAGAAGAAGACACAGTGGCGAGGTCAGATGGAGAGTCGAAGAAAAAAAGGAGACAAGAGATATGACAGATTTGTTGGTGCTGCCGAGACCAGCAGAGAGCTTGCAGAATGGCGCAGGCGTCAGCGAAAATACTCAAACAAACAGAGTTTGCCAAAAATGAAAGAGTGGCTTCAGCGTCACAAAGCGAGCAGTTGGAGAGGACGCCAGAGCTGCTTTTGCCAAAATTTAAAGGAATATAAATGTTAGTCCAGATCACCAGATCGTGAGATGGGAGAGAGTCTAATGAGCGTGAGCAGCACCTTGGTGAGGAAGAGGGGAATCGGAGCGGGAGCATGGAAAGGAAAGGGTGGACTCTACGGTGAAGGAAGACGGGTGCCAGGGAGGTGAGGGACGGCAAGCAAAGAGATCTTTCTTAGTAGAAGTTGGAGGAAGCATGTTGAGCGGGTGAGTGCACGGAAAAGTTCTCCAGAAAGATCTGAAAAGTCTTGGTTTTACCTCAAGACTGGTCAAGCCTGAAATGAGAATGGAGGTTGGGAGACGAAAGACCCGATCATACAATGACAAGGCGAAATGAGCAAGAGTGACTGGTAGGGGAGGTAGAGGCACCTCAGAGAGGAGAAGCCGGATAAAGAAAAACGGGAGACATCCGGAGAAGGCGCGACTGGCCGCTCGGTGAAGATTAGAGTTGACGTTTGTCGCGGCCGAAAGGAATGGAAAATTTGGCCGCATGCAGTGCCAGAGAAGTAAAGAGAGCAGCAGCAGAGGAAAAAGAGAGAGAGAGAGAGCTATTCCTCTGCAAAAGGACAGTGAGAATCAAAGAAAAAGACAAAGTCATCCCAACGAGCTTTTATAAAATTGAAGGAAGGGGGTCGTGCGTTGCGACAGAAGAACGGAGAAAGAGGAACAGTTAGTGGAATAGATAGGTGACCAGAGCCCAAATTCTGAAGCACCTCCCAGGAGCAAGGGAGGGAAAGGGAGAAAGGAGCAAAGGAGATGTGAGGAGGGGAGCGACTGCCAGAGGATCGATGATGAAGAGTTGGTGTGTCGGGGTTATTGAGAGGAAGGAGGTCAGAGGAGGGCGTTAGGTTATTCGGTGTATAACTGAGCTGTTGTTGGAAACTACAAAGACCAAGTGGAACTGTTAATTATTGTAGTTGGTAGTGCGGTTAAAGTTAAGTGTGTTTTGAATGTATTTCTTACTTTCTACAAATGATGTGAATCTACAGTTGGTAGATTAGATATTTGATACTGAAATAGCTTGGTCTCAGCAAAGTTTGCGGTCAGACAAATGGTTTGCGCGATACACTGCATCGCCTAATTTAAAAAATGCTAGCACTGAGATAAGAACCAACGTTCTATTGCTCGGCACTTTGTTACATGATTTTGATCCTTAAAAAGTCTCCTGAACAATGATAACAAATGATAGAAAAAACATAAATGGTTGCCATTGCCAAGCAACCGATTAACCAAAAACAAGCAAACATAGAATTTGAAGCCAAGTTTGCGAAGTAGTCATGTTTTTTAACAAAATTGGTCAGCTACAGCCTTTTGCGTGCTGGTATTGTAAAATAAAAACAAAAAGTCGCGACAACCAACTGAAATGCTATAAAATGAAATGAAATTGAACAAAAATAAACTGGGAACAACAATTTTTGACACCTTTTGATAGTTTTACAAACCTTTTTGCTACCTAAATTAATTAATGTCAAACACTTTATTGACTTCTTAAGATGCCGCCAACATGTTGATTAAAAACGGTAACAGGTCTGATTTTCCATGCGTCAAAAATTCGGTCATGTTTATATCTTCCAAATATCAAATTAGGTTTACAGTATTTTACATTCTGTTATTTCAGGAGGCTCTTGCGCTTCAAACTGGTTCCAGTGCAACAATTAGAAATGCATTGATAATTTTGTAAAATGCGATGGCGATGATGATTGTGGTGATGGTTCTGATGAAGAACATTGCCCGACCGCGAGGTAGCATATGAATTCTTGTTCATTACCTTACTTGTAGGCTACATCTTTTGGTTACCAAAGTTATTGTGCTATTTTAGTGTTGCAGCATTCTCATATCAGCACAGTGAATCTCTACCGCGAACTAACGTACTAGGAAAAGAAAAGCGCGAACTCTCGAATGTAAAATTACATCTTTGCCTCCTTCGGCTTTAAATCTCTCTGTAGTTTTCATAGATTCGGCCACTTTTGCATGTTGTAAGCCATGGTTTGACTTTAAACATAAAGCGAGAGTTTTTGCCTGGCCAAGTTTTATTAGTTTCCGCTTGAATGATCTACAGTACAATGATGTAGCGCAGCGTTTCCCAAACTATGGGTCGCGACGCACTGGTGGGTCGTGAACGCAATTTCAGTGGGTCGCGAAAGTCCTTCAAAATGTAGATTAATGCATGCTTTGTCTCAAATAATTTAAATGAAAACTACCATCTTTATTATATGTTTTGTTTTCACTGTACTTTTTTCCAAGTACTTCGAAGTACATGTAGAATTATGTGGTATTCGAAAATTTATGTTTTGAAAAGTGGGTCGTGACTTGAAAAAGTTTGGGAACCACTGGTGTAGCGTATAGTACTGTACGTGAGGCAAGTCCCTGGATTGTTTGCATTGTACTCTTACGTATATTCTGGCAAGTGCAATGCTATTATCACCTAATGGTGAGTATAATTGGTAGTGTTTTGTTTTAGAAGAGGTTTGATTCATTTATGCGTTCCACCCTTAAGATGCACAATAGTCACCAGAGAAAATGATAAAGAAAAGAATAAACGACGATTGTATGCGGTGTGTGGTATGACAACGACAATTTTAAAATACTATTTACGGTTTATCAGTTTTACAATCCCAAGATTCGTCTAGAAAACGTTTGCAATACCAAGTACACATTTTTGTGCCAAATTAGAAATCTTGCTCTAGATCGATTACACAGCTGTATTACTAACACAAGAAACATAACTGAATTATGCTTTCACACGTTGCGATTCATATCAGTGTGATAATGGAAAATGCATTTCGAAATCATAGGTGTGCGGCTCAAACAATGATTGCGTTGACGGCAGCGACGAAAAAAACCGTGAGTAGCTGACATTTTTGTACAGCTTAATTTACCAGTATTTATCAACTGTCATCCATCAGACCGTACAAGAAAATTGATGGAACTCTTCTTTCAAAATTGAATTGAAAATTTTAGTTTTCTTTGTTGAGCTTGACGTTTTTGAGCACTTACTTGAGCGTGCATCGAGTGTGCATTTAAGTATGAGCTTCGACGTTTTATTGCTCATATACTTGGAATTTTTTTGTGAGTGAATTAAAACGAGCGTATTTAAAAGAAGCATGACATGCCATCGAGTTGATAACGAAGTTTAGCATTAACTTTGTTTGTAAGGCTAAATATAATTTCTTTCCTCTCTGTGCAGGTACGGATTACACATGCGCTTGTGACCAGTTCACATGTTCCATTGAAAATAGATGCATTTCTTCCTTTCTGCGGTGGAATGGATGCGATGATTGTAATGATGGTATTGATGAAAAAGATGTCGTAAGTTTATTGGCGTAAAAATGTTCAAAGGGAACTTGATTGTTCCATCTCCTGCTCTTCTTGAGTGCCTTGTTCGTTCTGGAGGTTGGCCACCATTCCTCCCTGAAGAATTTTGTTCTCTGCTTATCTCTAGTAGGCGATTGTACCAGTCGGTGTTCATCCTTTTTTGCTATCACTCCATCACATTCCATGTCTCCCCCTGCTGAGTTTTCTTCGCTAGCATTCAATATTGCTTGAATTGTTTTCCAATGTTACCTGGCCCCGTTCCTATTTTTCAAAAAGTTTTAATCTTCTGGATTTTTAAAATGCTTCGACTATTCTGAAAAATTCTGATGAAATCGAAAGATTATAATTACAATTAGATTGAAATTAAATTCAATAAATATTCTTGCTGATGTGCCATAATATCTAGCTTATGAAGACATCACAATATAAAGTTCATGAGCCAAATTTAACTCATTTAATCAACGTTTTTCTGTAACCAAAGAGTGAAAGCAGTGTTTGTGATTTCACAAACGTGAGTTTACACAGCAGAGTAGCTGATATGGATCGAAGGTTCAAATTCCTTCCGAAATCAGCATTTACTGATGATGCCTGACAATGACGAAGTGACTGCTTTTGAGATCAAAATTTTTCAGGCATTAATTGCAATTCCACGTAAGCTATTTCCGTTTTTCCATTCACTTTAAATGTACGCTAACTAGTACTGATGGGATGAGTACTCGGAATCGGGAATCGAAAATATCGGAACTTTTTCTGGAATCGGTATCGGAGAATTTTAATCGAATTTCCGGTTCTGGAGACGATTCTTTGGAATTCGTATATTTGCGACTTACAGTACCATCTAAAAATATTGGGACTTGAATATAAATAAATACCTTTAAGGAAGTTACTTCAATAATTTTTTTCTAAACATTTACCCTTTTCGTTTCATTTTATTATATAAAAAACTAACTTCTTTTTTGCTGTAACAAAACCATTTATGTTCCTTCTGAATGCATAATTAGTAAAAGTACTTTGTACTAAAAGTATTTGTTTCTTAAACTAGCTTCAGGATCTGAAAATTGTCATGAATTCATTGCATGTATCGGAATAGGAATTTTAATGAGGTATCGAGACTAGTATCGGAATCGTTATAAAATTTGGTATCGTCCCATCACCACTAACTAGGCGTAAATTATCCTATAAGGCAACGGTTCCCAAAGTGGGCGCTGCTTGAATCAAATAGCAGTAAAAAACTAAAATCCAAAAAATGGTCTTTAATTTTGAAATGGGCAAATCCAACTTTGTAAAATAAAATGAGCCACGAGCTAGAACGGAACAAAAAGCTGATCTCCAAAAAGAAAGAATTAGATAACGTTATGCAAGGTTAGTGAATGGTTGGAAGGTTCACACCGACATAAACCACAAACATTATCTTGAAAACAATTTAGTGTGTATTGCAAACAATGCACCCAACCCAATTTGACGAGACCATCCCTGGACGCGTTTCGTCCTCTTGGACTCCTCAGCAGGGCCTGTCCCGTCCCCCAAACCAAACCCTTTATTTGCAATCACATAAACTCGTTTTCTAAAAAATTACAAAAAAGCAATCACAAAAACTCCCCAAAAAAGAAAGAAGTTTTAAAGATCTCTAGCTTTAAAAATAGGCACTTTCAGAAAAAATGGCATGAGCAGAGTGGGAAAGTTATAAGTTGGCGAAAAACAACGTTTTAAAAAAAAGTTGATCTGAAAAAAAAGGCCTTCCACCTTCGATTAAGCATGGGTTGGATTTGGTGAGGGTGCCGCAAGTATTGATGAGTTATGAAATGCGTCGAGAAAAAAAATTGAATCCGCTCTTATCAGACTTCATCTCCATATTACAAGATCTTAAGAAAACAGAATATAAATGCAAGATTTTTAACCCAAAATGAATAACAGCCTTTATACTTATTAAAATGATTTTCAGCGCCAAAAAGATGCAACTCTTCATATTATTTTGTTTGTAAAAGTGGTCGCCAATGTGTTAGCTTAACGTATAAATGTGTTGGTAGAATCTCCTGGGCAGATGGTTCCGATGAAGAAGACTGCGTTAAAATGATTTTAAAGCCAGAAATCATTTCTACGTACTTCAGCTTTAAGATATTTGCAATTTTTGTTACATGGCTCACTCAGTTTCACAATGTAACGTGTTCATCACATAACGTGTTGGATAAAAATGCAACTGAAAATGCTCTGATTATGCTTGTAAAGCGTATAAGAACAAGTAGAAGATGGTCTTTGAGCGGCGAAAAATATCAATGAAGCCTATAAACAGCTACTCTGAAAAACAAACAGTTTGGTTTTATAAATTAGCAGTTATCTACGAATCTGTGGTAATGCTTGATGCCAGTCTTTAAAACGCAATGATGTTCCATGCAGCATAACGTTAAATAAGCTTATAGAAAGTCACATCTTTTTGAAAAACTGCTCTAGTGTACTCGTATAGCACAGTGAGCACTGTATGAGCAGAATCCCGTAGTTTAGATTAGAAATATGCCAAAACATTAATGTTTTTGTTTATGAATATTTTAAATATTCGAATAATTTATACTAAAAAAATGTGTAATATTTCCAGCAGCGTTGCCCCCTGGACTTTGTGAAGACGACGAGTTTCAACGTCAAACTAGTGGTATACGTATCCCTCAGTCGTGGTGGTGTGACGCAAGAAAAGATTGTGACGATGGATGAGATGAACCAATCACTTGCCCAAAACCAGACTATGGTCCTACTGAACAATTCTAATGATTTCGTATACGCAATGTACGGGCCAATAAATAACCAAGTTACATAAATGGTCATCAACCTTTTTTAAACCGAAGGCTACTTTCTGATTACTGATCATAGCGAGGGCTCTCAGTTAGATCAGAGTTTCCCAAACTTTTTGCTTTGCGGACCCCTTTTCGCGAATCTGCTTTTTTACGTGCCCAAATATATATGACATTACTTTTGTCATTCGACTCACTTACAATAATAATAATAATTGAAATACGAATACAATTTATTTGTCAATGTGATGAATGGGCTTGCTTCACTTTGCCTAATTCATCAATTCTTGGGACTGTTGGTGTCAAAGAAACCCGTAGGTCAGACTGGACATTCACCCTAGACCTATACTTTGTCTTCATATTAGTAAGTGCCGAAAATGCCTTCTCACACGTATGCACGTGTCCTCCGGAAAAAAAATGCTCAACACCTGTGTTGCTGCCGCGATTGTGTCACTCGCGGTCTAACTCATGGTCAGGCTAGAGTTACTTTTTATAATTTAGCTGAAGTGTATTTTCGGGACTTTTCCCTAGCCGGGGCAGACGTTTAAAACGGACGAATGATAGGTCTAGAATCTAGATTATGTGTTCAATCAATCATTTGAGAAGTAGCTGAGCCTAAAATCTACTCTTTCCAAAGTAAAATTAAGGCTGCAAACCTGACTTTTCCTTTACAAATCCACCATCCACTTTTGAAAAAATTTTAAGATATTTTAAAAACAGGCTGGCGGTTGACTCGTATCGTCCTCGCGGGCCACTCGTATTGTCCTCGAGGGCGACCTAGTGCTTGCAAGCATACTGCTGGTAACCCCTGATACAGAGATTTAAAATCGTGGAAAATTGTGTAGCTAATCTTGCACGAAATATAATGAGATTTACTCAATTCATGATACGAGGGTCTACTAGAAAATGGCAACAAATCGTAATTGAAGAAATGGCAGAAAGTAAAAGAAGCAGAGTAAAACAAAAACCTTAAGCAGTGACAGTTAGTCTCAGAGAAAAAGAAAATCTGAAGACAGAGGTTCGTATAGACACTTAGCAGCCGATCTCCTAGCGTAGATGGTACTTGATGATACAAAATTTTGTCTATAATACGTTATGTATAAATATTGGTACTTTTAAAACACTCAAACTAAAACCCAAAAACACAATTTCAACAATTTTTTGACCTAGTCCGAGGTATTTTAAATGCTCACCCCAATTTAGAGTAGAACCCAAGCTAAATTTAAAACTTAGTCGTAGCTTTTTTAACACTGTAGCTAAAAAGTTGATTTTTGGCTTAAAAGTTGAAGAATGACCCTGTTAATAGCTCTTCTAGAGAAAAATTTTTGCTCCATGCGCCAGAAAAAAGGCTATAGCCGAAAATATATTTTTATATATCTTTAACGTCAATAATTTTAAAATACTACTTTTGATGGAGTTAATTTTGAGTTCTTTAACGTGATAAAAAAGTAAACTAACTTTAATGCTTTGATCTGCTTAGGCCTATTACGAAATTCTTTCCAAATGCCAGGTGTTTCGTTCTGAAGCGATTGTGTAAAGTTTTCACTTCCGAATACAAAATCTTGACTTCTTAAAAAATTGAGAATAATGAAAAAGTTATAAATGTGTTTACAATTCGGTATCAGCCTGTGGTGTCGTGATAGAATTATGTAACTGTTCAGCAAATCAATAAAGTTTGTAAGTATTGTTTGAAAAAATTTGAATAATTTACACAGACATAACTAAGCTTAATGTAACTAGACATCTGCTCCTGGAATCTGGATTCCAATGGTCAACGAATGGTGTTCCTTCAATTCTTTAGAGAAAATTTTTGTTTTTTCAACATGTGAAAGTGAAAACGAGAGCTACGCAAGCACGTCTGATACAAGTGCATGTGGTCCTCAACAAACTGATTCAAACACCCAGTAAAACCTAGCGTCATTCCAAAATTTAGAAATAAAGTATGATCGTTTGCAAGTTAGGGAGTCATAGATGGGGCAGCTGTAATAACCAGTGTCTTGAAAGATCATGTGATAGTCAGCAGCAAAAATTCTGCGTTTGTAATTGATAAATATAAATTGAGGCGAAAAGGAAAAAACATTGAAAAAATATTCAAGCCTAAGAGTTAAAAGTGATAAATCTTGTAAATCCTATTTATAACAACGGAAGACAAGATGCAGATCTCTAAACGAAGAAAATAACGGAGAATATCGTCAGGTAGAGTTTAAAAAGCACTAGTCGATAGTTGATGAATCTAGTAATGTCATGAGGCTCCATCAACGGCACAAGTATTTATTGCTCGGAGTGCGTTTCACGCCTTTGAAAATAGTCAGCTATGCAGGAAACTGGCGATCAATGAAAGCAATAAAGCGGCATATATGAATGGAGCAATAAATTTAGATATTTGTTGTGTAAAAGAGCTGTTCCAAAAACTAGTACAGAGAGCAATAAGTTCATTACATTGAAATGAACTCCCCTTGAGGTACATCTTCAAAAATTTTAAGGCGCAACAAAAAATCTTTTTTCTGGTTCTATTGATAAGAAATTAAGTTGAAGTGCAGCAGAGTGAGATGTTGTTGATTTCAAATCAATAACAAATTCAAAATTTTCTGCATTGCCATCTTTCGTCATTGATATAATTAAAGTTCAGACTACTTTTATGCTTACCATATTTGCCGTAGGTTATTGGAGGAACGTTTGACGTCGATTTTTAGTTTTTACAAGTTGTAGAAATGTAGCAAAATTCTCATGATTTTGATGAATATTGTTTTCAAATTTATTTTCCGTCTTGGCTTCGAAATAAACATCTTTGCTCCACTTCTGGTCGTGAAAAAGCTCCTTTAATTTAAAAACACTTGGCGTATCCATACCCGAAAAAACACTTGGTGTATCCATAAAAACACTTGGCGTATCCATAAAAACACTTGGCGTATCCATATCCGAAAGTGTGCGAGGTTGCAAAAGCAATTTTGCCAACGAGTGGTTTTTTTGCCCATCCTGAAAACCATCGGCAATGTTGAGAGAGCAGGGGGAAAATCCCAAAGTCAGTCCCTGAGAAGTCAAAATAAGGGAGCTAGATCTGCGGTAGAAGGGTGTGTGACCCAATTGCATGATGATGGCAATGAAGAGATCAAGGCTAGTGAAGATGGTTCTTCTTCAACTGTTCGGTGATTTCTTGTTCAAAAAATGAACTTCAATGCAGGATCAGATTTTCAGCTTGTAGTTTAGATCAACTTAAACTTGAGCCACCAGCTATCAAAAGTTTAACAGATCAGCAGCTTGACGACATGATTGAATAGCCATTGCGGCTTTCTCAGCCTTGTCGTAATCAAGCAGTAGGGCGACACATTAAATTGGTTTCGGAGGCATGAGCGCCTGTTGTGTGATGTTAGAGACGTGGTGATCTGATTCAACAAAAAGTGCGATCACAGAAAGTGATACCTGTAATCAACAACAAATGGCAATTTCCGATACCACGATAACAATGGTACGGCTAGTTTAAGTTTACACTCAAATACATTCCTATGGGGCTATAGCTGCTGCTCAGGCTATATGGTTTGGGATAGGGAAATTCACGACAAATAGCCGCAAACTCAGTCGCTAAATCAAGTGTCCACAAAGTGATGATGTTGAGATACGAAATTTTATTACAGCTCCGATATCCAAAATGACCACATGGTATATTTGATAGGGCGACAGGTTTTCTAAAACACAATGCAAGTGTAAACAAACAGCTACGATAAACACTTAACTAACTTCATAATGTAAACATATTAAAAATAGGGATTTCGATGCAAATTCGAAGATCAAAAACGGCGTTGCGACGGTGTAACATATGTTGTGATGGAAAATTTACAAATACTACGTCGCAAGCCAACAATTCACATTCAAACTTACTAAGTACATGCAAGATACATACAAACTTACTGAACTATTTGAGGTCCCACGCAAATTATTAATTTTCAAGATTGTCGTCAGCAGCAAAACACTGTTATTTCCTCTGGTTCAAACTTTTTACAGAACCGAAGAACTACGCTCTTAGGCCTTATATACGGTAGCAACAGCCAATCAAAATTCACGATACAGGCCACGTGTAGTAAATTTTCTAGAATAATCAAGCCGGAATTTCTCAGATCTTGTTCTATAGATTCCAATTGTCACATTTCGCAAGTTAAACAGTAGGATCACAGTTTCGAAATTAAGTGGTGCGTAGAGCGAAAAGTAAAGACACGATTAGATTGTCTGGTGGCAGAACAAAGCATTCAATTGTTACGTATGTCCAAATTTGATGAAGGCAGTTGCGGGGGTTCGTCTTTGTGCAAATAAATACTCCTAAAACAAAGCGAACAGACAAACGGCGAAATAGTTAATTAGCACATTCGGTTTTTCTTTATAGTTAAAAACAAATATCCAACAGCTGGCAGACAGTTTTGGACCACATAAACTAAAGGTCTCCAGCAGAGTGAAAATCAAGCATTGAATTCGAGCAAACAGCACATTTGCCAAAATAAAGATTTAAGAAAAGTTCGATCCGTGACACACCGCCCCCCTTAAGCCGATGAGGGGTCACAAGGCTTAACACAAAGGCGCAAAAATGTACACCAAAAATACAATTTAATTTACATAAGAATCATACACTATCACATTCAAGCAATGCGCACATCTTAGAAATTGGACGAACACACACAGAAAACTGGGTTTGTATTTTGGCGCTTCTAATCAGGCCCTGTTTGTCTGGAAAGGTTTCGATTACTCGGCCCATGACCCTAGAGCTACGAGGTGAGTTATCCATTATAAGAACTATGTCCCCATTTGTGACATTGCGTGAAGTGTTGACCCACTTAGAGCGCTTTTGCAACAATGGCAAATATTCTCTAGTCCAACGTTTCCAAAATATATCTGCAAGATACTGCACTTGTCTCCAACGTCTCCTAGCAAAATTGTCCTTTTCTGAAAAGTTACCAGGAGGTAGGGAAACTTGTTCCTTTAAGAGGAGCAAATGATTAGCTGTTAATACATTTAAGTCTCGAGGGTCATCCGTTAAAGTGGTGAGAGGTCGACTGTTTATTATGCCTTCGACCTCGCACAAGAGGGTGAGTAAACTCTCGTCAGTTAAAATTTGTTCGTTGCATATGCCAGTCAAAATTTTTCGAGTAGAGCGAATGAGTCGCTCCCAAACACCACCATGGTGAGATGCTCTGGGCACATTAAACTTCCATTTGATGTTGCGTTGCAAAAGGAAATCATTTATCTGGGCTTGATTCCAATCATCAATGGCTTGGGTAAGTTCCCGTTGGGCCCCCACGAAATTAGTCCCGTTGTCAGACCAAAGTTCCGCGACCTGGCCTCTGCGTGCAATGAAACGTCTCAGGCTTTGAATGAACGAGCTGGTTTCCAGGCTATATGCCACTTCAATGTGTACTGCCCTGGTGGTGAAGCAGGTAAACAGTACTCCATACCTCTTTAGTTTAGATCGGCCCTGCCCCACCAAAAATGTTCCAAAAAAATCCACTCCAACACAGGAGAAGGGAGGTTTATCAGGAATAAGTCTTTCCTCGGGTAAATTAGCCATTTTTTGTGTAAGTGCCTGTCCTCGAATCTTGCGACACTTTACGCACTTGGACAGCACAGAGCGCGCCACAGAGTTAACACTTACTATCCAAAACCTTTCCCTTAGCTTAGCAATGACGTGTAGGCGTCCCGTGTGGCCTAGTCTTTCGTGTTGCTCTCTGATCATAAGCTCACTCTCATAACACTTAGGCAGAATGATCTGATGCTTGTTGTCATGTGGAAGACTTGACTTTTGTAGTCGCCCACCAACTCTTAGCATTCCATGTTCCAAGTACGGATCCAAATTGCGCAATGAGCTTGAAGATGAAATTTGTTCACCTCTTTGCAACTTCTCGATCTCTTTTCCATAGTATCGCCGCTGCAAGTGTCGGAAAATTAGGTACTCCGCCTCCTGAATCTCTTCAAGACTCAGAAGATCCTTCACATTTAAATGCGATCGACCAAGCCAAATGTTTTTGCAACGAATCACCTGAGCGCAAACTCGCTTTATTTTATGCCAGCTTGAGTAGTTCCTGCATAGTCCATCCAAAAGGCTGATGTCTGGTTGCACCTTTACGGCATAAATAAGGGTTTGGTCTCTTCTTACTTCCGGATCGCTTGTAAACTCTGGTGTGGTAGGATTTTGAGGAATTGTAGGCCAGTAATTAGGTGGCTGCCACAAAAAAGCTGGTCCAATTTTCCACCGATTACATTTTAAAAATTCGTCGATGGTCAGTCCACGTGTAAGTAGATCGGCTGGGTTATCTTTGGAGGGAACATAATGCCACTGTGAGGGGTCACACACGTTCTTGATTCTCTGAATTCGATTGGCCACGAAGGTGTGGAAGCACTTGCTTTCATTGTTTAGGTAGCATAGAACAGTCACGCTATCTGTCCAGAAAACGGATTGGACTTCCAACTCTGGCATTTGTAGTTCTCTGCGAATCATCAAGTCATTCTGGGAGGCCACCACTGCAGCGCATAGTTCCAATCTTGGAATGGTTAGTGGTTTCAGAGGGGCTAGTCGACCTTTTCCAAAAATGAGGGAGCAGTGGATTTCACCGTTTTTGTTGATCATCCTCAAGTAAGTGGCCGATCCATATGCTCCCTCTGATGCGTCTGCGAAGTGATGTAGTTGTGCGTGAACGATATTGCCAAATTTGGGAGGCTTGAAACATCTTGGCAATGTGAAGAGCTTCAATTTAGGAAGTTGCTCGAGCCAGTTTAACCACTTCCCCTTTTCATTTGGGGGAATCGGGTCATCCCAGCCCAACTTGTCACGGCAAAGTTTTTGTAGCAATACTTTTATGGGTAAAACTGCCACTGCTCCAAAACCCAGTGGGTCAAACACAGAGTTTATCATTGACAGAATCCCTCTTCTAGTACATGGCTTGTCTCTTCTTTGAACCTTAAATGTCAATGAATCTTTTTCCACGTTCCATTGCAGGCCTAAAGCTCTTTCTGTGGGTAGCTCATCACTAGCTAAATCCAAATCTAAAGCTTCCTTAGACCACTCTGACTTAGGGATCGAACCCATGACCTCTCGACTACTGCTTATCCATTTGTTCAAGCAAAAACCTCCTTTATCCAACAGATCGCGAAGCTCATGTACCAGTTTAATGGCTGTTTCGACCGTGGGAGCTGAAGTTAAGCAGTCATCAACGTAGAAGTCGCGCTTCACTGTTTCCACAGTTCTCTTGTCAAATTCTTGCTTGTGATCGGAAGCTGCACGCTTCAAAGCAAAATTGGCACAGCTAGGTGAACTCACGGTTCCGAAGGGGTACACGGTCATTCTGTACTCTTCAATTTCTTCATCTATATTTCCATCTTTCCACCAGATAAAACGAAGCAGGTCTCTATCTTCAACCGGGATTCTTACCTGATGGAACATGGCCTTGATGTCAGCCTGAACTGCCACTAGCTCCCTTCTAAATCTCATCAAAACGCCCAGTAAGCTATTTGTGAGGTCCGGTCCCTGCAATAAGTTACCATTTAAACTAACCCCATTAAACTGAGCTGAGCAGTCGAAAACCACTCTGATCTTACCTGGCTTTTCAGGGTGGTAAACTCCGTGATGCGGTAAGAACCATGTTCTACCTTCGGGCCCTGGCTTCTCAACCCTCTCACAGTAACCTTGGTCTATCATGTCGCTAACGAACCTTTTGTAGTCATTGTAGAATCCATCATTCCTGCTGAATTTCTTCCTCAGATGACTCGCTCTCTGCAGTGCTTGAACTCGGTTGTTTTGTAGCTTGAGATTTGGATACTTGATCGGGAGTCCGATTTCGTAATGGTGATCCTCCAGTTGTTTGGTAGATTCATTGACGGCTTTCATGAATCGCTGTTGATCGACTGACATCTCTTCCTTTCCGTTTACCAAGGAATCCATGATATCGGTGCAGAGAGAGCACATAGGGTGGTTCTGACTGTCGAATGAGGACCTGACAAAAAGGCTAGTCACGTGATCCGAACGACCGCCTGCGCAATTCAATGTCCATCCCACAGGTGTACGAATCGCATAGCTGCCAAACGGTTCTCTTATGACCTCTTGCGGTTGCATCACCATTCGATTGTTATTGCCAATTAATAGACCAACTTTGCATTTCACTTCCGGGATGTAGACATCTTCAAATTCAGCGTACTGGTCTGCATGAGCTTGAGTTGGGATGTCCTTATGGTTAACTGGCAGTTTCTTGCAGGAGTAAAGTGAGCTCAGTGGAATGCAGCAGATTTCGTCCATGTCAGTCACTTCCAGATTAGACACAATCTTTGTTTTTTGATGTCCTTGATCTTTATTGAGCGTGATGGTGCGAATTCCGACCTCCTCACAGTCTTCTATCTTTAGCTTTTTTCTAAGATCTTCAGTGACAAAGGAGTGTGTGCTGCCAGTGTCCAACAAAGCCTTGGTGACAACTAACTCAGCAGACCCTTTTCTTCGTATCTTCACCGGTACTACGGGTAGCAGGCTTTGTTCCATCTGCGGCAGATTGATGAGTCCATTTTTAACCACTTGCTTAGGTGTCTTGGAACTCTCGTTCTCACCATCCTTTACGGGCTTGCTAGCAGGATTTGATTCATCTTCGTCTGGTGGATGCAGCAGTGTTGTGTGAGACTGCTTACAATCACGCTTTTTGCAAGCCTCATTTTTGCGGCGGCAGAACTTAGCAAAGTGGCCTTCCTTTAGGCAGGCTCTGCAGAGTTTGCGTTGACTGACAAACTCTATCCTCTCGTGGTAGTTAAGGTCTCGGAACCTTTTGCATTGGTTTAGGAAGTGCTCCTTTTCACACATGAGACACTTGGCTGCGTGTGTGTCCTTGCTGTTCTTTACTTGTGTGGAAAAGTTCTTCGTTTTTCGGCTGGTACTGTTTTCCTGACTACTGTACGACTTGGAGGAGGTGGGTATTTGAGAAAGATTGGTGCTCTCTCGAGTCTTCTGTCGCACAAAATCACCGAGATCATTGATACTAATATCTCGGTGTTGTTTGTGCAATATTTGGTCCACCTCGTGGTTCCAGGCAGGTATCCAGGGTTGCGGCAGGCGATTCATAATTTTTGTCACCATATCCATGTTGTCCATCCGATTCAAGCAATCCATTCCTTGCAGAGTTATCAGACAAGAGGTAAAATCCGCTGAAAACTTAATCAGGCTTCTATGGTCATTCTCGCTAAGCGCTGGTCCTTTAACAATAGGTCTAATGCACGCTTCAATGACCTTATGCCTCTGACCAAAATACGACTGCAACAACCCTCTTGCTTCCTGATAACCTCGTTCTGCTGTTTGCATATGTTGACACCCCTTAATCAGAGAGTGCGCTATATCCTTAGTGTAGTGCAACAAAAAGAACAGCTTTCTATTCGAGTCGGTCAGTTGCTGATCAATCAAGACGTCGAAGGCCTTAATGAAGCTAAAATAGTCAGCTGGGTTACCATTGAAAAACGGAGGTTCTACCTTAAGGGTAGGTAATTTAGTAAAATATGAGTTATGTTGGGAATCGTCGGAATGTGCCAAAACATTAGCTGGATTAATAGGATTAGCATTGTCGGACAAGGTAGGTGTCTGCATAGCGCTTTGTGTGGGCACGTAAACCCCTGGGTGTATTGACGCATCACAATTAAATTGAGACATTACTCTAGTATTCCCAGTACCATTAGAACCAAGCACGTTAGTATTAGAAGCCTTAGGGACATAAAATGTCTTAGTTTCAAACGGCTTACTATATGGGTTAAGGTTTGAGACCATTTTAGCACAATTTACGTTAGCATCGCCATTAACTTTAGGCGAAGTACAAGGCACTGCCACTGGTACGGAAACGGAACTCGACACGTCAACCACAGGTCTTAAAATTAAAGATTCGTTATCAGGCACGGTTTTCACGAGCGGCACTTCAAATTTAGGTTTCAAATCCATGGGCTTATTAATATCAGTGAGCATGCCACTACGAGCATTCCTAGTGAGGCCTGATTTAATTACGTCACTTTTCACACGATTATCATGCAAATTGGTGAGTGCCTTATTTGAGGCATTAGCAGTGCTAGGTATATTTATTGCAGCGTCCGCATTGTTTCCGACCATATCAACCACTGTAGATTTGCTTTGTTCGGGGTGGTCATGGGGGACGTTATCGTTAGCAACAAATGTTAGCACATTAGTATCACATTTACGTTTATCCGCACAACCAATATTAGAAAGTTCACTACTTAGCTCCGCATCGACCTGATCCAATTCTGCTTGTAAATGAGCATGTTCCAATTGTTGTTGGAAGATCATGTCTTGATGCTCTCTTTCTTTCATCAGTTGAAACTCTCTTTCCTCTTCATGACGTCTTTGGGTAAGCTGTTTTTCTTCCAGGCGAAGGCGCTGCTGCATTTGTTGCTGCTTCAATTCGTCAATGTGTTTCTGCGACTTGATTCTGGCTTCCAATGCTGCCTTGCGAGCCCTTGCGCTGCTTGTAGATGATCTCGACCAATTGCTCCGGCTTGACGTTGAACGCCAGGAGGTACTTGAGTGGTGGGATGATGGTGCGACCGAAGGAAATGTCGAAGAGCCAGCCATCTTCTTTGATTTGGATCGAGTCAGGATTTCGCTTTTGGGCGCCTTTGACTTGTAAGCTGATTTGTTGGAACGCTCACTTCGTTCATCATTTTTGTCGACTCGATCCTTGGTTGTTGAAGGCGTTGGTGCTGCAGGCGACATACTTTTCTTCGGTTCATCCTCTGGGGTTGATTGGGTTAGTGCAGTTTGGGCAAGATCTTCCTTTTGCATTGCAGAAGCCATTATATGACGTCGCAGATTCAAGAACAAGAGAACTGGGGGGGGGGAACAGCAACCAATTTTGTTCACGAAGAAGTATTCAATGTTCAAGATTAGCTTTCCAAAGAGTTCAAAAACTTACATATAGCTGCTGCTCAGGCTATATGGTTTGGGATAGGGAAATTCACGACAAATAGCCGCAAACTCAGTCGCTAAATCAAGTGTCCACAAAGTGATGATGTTGAGATACGAAATTTTATTACAGCTCCGATATCCAAAATGACCACATGGTATATTTGATAGGGCGACAGGTTTTCTAAAACACAATGCAAGTGTAAACAAACAGCTACGATAAACACTTAACTAACTTCATAATGTAAACATATTAAAAATAGGGATTTCGATGCAAATTCGAAGATCAAAAACGGCGTTGCGACGGTGTAACATATGTTGTGATGGAAAATTTACAAATACTACGTCGCAAGCCAACAATTCACATTCAAACTTACTAAGTACATGCAAGATACATACAAACTTACTGAACTATTTGAGGTCCCACGCAAATTATTAATTTTCAAGATTGTCGTCAGCAGCAAAACACTGTTATTTCCTCTGGTTCAAACTTTTTACAGAACCGAAGAACTACGCTCTTAGGCCTTATATACGGTAGCAACAGCCAATCAAAATTCACGATACAGGCCACGTGTAGTAAATTTTCTAGAATAATCAAGCCGGAATTTCTCAGATCTTGTTCTATAGATTCCAATTGTCACATTTCGCAAGTTAAACAGTAGGATCACAGTTTCGAAATTAAGTGGTGCGTAGAGCGAAAAGTAAAGACACGATTAGATTGTCTGGTGGCAGAACAAAGCATTCAATTGTTACGTATGTCCAAATTTGATGAAGGCAGTTGCGGGGGTTCGTCTTTGTGCAAATAAATACTCCTAAAACAAAGCGAACAGACAAACGGCGAAATAGTTAATTAGCACATTCGGTTTTTCTTTATAGTTAAAAACAAATATCCAACAGCTGGCAGACAGTTTTGGACCACATAAACTAAAGGTCTCCAGCAGAGTGAAAATCAAGCATTGAATTCGAGCAAACAGCACATTTGCCAAAATAAAAATTTAAGAAAAGTTCGATCCGTGACAGGGCAGTAAAATAAATAAACCTCTTTTGAATTAACTCATAACGTTGTTTAGTTGCCAACGCAGCTCTAAAATTTTACTAAACATACATTGGCGATTGTAAGCAATTTTACTATCATCCCTTGTAAGCATTGTTGCTCTTTTATGTCCGTCAATTTAAACAGTAAATGCTCATAATGATACTGTCTTTTACGAGTCACACTGTAAGACCCGCTTTATATGCTTTTGCTGTTATTGATTTGTATAAAGCGCGGCCAGAGCAAGCAATTTATATGGCTCGTGACTAGGCTCTTGATAACTGTTTGCAACAAAATTCGAGTTCAGGACATTGATTTTTCCTACTCAGATATGCTATCTCTAACTTAAACCAGTTGAGCCTCCCCAAAAATAGCTTTTGTGCGACCCGTCAAAACTTCCAGTAAAAACTTTGGGCACCTCTTTTCCAGAACAATACCTTCGCATTTGACCAATCAAACGCACTCAAACAAAAAAGAGTAAATAGTTAATGATAGTGGATTGTTGAAAAATGATGTAGAAAATATAGTTGATAAATATAACATTTTTCTGGCACATGGAGCAAAGATTTTTTTCTTACACCAAATGTAAACATAGCCACTCTCCAACTGTAAAGCCAAAATCAACTTTCTAGCGCAAGTATAAAAAAATTATAACCAATCTTTAAAATTAGCTGGGTTCTACCCTAAACTTGGGGTAGCACTTAATATATTTGAGGATACGCCAAAGAAGTTGCTGAAAGCGTGTTTTTGGGTAATTTTTTTAGGTTTTTAGACCCTCAGGTGTGTAGATTTCACAGAATTTTTTTCAGTCCACCTTATTGGATGCACAGCATTTTCAGAAAATTTGAATTACTCATACGGTCATAAAAGTAAACGCTTATGAATTACATGCCTACTGAACTCTGCCTTATACATTTTGTTTATAATTTCACATAGGCTTTCATCAGTGATTCCCATTGGGGATCCATGGTCCATACAAGAGTCCACAGAAGACCTTTTAGGGGGTCCATAAAAGTTTTCTGAAAGGTACACCACATATGGAGTTTGCAGTCGTGGTAAGCTAAAACCTATAGATGAGGTAAACTCCCAAGACATCTGCTGATAAATCTCATTCAATAAAGTGAATAAAAAAAGGGTTTTCAAGGAAAAAAAGACAAAAACAATTTCAACCACGGATCGGCCAAAATTTAATAAAAACAACTCAAAATAGTTAAAACAACGTTTTCAAAAAACTGATCTCCAACACACCAAAACATCGATTTTTACGAGAACATTTTCGAATAAAAAAGAGAACAAAAAGTTGGAACAATAGCCTACAAACTTTGGTTCTAGGCCCAGGTCAGCCTCTAAGTGTCCCAGGGAACAACTACGCCTGGTTATTGAGTTAGTAGGGATCCACGGCATTAGCCTTGCCTTCAAAAGAATCCGTGGCATAAAAAAGATAGAAAATACTGTATTTCAAGTCCAAAATTTCTTTAAAACGATGAGTTGATTGTTGATATCCGATAATAAAAACAAAAGGTCTTCGCTTTCGACTTGGATTTATTGCTATTCCAAAGCTAGAGTGAAGACCTCTTCTAAATGTTTTTTTGAAGGTCTACTTGAAAGAGAAAATGCTTTTTGAAGTCTGTGTTTTTATTCACTTTGCGAACTACGGCGCTATTATTAGTGTAGGCGAGTGGGTAACTCATATGTTCTCAACAGGTAATCTGGCGCCCGCGGGCACCATGTGTGTGACCTCTGGTCTAAGCTACTTACCCAATAAAACTGTTTTAAGGTTACTCATAATTTTTCAAGTATGAGCGTTTTGAGGTTAAAAGTTTCTCTTTCAAGCAAATTAACCTAATTTTTTTGTGTATTATTAAGGAAAACGAAGGGGCCATGGCTAAATTCCTTCTGCCCATACACTCACTAGCACTGCGAGCTCTAAAGAAATGAACAAGTTCGCAACTCTGGTTCAAACCTACACAGCCTACCTTCAAGTTGATGCAAGCCAAACGACTATCAGGTTTTCTCTAGCGATTACATCTTCGACTAAGCCAGCGCGACAACAATAGGGTAACTAGCTTGTTGGCCTATGTTTCCAAACTGTGGCGCAACTTGCACAGCACAGAGTGGCCGCAAGATGCGATATAAATACTGCTGACAGTTTTGCTATTTAATATTAGATAATTTAAACTAATTGGAGTCACATATTGCTGAAAAGCAAATTCACTAAACTTTCTAATGACAGTAATTGTTAGTACCGTTTTAAAACTTCTATGTATCAAATTACATATACTTACTTGTTTTTACTCAGCTTAAAGTTCAGATTTTTAGTGTAAAAGCAAATACTAAAGGTACATTTCACATGCTATAGGAATTGCTTTGAAATAAACTTTAGCTTGGTGAAAAAGTTTTGAAATTCGGTTGAGAAATGAGGTCACAAATCAGTTTTTGAGTGAACTAATTTGGTAAAAATGTTGCAATTTTTGAATAAATTAAATTATCAAATGATAATAATCTCTGGTAGCGAAAAAACTGTGTTAATCGTACCCGGCAGCATTATGACATCATAGAACAAGATTTAAGCGTACAAGAAAAAAAAGACATCAAGCAATACTTAAAAGGCTCAAAATTATTAAACAAAGAATCTGTTGTAGCATTGTCAAATAAGCTTAAGTTTTTGGAGAGTTGTTTTTATTGCAATTAGCTTATTAATATTTCCTGGAAAAGCGTTTTATCGCGTTTCTACGGCCAGTAGTTTTTGCGAAAATACAGTTAACAAATTGTGCAATCTAGCGTTAATTGTGACGTCATCTTAAATCCAAAAAGAGATGAATATTTTTGTAAGGAGATAACTTGGGTGCTAGCGTTCATTAAAGCACAAAACGGTTTTGTTTTGTCAAGAAATATAAATTACAAAAATTATCTTTGATTATGAAGTGATGATGACATCACGAACCCCCTTATGACATCTACCCCAAGGTGGTGACCAATCATGCAAGGTTTGATGTTTGTACGCCCAGTAGTTTCGGAGGAGTTAAAGGGCACCTACGTAAGTACACACGTACAGACAAAAATCGCATTTTATTTTAATTCATTTTAAAATGCTGTAATTTAGTGCAGTAAAAAGCACTTCCAACTTTCGCCCACGATAGCCGGCTACGTCTAATATTTGAAAAGTTTTAAACATGCCGTGTGATGTTCCGGGAGGGGGCTCACTTATAATTACCACGGCACTGTGGTGCAGTGCTGTAGTGGTTAGAGCGTCCACTTTGCCGTTAATATAACATATCAAATTTTTATAGCAAAAAAATGGATTTCACATCCTCGGATTTGCAACCAAACATGGAATCTACTTATTTAATAACTTAAAAACGCCATTATCATAATGGGCGCAGTAAAGGGGTGATACGGGAATATGTCCTTCCCATTATCTTCGCCGTTAAGTCATTTAAAATCCCCCTTTGGAATCTGAAATCAGTTCTTTTGGTGTGCAAGCAGCGTTACTTTTAAGGGCCAAACCTCCCCAAATAAGAGAAAGCTGGAACCTGGTCAGTAGTCAACACAAGTGTTCCCAGAAATGGATGAACAGTTCAGAAGTTTCAATAAGTTTGATTGTTCCATCGGTTTAGGTGTGCTTGATTTATCACGACTCTCTAATTTTTTACCGGTTATCTTATCACGGTCCAGAACTACTCAACTGTTTGGTCACCTTACATAATAATATTTCAATAACATTGATAGAGGTAATCAGGGTCCTTAACAAATAATTAAATCTCCGGCTATGTAATTAAAAGACCAAACAGGTTTTCCCTACACCATGATAGTGCTGCTTCAACTGTAAGCCGATAAAAATGACTTCGTGGAAGATGCGGACATTGGCTCTTCAGGACAAAGAAAAAGGTATTCAGAGGAGAAAATTCAAGCAATATTCAAAACTTGAGTTACCGCTGCTGCATCAACTGTTCATTGAATTGTCAATTTTAAGAAAACTTGCGCTTATGATTTAAAATTCTAAGCGTAATTAAATCCTTAATTTTGTTGTTATCTTGCTCAATGACGGTTATGATTTGTGCAATAGTAGTAGGTTGGTATAACAGTCTACTTGAAATTGTCGACTCATTGGTAAATGATATTGTTCATCAATGTTTAGCAAATAATTTCTTAGTACTGTGTGTTCCAATTAAATTTATTTACCGTTGTTCAAACAGATTCGTTTATATCATGCTTTATTTGTTCAGCTCGCAAGGATGAAATAAAGCGAAAAATTAGACAAGTCGTAAAAGTGCAAACTTTTTGAACTCCATATTTAATTTACTTCAGTGATGAACACAATAGAGTTGGTTGCCAAAAAAAAACAGTTTCTCATTTCTTATTGAGCAATAATTTGAAAGAATAAAAGCATTTTCGTATGTCAAGCTGCATACGTATTGTACCATTTACCTTGTAAAATTTCTATGCCAAGCACTGGGAGATACAAGTTATGCAACAGCCATTGCTATAAAACTTGTTCAAATTAAAAAAAAATAAGCTAAATGAAATGTAAAGTCATAAATATTTTAAACAAGGTATAAATTACAAATATTTCACCACTTTTTATCTTATTGATTTTGTCAGGCTCAATAGATTATATGCGATACCAAGATTAAAGTTTATTTTAGTGTCAAATTTAGGCTGGATAAGTGGCGCTAGCCAAAGATGAATAGATAACTAATTAGGCAACCATTTTTTAAAATATTTACATTTGAATTCAAATTAGATTTAAGATCAGTTTTATTCCGAAAAACTTGGTACAGTATTTCTCTCTGTTTATAAGAGAATAATAAATTGGATTTTAGTTTAAAAGTGATGCCCCTTTACTTAGTGGCTCAGAAAAGGGGAGAAAATTATGTGCCATGTACCTGTCAAAATTGCAATATTTGTCACAAAAAACAGGAATGGTTTTGAAAATAACCAGAAAAATCTGATGCCATTGTTGATCCTAGGTATATTTTAATGTAAAACTGACGCAAAAATTATCCTAATTGCTGCTGCGTTTTTTTTTTGACATCAAAAAGGAGAAAACGTTTCTTTTGTTTTGTAGTAGCAAAAACTGTTTCAACTCTGACAACTTTTTATCAACTTTGACAGCATTAGCTCGTAGATTTTACAACAAACAGTCTGTAACTCAGTAAGCAGTTAAATCATTCGGTGCAGAAAAATAATGAAGAGAGAGGCAGACGTATTCTTAAAGAACTGTCGATGTTTTGATATAAGCGAATTCAAACTTTTGATAAAGCCAACTTGTGAAAAGTGTAATGGTACGTCATGTTTAATATATTGGTGTAGCCAGGAGAGAGGAAAAAAGCTATGCTTTTCACAGATTTCAGTATCAAGCTATTTTTAAATAGGTTGTAATAACAAAAATGTTTGCACTTTTGTTGTGACTGCACGCTAAGTTATCGTTTTATTCAGTTTCCATTGAAACTTGCAATTTTATTATTTTTTTCCGTAACTACAGTTATATATACCATCAATGAACGTAAACATTTAATTTATTTGCGTAGAATCAACTGTAATTTATCGTAGAATTCACGTTTTGCAACTTGAGATGCAGAATCTATCTGAAATTACAATGCCCTAATTTTGATCAAATTTTCTTTTTCAAATTATCAAAGATTGAAAAAGCAGTTGGTCCCCGAAATTTGTTGTCCGCCTACGCTTTTCATTTTACTTTAGCATTTCTCATTTGAAAACTACGTTAGTTTACTTTGGAACAGACGCAATCCCTACCGCTTGGTTTATAAAAGCAGCTTTTAATTACAGTCCAATTCAATTCTTCATTTTGATAAATCCGAAGCGAAATTCTGATCGTATAATTTGCTCTAGGTCACAGCCAAACGTTCATTTTATAGGCACTTTGTGTGGAGCGTAGTAAACTTGAAGCAGATGGCAAAACATAGCTCTAATTTGTTAAGATGACGTGCAACATCGGGTGGTTAAAATTAATCAACGAGATTTATCGCAGATAGTGGAATTAGTTGGGTGAATGCAGTTTCTGGCGTAGTTAGAGGCAAATATTTTTAGGTGCCGGATCATTGTAGTCTCCAAAACAGAAGATATACTGTTTTTGGAGATCAAATTTTTGAAAGTAAAAATTTTTCCACCAAAAAGATTAA
Source organism: Trididemnum clinides (assembly GCA_963675345.1). Classification (NCBI taxonomy): domain Eukaryota; kingdom Metazoa; phylum Chordata; class Ascidiacea; order Aplousobranchia; family Didemnidae; genus Trididemnum; species Trididemnum clinides. The sequence goes on from OY776286.1 coordinate 8,589,335, forward strand.
ACACTGTTAAATTTATTGCTCCTCTGTAACAGTTAAAGAGCAATCACCTTTTATCCCTCTTCTAAATACTTCACTGGATACAGTTAAGAGCTGACTACTGGTTATAACCATCACCAACAACATGTTCAAGAAAGCACGAAGCCAAGAGGCGAACTTCACGCAGATGTTGTGTTTAAAAAATGCAGAAATCAGCGTTTGTTAAGCTACTGCAGATGACATTGTTTCATTCAAACCGTTTATTCGCACCCGCCCCCCCCCCCCCATAAACAGTTGTTTTTCGTTTTCAACTATCATTGCAAAAATATAAAAGTATTCGTAGTTGTTTCGGAAACTCAAGCCACTTGAAAACTCAATGAGTCTGTTTAGTTTCAGCTTCAGTGACAAAGATTTTTAATTGATTGAGAAAAACGTTTCAAAAAAAAGTAATGAGCAACATTTTTGCAAAGAAATTGTAAAACTGAACCAAGTAAAGAAGCACACGCAAAACATCAGGCCTGAATTAGCGATAGAGATTGAGCAAGTCCAATGCACGCACGACATGTAGTGCTGTATTTCGAGTGTTGCCGAAAAGCTTTTTCTGTCGCGGCGCCGCGTTCATACTGAGGAGGTTTTAAACAGTTTCTCAGCCACAAAAATTGGAGCGATTTGATCATGGTTTAAGTTTTGAACACAAGTTTGCAGGATGTTTCAAAAATCATGGGTGATCAAAGTTTTTAGAGTACTGATATATATTTTTATAATTACGAAACTTGGAGGGCTTTAGTAAAGATTTGCTATTAGGCCTACAGCAATATAGGAAAAGAGTAGTGGTTGATTTTTTTAGTTTAATATTGGTGATTCCTGAAGTGAGCTGCAAGCATCACTGTCAATTAAGCGATATGCAGGCTGATTTAATGCTAAGACTACTGCATCGAGGGAATTCATATGATGTATGAAATCAGGTCCAAATATTTTGCTCAATCTAATAAGTAAAAAAATTGCAATTGATCAAATTTAGCCAGTTATACAATCTAGAAAAACATTGTGTTTTTTCCGGCAAGCATTGGAAGTACTTTCAATACAATAGAAACACGTTTACACGACCCATTACAAGGATCAGTTTACATTTCAATTTCATCATAATGTAAAATACTGTAAATTAAAGTATTATAATAGAAGACTTAAAAATTCATATTGAAAAATTCTTTTGTCCACAAAAAATTTCTCAAAGAAATCAAGGTTGTTCTTCTATGAAGCCTGCATGATGGCAGGTAGGAATTATTCTGAACAATTGCTCTTCTACATGAAAAACATCAACATCTTTCCCAATTCAAATTGTATTAAAAACAAACAAACTCAGTAAACTAACTCCAAGCAGAAGGAATAATTACAATGTAAATGAGAAATACATGTTTAAAAAACAAATAAATTAAATAATATCAACCAATTAAACAATGCTTTCATTAATATATTCTTCCGAGAAAACACTAAAAACGTTACAAATCAAAATCATTTGAATGAGAAAAAAGAAACTAAAAAAGAGGTAGCAACAAAACGATACTCGGTATGTAATAAAATACGATGCTCGCGGAATAGAATTCAAGGAAATTATGGCTAATTCAATTTGCTGAAAAATTCTAAAGTAAGGTAACACCAAAAGAACAAAATAGGAAGCAAGCAGAAGAAAATGAAAATGACTGAACTGATACAACCCACACCTGTTTTGCTGGCGACTGTGGTGGAAATAAAAAAATTTTGTCTTTGAATCACACGAATTACCTCAGAACATTCTTCCCGGCTCCTTCCCAGGTAACAAAAATCTCTAAAAATCACAGTCTTGGAGAAGTAGGATATACGCGGTACAGTAAGAAACTTGTATGGTCATGGTCACTCACGATAAACAAGTATATAAATTTACCAAAAAAAGCTTGCCGTGGGTCAATTGTCACGCGACCATTTCTAAAACCCATAACAGCAAGGCAAAAACAAGGCCGATCGCAGATAGCCCTAAAGTAGTTTGAATAGTTATGAATTTCAAGTCTTGTAATCATCGTTGACTTTTAATAGTCAGTTGCAGTGGTTTTCAACGTAGGATTGATAAAGCTGTCCAGAGTGTTTGGCGTGACCCTCCAAATTACAAAAGTTCTAAAAATGTATCTACCCTACTGAAACCAAAAATTTCTTATGTCCATGGGCTCTTGTAATTGAGTTGAAGACCGGTTTGTTTGAAGATCAGTTTACGGAAAGATTCTTTCGAGCTGGAGACGTTTTTTGTTTTTCGTTTGGCAATTAAAGTGCATTGAATGTGTAATTCGAAGAAAGTTTGAGGAATAACACAGGCGTTTGGCGCGTTTGAGGCACTTCTGCTCCACTGAATGCCAGTGATAGTGCAGATCTGTTGCTATTTATGAAGTTTTTTAAAATAGGAAAATGCTAGTGATAGCAAGTTGCAATGTTATACTGTATAAAATTATTTCCAACTAAATAATGTTGAATACTTAGAGATTAAGCGATTGCCTTATTTTTAAATTCTTCAACCTTAATTTTACTACATGTACCTTTTTATCATGCTATATCATAAAGCTTAAGCTTACTGGTTTATTTTTTATACACTTGCATAAAAAAAAGCGACCTCCCGTTAGTCAAAGGACAAGTAGCCTACAAAAAGTAATTTCCTACTACACTTTCTGAATGAAATTACTGAACGAAAATCGCCTATTAACGGTTTCCAGCTGACTACGTTTTTTTTAGATCTTGGTTTTTGGCTACAGTGCATAGAATGTTTTAAGAATTTTAAATAATATCAATGAAATTTTCAAGCTGTCTTGTCGTTTTTGTGGCGTGTTTAGTGGCACTGACACAAGGACAAGGTAAGTCTTTTTGTTTAATTCTTTGTCGGCTGAAATAATTTTGCGAGTATTCAAAAAATTTCAAAATGAGTTTGAGTTTTCACTTATTTGAAATTTTATGAAGTATATCACTTCAGTCTTCTTCGGTTGTCACGCATGACAAATATGACCTATCCGGCAAGTCTTTTTATGGCATGTAAGTCAATTACAGTACAAATTCTTGCTACTGCATTGATGCACCTCACGCCAGCCGATATCGCAAAGGAACTCTTTGTCTTTTGTTTTGCCAAAAATTCCTGCATCTTTGTCACGTATTGAGTAGGAAAAACTTCATGCAAGTATTTTCTGCTCTCTGAACTATCATCTATCAGTGCCAGCGATACGAAAGCCCATATAGCTGCGTTGGAGTAATTACTGCCCTGCAGCGCCAGATGAAGAGCGCCTTGCGTCGGTCCTACTGACTACTGTTACAATAACTGTAAATCCGAGCATAGAAGTTGAGCCTAATTAATTATCTAGAAAATCACTAGTCGACTTATACGCCAGGTCTACTTTTATAATGTTACTTTATACCCAAAACTTACTTTTTTATCTACAAAAAACTAGGTCGACCTATAGGCCGGGTCGATATATAGGCTGGGATTCACGGTATGCTGTAGATGTCTACCATCTCCTGCCATAGCTTATATCTTGGGATGTTTTAAGATTTATCACCTGCTGCCATGGCTATACTCTTTAGCGTTTGTCACGCTTTTAAGTGTGCAAGTTAAGACTGACGGTACGGTGCATGTAAGTTTTAGGCTCAAACTTGAGTGGCCTTTATTATTTCAGCCCAATCAAGCTACTTTCTCCAAGTTGATTTCAAGGTTTCGAGATCCAAGATGGCAACTACTATCTGAGCTTAGTGAGATGCAGGCATGGTCTGGTGTGAGTTTAATGCCTGCCATGGCGTCGGCAGTAGGGGCGAAGGAGCCTAATTGCTCTCCCAAATCTAGTTTACTAAAGGGGGATAACTTTTGCAAGGAATTATACTAAAAAAATGTGTGGAAAGGGAGAGAATGCTTTGGCAGCTCGCTGGTAGATTGTTAAAAGGCGTTGTTAAATCTTTCAAAAGAAAACTGACGCCCAAAAGTTTGTTTCCAGGTGCGCTTTTCATGTCCTCGCAATTCCGGCGTTATTGTAGTCTTGGGAAAATCACTTTGCAGTTATTTTCCCAGCTCAGTCGCAGTGGTTGCGATGAAAATGCATTGTGATAGAAAAACTGTCTATGACGAAAATTGAAGTTTTGAGAATAATAAACATTTTTCGCAAGAAGGAAATTTCAAACAAAGTACAGTACATACAGTGCATTTCTAGCATTCAAGTTAACCCATTTCTGTTTGGCATAGCTCGTGAATAGTTCTTAAAGATAAAGTCGACCAAGTTTGAAGTTAATGGATGAAAAATGCTAATTTTGGCGACTGTGGACGTAGACAATTTTGTTTTCAACTCTCCAAATATGGATTGTATTTTGCCAGTTGTATAGTGTAAAGCAAGAGTACCCAAAATGCGGCCCACTCAAAAATTTTTTTGGCCCTTGCAAGAAGTTTTCTCTCACGGATTTTATTTTTTCAGATACGATAACCCCAACTTAGGCTAGATGAACCCCCAAAAAAATCTTTTAACAGCCAGTCAAAACTTCAGATTAGTAAAATGTACCTCAAACCAAAAAAACTGTGGCAACCTGGTTTAGGGTTCACTGGGTTAGTGTCAGTTGCTGATCAGCTCTATTGCAATTTTTGCAATTTCCAAATCAGTAATAAAATGAAGGAAGGCGTTTAGAGGACCACGAACTAATCAAAGGTTAATCACGAAAGAACAAACGTGAAGTAAAAATATGTTCATTTTAGACCAAAAAGCTTCACGAAGCTACAGTGAGATTCTAGGAATTAACCCTTTCCGGTCCTATTTTTGGGAGCCTTAGGTTTTAGCCAGGTCCAACTTTTTTTTAATAATTTAATTTTAAAAAGCATTTTGGCATGCATAAAACATCGATGCTTGAAAAAAAAAGGTTTTATTTACTTGATTTACATCTGGTAGTCCTTTTGGGTGTGGTACTTCTCGAAGCAATCCCCAACACATAGGGCTGGCTTCCTGGTGCAAGTGACGCACACAAATACGGTTTCTTTTCTTCCACCTTTTACTTTACGATTTGAACAGACCGCACAATCCTTTTAGCCATGATGAACAAGAAATAATTGACAGTAAAACCACTACAAGCAACAGTGTTTGTTTTCTTATAAAGTTATTCAAGGAAAAGCAAGAGTTGTTTTTTTTATCAAGAGATTCTGGGAAATCATGTAATTCTAGGAAGAGCAAGAGTTGTTTTTTTTTATCAAGAGATTCTGGGAAATTATGTAACCCATAACCACGGTATTATAATTACTAATACAGAGGTCTCTATGGTGTCGAACACCTTTTTTTTTGGCGGATTAGTAAAGCTCATAACGCTTGAAAAGCAAACAGATGTCAGGAGTAGCTAAGAAGTTCAGAGACTTTTAAAATAAACCTTGTCGCCTGAGAGGCGACATAGGACCTATAGGGGAAAAAACCAATGTCGCCTCAGAGGCGACATAGGACCGGAAAGGGTTAAAGCCAACTAGTGGAAGAAAATTCGATTTGCAAGTCTTTGAAACAGAGAGAAAGAGAATTCATTTAGTCCAGAGTAATAACAAATAAACAGCAGGCAATTATACAAGCTATAAACAATAACGAACTACAAAGATTCATTAATAAATCTTCAAGAACTTCGGGGAGGCCTGAATCCGATCAAAAGGTAAAAGTCCAATACCAAATAGGTATTAGATGTTGTAAATGAGGAGACTAAAAAAATCATAAGTAAGGAGCCAATGACTTCGGCGTTTTAACCTTCCTATTTTAGCAATAATTGCACCGACTCTCTTTCGATTCGTTTATATTATCTGACTTGCGTCAGTACATTCCGCACTGCAATTATTTTCGCAGGTTGTCCTGGAGAATTTCAGTGCAAGAACGGGCAATGCATTCCATTGGACTGGGTGTGTGATGACGTAACAGACTGTAGAGACGAAACTCATCCTGGATCTGACGAACAGGGTTGCCGTAAGTTTGTGAAAACATGTACACTGGAGAATGATATGTTTTTGGGCGACTGATTTTTATTTGTTCTACACTCAAGATCAAATTAGATTCCTTTGACAACTTTCAAACGAAAAGTGCTTTTCTGCAGCCTGCGCAGAGTGGAAAAATATTTACTTTTTAAATGAGACTGCAAAGTGCAAACTAAACCGTAGTTGGCAGTTTCTGGGGAGTTTGCATTTTCGATATTCTATTGTATTGACAGCATTTGATGTTAGACATTCTTACAGCACCTAAAACATGTTCCAACGGGCAGTACCGATGTAACGACGGTCAGTGCATTCCGTCGGATTATCGATGCGATGGAGAAGATGACTGCACGGACGGAGAAGATGAACAAGCTTGCCGTAAGTACAGCTTTGCAAAGTGTTTCAAGTTGTTTTTTTTCTGCCTTGGCCTTGTTTTTGTTTTTTATTTATACCAAAAATATCACGCTGACGTATAAGCGTATGTCCGTGTTTTGATGGTTTGGCAGCTACGACGCTTTATTCTTCGCTTTTTCAAGATTTTTCAAAGCCGCTCACAAAGTTAAATAATTTTTAGCTGGCAGCACTTGCAATACGCAGGAGTTTCAATGTGACAACGGATATTGCATTCCCAGCAATTTCAAATGCGATCACGTCAAGGATTGTTTAGATAATTCCGATGAACCATCAAGTTGTGGTGAGTGTAAAGATTTTGTTTAGACAATTCGAAAGATATCCCAAAAAATTTGAAGTCTTTTTTTCTGCGTAAACCAATAAAACGTCACGACATCGGCTAGGAATTAGTTGCTGAATTATTCAAGTGGCTGGATTGGATAATTCACAACTTTCTGCTTGAAACGTTCAATCATTTTTCTGAGCTTTCTGATAGAAGTTTTGGCGGAATGAGATTAAAATTTTGTGTTTTTAGACTATGAAGAATGCACAGATAGAAGTTGTAGTAATGGAGCTTGCTACACTGAAGCACAGCGATGTGATGGGACATACGACTGCAGGGATGAGAGCGATGAGTTCAACTGCAGTAAGTTGCAGGAGATGCATGGCGATAAATTGCTTGTTTAGAAGAAAAAGGGGTAATCAAAAAACCGCTTTTTTGGGGGTTTTCCGCTCAAAAGACGTACAAAAGCTAATTTTTTTTGAGTTTGTCGTTCACTTAGAATATAAAATTTTTAAATAATGTTGGTAGGCACTAAGAAAAGATTAACGTTTTGGAAAAAAAGAGATTTCCTCCTAGATAAAGACGTCTAAAAAAAAGACATTTTTGAGTTACGACAAATACCTATTGTGAGCTAAAATCAAAAAAGTAAAGATTTCTTCAATTGTCAGCGTTCATCAAGTGCCCATCTGGTCAGTTTCGATGTGACAACGGGAAGTGCATATCGCAATCGTTTGTTTGTGATGTGTGGGACAATTGTGGAGATAGAAGTGATGAACCGGATACGTGTGGTAAGAATTTGCTTGGTTTGGCTTCTCTAGAAATAAACTGAAAAGCAAATAATTTGGCTTCGGCAGTTTGAATTTCTTTGATTGTTTTATTTTATCATGTAATGCAGATTATTTTTACACTGACGTTACTAATAAACAAACCAAGAAATGCCAACCACTGAACTTAAGCATTGCCTCAATAGCTTTTGCTGATGAACTTAGATTATAAGTGAGAAAAAAATCATTACCCACCCGAGAAGCTAACTGACTGGTTATTTAGGCAGCCTGGTTTAATAAAAGAAGTTTCTAAAATAAGGATTTGTGTTTTGAACTGTTTTTGTCAATCTTTTGCTTTTTGTCAGTCAGAGCACTTATTTTGATAATATCATTTTTCCATTATTTTCATTTCCCTCAACACTCAAGAAAGCATTTTGTGGATATTAGTTTTTTGTATTTTGCAAAGTCGGGTGACTAGGGATAGATTTTTGCCACAAATCCGAGTTTAGAAGCGAAGAATTCGTCGAAAATAACTACTCTACCAGCTGGATTAAAAAAACTTTTGGTTGCAAAAGTCGATCTCATTGAAGAGTGTATTTCAGTTTATCCTTCTTGTCCTGGCAACACTTTCACTTGCAAGAATTCGGTTTGTTTGAACCAAGATTTTGTTTGTGATGAAGTCGATCAATGCGGGGATGGAAGTGATGAGGAGAATTGCGGTAAGTTATTAAATGATTGCGGTGGTATAAGCAGTTTTGTGACAAACTTCTGCCGAACAAAGGTGTAAGCAAACTCAAAGAGCTTAGATCGAAGTAGATGTTGCAATTTTTTTCCAAGCAGTAAAAACAATCACAATCAAATCAAATAAACATAATAAACTTACCAATTCTGTTAATTTGATTTATATATTAGCGCACCAGCGTTTATTTTTGTAAAACACTTTTGTTGGTTGGTTGATTGATAAGTGGTAATCATATAGTCAAGCACAGATGCAATAATGACTCTCGAAAATTAACTTGATTTGACTCATCAAGCCCAAATTCGAAAAAACAACATTTCATGTTTTTCGCTTATACTGCTTACGCAGCAGACATGTTTCACATAAATTTTAATACATTGGATAGCAAACTTATAACGGCAATGTTGTTGGTAAAGTTAACGCGTATATAAATACTCCAAAAGCAGTAAAAATCTCATTTTTTGAGATTTATACCTTTTAATTGTTGTTGTAAGCTTATGGTTTGAATACAAGCACAAACATATGTCTCTGAAACTCTGCGTTTGTCTCGTATTTGACGAATGGAATAAGTTACCATTTCGAACAGTTTTGCTTTCATTTCGTGTTCATTTCAAACGTTAGATGGTGTTAGCCAAACGTAGTAAAGAACTTTACGGCTTCAGTAATTTTTCTGAAAAGTAGTTCAAAATCGTTTGTTATATTATTAGTTTTTTGTTTGATGTGCATGGGGTGTACACTCGGGTGTATGATTTTGATCACTGTTTCCAGTACAGTACTCACAATACTAACAAAATGACTGTTATAATTGTGTAACAAAATATTCAGATTACCGAAAAACTTGCTTGAACAACCAATGGAAATGCACAAACAGCAGTCAGTGTATTAACATCACACAGTTGTGTGACGGGAAAGATGATTGCGAGCATGGAGAAGATGAAAGAATGAACGGAACAAATACGTGCAGTAAGTGGAAAGCTATTCATGGGTGTTGTGCCTTTTCTAAAAAATGTTAAAACAAAATTAAATTACAGGAAGACATGTTTATTTAACTGGTTTTGAATACAACAAAATGACACGAACGCTTTCTTTTGCCTTAAGCATTTTGTAGCTTTATAAATCAATTATAATCACCAGGGTTTTGTCCAAAATCCCAAAGCAATTCCTGAATAAGATCTTGACTGACTCAGTAGAATAACTATACTTAATAACAAATGACGCTATCAAATATTATTGTGTGTTGGTTTTCTGAGATAATGTATTGTACTTTTACCAAGAACGTTACCAGGTCATCTACATCAGCATAAAAAATCGGGTCTTGTTCTTTTTGGCATCATGACTACCTTAAAAAAACAGATTAAGTGGAATAAAGTCATTGCTAAAAGAAAATAATTAGATTCAATGTTTGTTGAGGCTATCGCAGTTGAATATACTATTTTCGAATTGAATAAACACATTGGCTTTCATGCTTTAGTTGTAGTTATAAAAAGTGCGTTAAAATAACTTTTAGGGTAGTCGCCTTTCTTACGTTCAAACCCTGAGAATATAATATGTTCATTGTTCACTCGACCTATCTTAAACGGTGCCACCGTCACGACTAAACTTTTAGCAAAATGACTTTTTTTATAACTATGTAACAAGTTTTATTTTAGCGTTGCAACAGATTTTTAGCTTCAAACAAACCAAGTGAAAACTCAAAACAGCATTTCATTAAAAAAAGCTCCCCACTTTCCGGTTTTGTTTCTACAAAATGACATGGCAATGGTGTTTCCAGGTACGGTGAATTGCGGGATACTGAGCTGCAAGTGGAAATGCCAAACCAGTCCATGGGGAGGACAATGCTATTGCGATGAAGGTTTACAAGTCAGTTCAGACGGAATATCATGTGAAGGTAGAAAATGTGTTTTACTCTTTAGACAAACTCCTGAGAGCCAATTTCCAGTTGGTGGTCAAGATAATGCAAATTGATTTGGAACATAACTTAGTCGATAGCACACAATTTATTCAACCGGCTAGGCAAATTGGGAGACGTAGATGAGCGTCAAATTGGTTTTGACCCCCTGAACTTAATAATTTGAAAAATCAAAAAACTGTTGATGTCATAAGGTATCGATTGCTCGTTTTGGAACCTTACTTCGATCCTAGTCTTTATTCGCAAACTTAAATTCGTCTGATTCCACCACAACATTAGTCCTGTTTGTTTATGATTACCCCTCCTCTTCCTCGGGATGGAGGTACGGCATGCCGTCAACCTAATTGAAATTAGGCTAGGGGAAAGATGGCAGCCCATTTCGAACCAGTCATGAGTGACTGGTAGCCCTACCACCAACAAAGCGGACTGCCACTGGTGGATACCCAAGAGTCGTCTTTTACGACATGTTGGGTTAGCAACTTCACAATTGTAATCCGGTGAAGTACGGGTGGGCCTCCTGTCTGCCACATAAAGGTGGAGGCATCCCGTTAAGTGCCTTGCCCAAGGACACAACAAGCAAGCTTGCCGGCTTGTTCTCCACACTATCCTTTTTTATATGCTGAGCGTCAAGCAGGGAAGCTGTGAATACCACTTTTTAAAGTCTTTTGGTATGACTCGACTAAGAGAATGAACCCCAGGCCTACCGACTGCGATGCGGACGCTCTCACCACTACACCATCGCGCCGGCACCATTAGTCCTCGTTGACATTTTAAAAAATGTGGCTTGTACTTTTCATAATTTCATGATATTGTTTTATTTCAGATTTTGACGAATGTTCTGTGTATGGACAATGCGAGCAAACTTGTGAGAACGCCTATAGTACATACAAATGCAGCTGTATTGAAGGATACACACCTGAGATGCATGGTGACCATCTACATTGCAAAGCAAACCCTGCTCGTATGTTGACATTACTTTATAGTTTCAAGAAGATTGCTTTATTTTAAACCACCAATTAATTGTTTACCATAACTGTAGTAACCATATTACTATTTGCTATTTGTAATGTAACAAAGCTGTGTTGTATCTAATTAGTGACTTTATTCACCTGCAAACACTGGTTAAACTGCCGCTGTGGTATAGCGGTTAAAGCATCGGTTTCACCCGCAATCAGTAGGCCTGCCTTCAATTTCCTTGTTGTGTATCAAATTGTACAATTTAAAATGGCATTAACAGATTTCCTGCTTGGCGCTAACCAATTGGCGTAATGTAAAGGGTGCAATATGAAACTGAATTTACTCCAGCACCTAGTAGTCACTATTTGGCATCACTATAGAAGCAACAAATATTAGCTTTTGTGCAGCTATCTTTGAAGCCACCTTTCATTTTGGAGTAACTCAGTTAAAAGATCCTTTTTTATTTTATGGTCTTGGACAGAGGGCAGCGATATTCTTAAATTTATGATTTTAAATTTTGTATTTTTAAATAATAGAAAAAGTTTTGAGAAAAAAATGGCATTGCAGTTTAACATTACAGTAGAATTGTGGTTGGACGCTGAAGAGGTCGAATTAATTTGTTTTCTTTGTGTCGCATTTTAAGACATTTATACAAAAGAATTCACGCTTTGAAGCAAACGTAACGGTTATTGCAGCGCCATTTCCAATGAAGTGCAAATTCATTTACTTTTATTGACAGCCGGAGCACCTAAGTTGATTTATTCCGCTGGATCAAACATATTTTCCTTTGATCTTCAAACGAACAGAGAAGAGATTATGGTAACCGATGGAGTTGAGAATCCAGTGGGAGTGGATTATCATTACAAGAAAGGAAAACTATATTGGGCCGATCCTGGCCACGGAAAGGTATGGATTATATATTCATGTATTATCAAAACGGAAAAAAAGATTTCATCAGATTTAAATAGTTAACTTATTATTAAATTTATGTGTAGTTGCTTCATGAAATTAAATAAATTATCAACGGGAAATGCACCTATGGCATCGCAAAAATCTTACTAGTTACAGCTTTTGTGGTATCCATAGTGGCTTAAATTCTTAGGTATCATCTGGTGTGGTACCATTTTTTGCGACTATTTGCACATTGCATGAAATGTAAATCTGCAACTGTTCACCTGCTTTTGCATCAGCTTATAGCTAACAAATGATGCTGTGACTTTTTATTGTATCTTTCCTGATGAATAGTGATAGCGATTTCTATATGTGTACCAATTACAATTATTTTACTAACTAAATATTCACCAAATTACTAGGGAAATTTTGGTAACTTTTCAACATTTTTGTGCAACTTCTCTATCAAAAAATATGTTGTAGAAAAAATTTGCCTATTTGCAAAAGATGTTTGTTGCAACTTTTTATCTATTTTTTCTTTCAAGTACAATTTTTTGTGGCGACTTTCATCAATTACTATGAAAAAAAAGAAAGAATGGGACAACATATAATCAATAGAATTATTTGCAGGGTTTCAATGTTTCGTCCATCATAAATTTTTTGGTCTAGTTTTCCCTGTTAAATCAGTGAATGATTATGCAAATGGGTACAATAGTGTACAAAGTTTCTGCTAAACTTCGTAACTCCCCTGATGTTATTAGAAAACATTTGACGTATGTAAACAAATCACACGACAGATGTAAAGCTTCCAACAAAAACTTAAATTTTAACTGAAAATCTCTTATTTTTTTTACTGCAAGAATATGTTGCATAATTAATTTCTCTTGTGTTGAACAGCGACATCAGGGATTTCAACAAGTGGTTCTAAGCGACTTCAATTCCAATTCTATTTATTTATTTATTTATATTCAATTCCAATTCTTGTTCTATTAATAAATGTAAAAATATTTTAGCTTAGTCGTTGTCACAAAAAAACTGAAAAAGTTTTCAAAATTTTTTACTCCGGCTTAGATTTTATCATCGGATCTCGATGGAAAGAATATTGAAACAATTTTGGAAATATCAGTGGTTGATCCAGAACAAGTTGCAGTCGATTGGATAGCGGATAACTTGTATTTTGTGGAAACTACAGTTTCTCGTATTGAGGTTTGCAGTTTAGACGGAGTGCATCGATCTAGCGTCATCACTGACGGAATTCAGAATCCAGGAGGTCTTGCCCTTGATCCTACAAAAGGGTAAATTTATTAATCAGCCCTGGCTAAGTCGAATGTTATTTATATTTTTTATATGGCATAGTTTTGAAGGCTACTGCAAAATAGTTATACAAGAGAACAAAAATATCGACTGAATTATTTTGTTTTAGCTTGCCGTTATTGGAATGCTTAAAGAAGCTCTGTTTGGTAAAATACTTTTGTCAACATATTGTTTACATTTGCCGCGTGATTAGGTCTTTAGTTTAGCAACTTCTTTTCTGATCCTGGAAAACATTCGACCATAATTTCTCTTGCTGCTTGTTCGTGGTAGCAGATGTGGATTGAACGAAGTCACACCAGCATTTAGGTTATTTTGCCGAGCAATAAAGCAGCAATAGCAATCCACTACGGATGTACTTCAACGGGCACTGCCGTTTTTACCACGAGTTTCAAAAAAAATTGATAAAAAATGAAATACTTTAAAAAAGGTTGTAAAAATTCTAATGTCCTGAATTGATTGCTATCTGTATCATACTAATTTTGAAAAACTTATTGGTAGCGGTATTTAATGAAATTGCATTTTTTAATTATCTGTTTTAATTTTATAATGAGAATTTCACATCAATGAACAATTGTTTCAGTTATATGTTTTTCGCGGACAACGGTAATGATAGTCCAAGGTTGGACCGAGCCTACATGGACGGCAGCGAGATTTACACCTTAGTGGACACCAACATGGGCGCCCCTACTGGGATCACTCTCGATCTTGTCCTTAACAGAATCTATTGGGTTGATGCTAAATTTGATTACATTGAAACGGTTGACTATTATGGAAAAGACAGGTAATGCTGTGGCTTCAAGTTTGACATCAATACTGTGGTTTGACATTAGTCTTTTCATTTTACGCTGGTTTTGATATTGAAATCACAACTCAAGTTTGAGAAGAGCTGGAAAATATTTCTTCAAATTATTTCCAAATGCGGTTTCGTCCATTACCTTTACTTTCAGTGCAATACTTCTTTTATGAAAGCACGTAGTCAAGACCAAAACTGTCATGCTTTTCGTGGCACAGTTAGTTCGTAATCAAAAAAAGTTTTTTAACACTTTTTGAGGCAAACCAATGTGCGCACGGAAAAAATTTCATTTTTTTACCTCTTGCGGTTGATCCACTACTTCCATACATTTTTAAACATTTTGAAATGTTTATGACTTAACTACAAGACGACGTAATAACTAGCAGGCTTGCGAAAAAAGAGGCTTTATTGGCGGTTTTTATTTTTTGTGTAATTTGTTTTTTCCGATTTTTAGGATAAAACATTGGATTTGTGTGCTCGCGAAAAGAATATTCAAATCACGCAAAATAGCTGTTTTAAGATTTACACGTGCCACAACATCATGTTTATTTTTTAAAAAGCAAGTGAAAACAACTTCTATTTCTAATTGTAAATTTTCGCAAAAAAGGGTGGCGAACATAAACTTTTTAAATACAAACCAACAAAATTATAAAATAATTTTTGCTTCAGACGGATAATTTTATCCGGCAGCCAAGTTGTGCCTCATCCATTTGACGTCACAGTTTTTGAAGATCATCTTTACATCACTGATTGGACGAAGTTGGGAGTGTTAACTGCCAACAAGTATGTTGGAGGCCAAACAGAGCTTGTCAGTTCTACTGGAGTTCAAAAACCTCAAGGAATAAAGAGTTACCATCCGGTACGACAACCACAAGGTGAGCAGAATACCGGTCGCGGAAGATGTATTTTATCTTTCAAATTCACATAAAATAAAATAGTGCAGTAGTTCATTTTCAGTTTGAATGCAAACCTTTGGTAACAAATCTGAGTAGCGGATATCATTTAGACGGCAATAAATCTGAGTAATGGGTGCCAAACCACTTTGATTGTTTAACGAAATGACATAGATTAAATTGATATTTCAATGACAATGCCAGCTGTTGCATTGTTGTTGCGCCGATTTTGATTGAAGTTTTGAGCTGGGATTGCAACATTAAGTGCTTGAAATATTTGCAAGCATCGAAACTTATGCCCATTAAAAGTTTTCTATTGTTTTATTGTGATTTTTGATACTGTATTCTGATACTAAGCTCAATCGATTGAATCATAAGAACTGCGGTAAGGTTTGACTTTAAAATCAATAAATAGGTCTATAGACGGAGCGGAAATAATTGGTTCTAGACTTATCTAGTTGAAAATGATGGCGTATGATCTAACTAATAAATAAATATTGAAACCACACTCTTTACTTTGCAATATTGAACTTTACCGATAACCAATTGAGCTTATATGAAATTTTACCAAAGAAATATTTAATATTTCAGTAAAAAATCCTTGTGAGATTCAAAATGGCGGATGTGATCACTTGTGTGTTCTCAGTCATACTTCAGATAACAATGGGCTTGGTTACAAATGTCTGTGTGATCCTGGTTTTGCAATCGAATATGACGGAAGGACTTGCTCAGGTAAAAAAACGCCATTGGGAAAATAACTTACGTATTGGTATGGATAATTAAGCAATTTAAAACTTTTCAAATTAAAACAAAAATAGTTCAAAATGCAGGTATTTCATTTGGTTCAGCCCCAAAATCCTATAACAAAGTTGTCGACATACCAATCCTCTTTTGACACCGCCTCGTTTGACTGAAAACTTTACTTGTTATTGAGTAATATTTACCAATCACTATGTCTCGCAGAGGTGACATCTTTTCTTTTGCTGAACTCATATTCTTCTGTTCGCGGAATCCCCACAAGAAGTTTCTTCATTAGACCTGACGTCATGCTGCCTATTCTTCCCAATGGTTACCAGTTTTTCGTTGCCACTACTGCTGACGCAATCAATGGCTACGTGTACTTTGCTGATTCCTCGAACAGGCTTATTCAACGAAGACTGATGAATGCAACTGGTAAGTTGCAAGTATTGGTTTTGTAATCGAGAGATCTCCGGTTGAATACCAAGTGTAGTTTTACTTAGTTCTGGGAATGGAAATAATTTCATTGCATACCTTTTTGTTCTGTTATAATGTTCGTGACAAGCATGCATTGGTTAGGCAGCTCGATCAATTGTAAAACACTGATAATAATCTATCGAATCTTAATATTTGGTACAACTGGACTACACTATAAACTTCTTATAGTAATGCAAGAGGCTAGCGATGCACTTAGCAAACTGCAGACAGTGACCTATCAGGTCTCTTCAGTGCAGTTCATAACCGACAACAAGCTAGAGGATTTCAATAAAGCATAGCTTATACCATCACACT
This sequence comes from Trididemnum clinides, assembly GCA_963675345.1. Classification (NCBI taxonomy): domain Eukaryota; kingdom Metazoa; phylum Chordata; class Ascidiacea; order Aplousobranchia; family Didemnidae; genus Trididemnum; species Trididemnum clinides. Next base: position 8,605,751 of record OY776286.1, read on the forward strand.
TGTGGGACCTACACTAGGTCTACTGTAGCGGATGGTCCGTCAGTACTCTGCGAAGCAGTTTACCAAAAAATGAGTGGGAGTTAATTATCACATCGTTGAAGAAGTTGTATAATGATGATGATGATTAGACTTCATCTTCTGATGGAAAGTTTCCACTTCAAATGAAGCATACATCCACCCTCGCATAGCGCATCTGATCGCAGTCTGGTAATCACTGTAACCAGTGGTGATTCCAGACACTTTAAGTGGAGGGTTAGTAAATATTTCGCATATTCTATTAAAATGCGATAACAGCTATTATTGCGCAGTCTATGAGTAGGTTTAAGCCTCTCTAATATTTATGAGAACCAAAGTAGGGATTGCCACGCTGAAATGAAGCAGGTATGTGTAGGCTACATTATTGTGACTCAGACTACTACAAAAATATAAATTTTTGCGAATAAAAGAATAGATTTTTCAGGTATAGAAAAGCATGACTGGGAAATGCTGGTAGGGATGCATTGCCACGTTCCCCGGATCCGTCAACAATCTAACCCCATTCCCAACCATAGCACTGCCATTAACTGCTGCCCATTAGTTGTTTACAAGTTGCATAAAGTGACTTAATTGCCATATCATGTTGGAAACCTGAGAAGTTGCTTAAAATCGCTTTTTTTAGCGAAAGCTCAAGATGTTGTTGTCAACGGTGTGACGTATATACGAGCAATGGCCTTGGATTGGACGACTGGCAACTTATACGTGATCGATACAAGCCGAGTTGCCATAATGGTTGTGAATGTGGAAGATCCAGAAATGAGGAAAGATGTTGTGAGGGACGGGTTGCTGTATCCATCCTCCATTGCACTTAACCCACAATCAGGGTGTGTTACAAACCAAATAAATTAAGCGATATTTTTTATCGATGAGTTTTACATTGTGTTTAGAATAAGCGATAAATTGTTTAAAATACTTTTAAAGCTAGTGTTTTCAAAAGCAAAGATAAAGATGTACGGTTGTTTTCTCCGTAAAATTTGCAAATAATTTTTAAAAAATTTGTTTTGTCAAAAACTTTTTGTGACGCATCCATCAGTGGGAATTCCATACGCTATGATAGTTTTTGTGGATGCAGCGCGACTGTAGACGATTTCCTGGTTAATTTTGCGTCAGTTGCAGGTTAAAACCGATGTTGCATAAAGATGTTCCCGTGTATAAAGTCGATTTTGCGTGCTTTATTTCCGCGTTTTTGCAGGCCTTGACGAGCTGTTTCGATGTTTGTCTACCACAACACACTCGCCTTTGAAACAGACTTTGCTGCAGCAGCACATCATATTAAACCCCGAAGTGCCTTTCTGGTGAATACCATTGGTGATTTTATGAAGTTTAAAAATCCAGACCTTTGAATTTGGATGTAAAAAACCTTGCATTCGATTAAAAAAATTGACCGCTAGAATGAAACATCACGCAGTGTTTGGGTCGTTTTCTAATTGCAACGGTCGTTTAATGCCAGGACAATTTAACATTTATAGCTGAGTACATCCAAACATATATATCGGAATTATCCAACTAACCTCCAGTGACACTCTCCAAAGAAAATCTTGGGATCAGTTAAACTGCCTGCAAACAGGCATAGGTCGTTTTGTTTTTAATGGGACTAGCAGAATCAAACTTGCATGCACATGGTGCAGTGCAAACAGCATCACATGCAGTGCAAAACAAGCCTAACCCGCGACCTCCATGCAGTCTCAACGACATCAATAATAAGAACATCCTCGATTAGTTGTGCTTTATATCTTTTTAAATTAATAGCAGTGAGTCTGCATGCAAATGATGATAATGATGACGACTTAATAAGTTCAGTATCATATTTTATTCTTTACAATAACTCTAATGCTGATCGGCAAGCAGGATATCTGAGGACACCATTTTTAAAGTCTGGGTAGACTTCACAAGGAATTACGTCACTTTTAACGACTACAGAGCATATGCTTTAACCACTACACCACAACCTACGCTATCTACTTAAATAAGGAAAAAATTGTGCTAAGCAAAATTAGTTTGTTTTTCATTGTAAAAAGAGCTTCTGGCCGAAGCTGAATAAATTATTTTTTGATTTAGTGGATGCAACAAAATGCTTTCGTATAATTTTTTTATTACTTTTTCATACAGGTACATGGTTTGGTCGGACACGACGCGTCCTGCCAAAATTGTCCGAGCTTGGATGGACGGATCTCATGCAGAACATGTGGTCAATACCACTATTGGGTCACCAACGGATCTTACAATTGATATAACGTAAGCTGTTTTTAAGAAAACACAAAAATAACAAACGCTAAACAAATGATTAAAAGTTTCAAAGGAATTGAAAAACCTTGTTTACAGAATTTTTATAGAAAAGGCTAGAAAAACATTGTAAATGTTGAAAAATATTTTGCAATGTTCCATTGATTATTTGGGGCTTTTGTCTTAATAAACTAAGCGTCACTTTTGCTTAATTACAAAGCAAGATAAGTTTGCCCGTCCATCAGTTGATATAAAAACAGTAGAAGATGTTATTTTCAGCTCATGCAGTGCCTGGCGATGTAATAATTAGGTCGATGCATGTTTAGTCAAGCTTATCGTTGGGTGACGAAGGAATGAATACACCAGGAATTTATTGTTGGCAGCTGCCGCTTGGCTCTGATTTTTTAGTTAATTAAGCATTTAGGAAATACTCTGCAATTGTGGACTTCCGTGGTTCATGACGTAAAAATCACCAGACTTCAGCTTCGCCAGTGTTTGGGCTCTTCAGTGATGCAAGTTTTTCCATCGTCCAACGGAAATTTAAATTCAATCGGTGTTCAACATTCTGTAAACCATTTAAGAACAAAAAGTCTCGCTCTGGCTTCTGTGAAAAATACAGGGGTAGCGCTGATGAATAGAACATTGCAGTAAAACGCAAATGTGTTGCAGCGTTAAGATCCTTAATTTCAAAGGAACAGTTATGTAGATGACCAGTTGAGAGTTGAAAAAACACAGAAGAAATGCGGATAAAATGCTTTGGTAATATACACGTCAGCAAAAAAAAAAAATAATGCAAATTTTTTTTCAGGACAAACAAGATTTACTGGATTGACACATACTTCGATCGATTGGAAGTTGTCAACTTGCTTGGAGGAGGAAGAAAGCAACTGCAAATTCAATCACCCATACTTTACCCGAATGCCATTACTTTTTTTGAAGATTATGTGTAAATTAAAAACTTATATTCTATTATAAGTTTAGTAGGAAACATCATCACGCTGATTGACGCATTTTCCAAGCACATGATTTTATTTTAGAAAATATTTTTTTCACTTTATACAAATCTCTCTACCTACATACGTCAGTTTGCTTCAGTATCTTATGTAAAAGATATTGGGCAGTGCATATCTTTTCCCTTTACACCTTGAAACTTGTTTTTTAAAAGAATTAACTGCAATTTTAACTTCTTTGAAACAATCACAGCGTCAAATATTGATTTGCAATTTTGGTAACACAATCCTTCACTTTAGTGGAAAAAGTGAAGGTAATTTCAAAAGGAAGTTGGCAACACCTTGGGTCCAAACTTGTGTTGGTTTTCTGTAGCTACAAACTTTTGCTGATTTTAAGAGTAGTTATTATATTTATAGCCGACGATTAGCTGTTGGTTGGCGGCTATAGGAATGTGAGTGACTTGAGGACCCTCACGCAGATTTGATTAGTGTTCTATTTATTGTTGACGAACTTGTACCGTATCCTATAACAACCAAACTTCAACACGTTAAAATACGAAACAATATTATAAATAATAATTACAATTGAGTAAGCGAATCGGAATTATAGTGATTATAGTTAAGATTTAAACGTGGAATATGAAAATAGACAACATTATACAACAATCCGGGATAAACACAATATTTACTTACTGGCGATTCCGGCAGTCACTTTGGTCAATTTGACAATTTTGTATTCCAAGTTAACATTTTACATAACTATTGATCTAAATGAACAAACACAGGCACGAGTAAAATAAATTATAATTGAATGCAAGAAGCTGAAACAAATTATAACGGCAATGCTAATTGCAGTTTGAAAAAGAAAAGGTGCGCTTTATTTGCAGGCAGGGTGTTTTGATTAATGTGCGGGCAGGGGGTTACATTAAGTATTATTCATTTTGACTTATGCATGACAGATTGTCGACAAGCAGATTTCAATCTATAAGATCTCATCAGTGCATCTATCTAGGCAGAACATGTTATATTAAGTTAATAAATGAATGCTTTTTCAATGAAAATAAAAATTTTCTTTTTTCACAGTTACTGGTCCGACAGTAGACTTCAATCGATATTTCGAACGCATGAATTATCTGGAGATTATCCTGTGCAAGCTGAGACTGTGCGAGAACAAATTCAAACTGCTCAAACTATGTATTATTACGACAAGAAGTTGCAAGTAATGTTTTTTCTGATTGATATGAAATGCCATTTTTTCGTACCTTTTTGTACCAATCATTTTGCAGAATTTTTGTTCTTGCGTGACGGCAAAGGTGTGCTGAGATAAATATGAGCAGAAGTATTGACGCTACGCTGGTAGAGAGGCAGAGCACCGCACTAAGTACTTCTGCGTTCTGACAATAGTTAGACACTCACTCTTGGGATAACTAAATCCCTTCGAACAAAACTCTTCTCTTCGAACTACCCCACTGGAATCTCACTCGAAACTAGAATTGACAATTTCAAACAATACAACTCCTTCTGGAGTAACATATGTTCACTGAGATCTACGATCTAGATTCTAGAATAATAAATAATCCCAACAACCCTCTACATATTCAAAACGTTAAGTTACAAAAAGTTCAAAAGATAATTCTAACAATTTCTAATAAAACAAACAAAAACTATCTCATAATTGCTATACTATTGCAAAACAAAATTGTGACATCACGCAAAGGATGTCTTAAAAAATTCTTGAGAGTTATCGCACATCAAAACATGTTTGTTACGTCATAAAATAGAGAATTCAAGAAATAGGTCAATAAACTCAAGTCCGGTCAAACTTGTGGTGGGGCTACCAGTCACTGAAGACTGGTTCGAAATGGGCTGCCATCTTTCCCCTAGCCTAATTTCAATTAGGTTGACGGCATGAACCTGAATTACCATTCATGCCGTACCTCCATCCCGAGGAAGAAGAGGTGTAACCACAAACAAACAAACAATTAAATTTTACGCCACAATAATGCAATTTTTGTTGCAGCCGTGAAGTTGGAACTTTGTGTGACTTTTAGTTTCAATAAAGTGAGCTTTTTGAAGACTTTAGATCAGGCCTTCAGTAAGAGTATGGTGCGGTACAGAAAAAATAACACGGTATTACCGTACCGCAACGTAGTAAGCCAAAAAATGCATTACGTAATTTCGTACCGTACTTTTGTCAAAATTTAACAGTACTGCACCGAACCCAATCTCCCGTACATAACAAGCCAAGGTAATATCGATGATGATTATGTTTATTTGCAGCAAAATTATGGTTCAAATCAATGCAATCGCGCTGAATTACCGAACGGTGGATGCCAGCAATTCTGCTTTCCCGCTCCCGGAAGTGAGTTCAATATTTTTTAAAAACAGGTTTTTGTGTAAGTTTGAAGATTAATAAAATAGTCTTATTTTGCGACCTTATTAGCTTCCGAAGGGGATTTTTATTTTCACTGGGGCAAGCGTGCGCTGCTTGCCGCTTTTTTTGTTGAAGATACGCTTACAGAAGTGGGAGATGATTGGCAAGTAGAACGAAAAGATATTACAGCAAACTCTTGTAATGTGTTTCAGCTGTAAATGATTCAAGGCAAATGTAAGCAAATGGTATTTTGTGGCAATTTTTTGATGAATAGTTTGTTAATTCATATTGTCTCTACTAAGCAATAAGTTTCAAGTTTTTATGTTACAGACAGTCGAGTTTGTGGATGCCAGTTCGGTTTCACAGAGGGAACGATTCCCACTCATTGTACAGTTGACCCAGATTCAACCCCTCCTCCGGCTTGTTCATCTTACCAAGTATGTGTTTGATTGGTTAGGCTTATAAGTTATCTCACCTCTTTTTCATTGACTACAAATAGATTTTTTTGCCAGCACCCTTCAACCCTCGCATTTCATTAGGAAAACGCACTTTTTTTATTGATTACTAGCCATTACGGTGGACCAAAATTTCACTTTTTTTTCCAAACATGAACACCAATATGCCATTTTGTGAGGTTGCCTAAAAAACGTTTCTGTGAAAACTTCAAGGAGTTTCATCGAAAATTCGAGCTGCGACAGCATTCTTAGGTTTTAAATATATTTCTGAAAATTGGGAGTCTTGATAAAAAAATAAAACATGTTCTGCTTTAGATAAATTGATCTACGTAGTGCGGTGTTATATTATTTTATACATGTTTCCCAATTAAACTAAGTCTTTTTTGTCCATGCTACCGCTAAATTGTGTAAATTTTTATCATTTTTTCCTCATTTTGGGTCATTTTTTTATGAAAACGAGCATATAGGTTGTCACGAATAAGGAAATTTGCCTTGTAAGAATTGTTTTAATATTGTGTAAAGTGCTGCGTCATTTGTTCGCTGGGCTACTGATTGAGAAAAAAAAGACCTTTTTTTCTCGCAATTGAATTTGCTGTAAGTACGCCTTTATTACGTCACAATTGTTATTACGACATAATAAGATTCCAGATTGATCTAGTGATTCTAGCTTCTTCGAAGAATTTCGATAACCGATCACGTAACTTAATGCTTTTTTTTCTTTTTTCACGTGATTTCGCTCTAGCGTTTTCTGGATTGTTTTTTTGATTTATATACAGTATAAGGCGACAGGATTTTTGAGTAGTTAGAGAGAGTGTAGAAAAACGTTGTAGTGGAGAGAGAGAGAGAGAGATTGATTGACAGAGTAAAGAAGGAATATTGTTTTTTTGTTATAATTTATTGTGGATTCTGTGGACGTGGCGAGAATTAAGCAGTTATTGGTGAAATTAGTTTTTGTGGTTTCCTGATTGTGTAGTAAAGTGATTAATTCTGAGATCGTTGAGCGAAGAAGCTTGAAGTCGTGAAGTATTATTTCTGCGAATACATTATTCTGTTAATAAAGTGGTTTAAGGTGTTTTTAGTGGAAGCCAAACTTTTCCAAGTTTTATTAAGTTGCAGTCAGACCTAGTTATCCGAGCGATTATTATACGTCGCCTCAATTTTAAAGGAAATTTAAGATTGAAATAGAACCGAAAAGTTCTATATTATCAAAACGCGACATAGGTGAGCAAAAAGGTCATCAGAGACAATGTGTATGCGTTTCAGATGTAAACGATAAAAATAACTGTAAGTTAAACAAAAGAAAAAACATGGTTTCAACAAAATCTGCAGATCTAGACTTTCCTCTTCTTGGCAAACTAAAAGATCGGCTGTCTTCATTAAAACTGCCAACAAATTTAAATATGATGCAGCAATTTGTGTATTATTTTACATGTGAGCAGTTGAACAAGCAGAAATCTATTAATCGGACATGTGACGAAGTTGTGCTGTTGTGGAAAAGTGGTGACGGATGAATTCAGTCCCGGTTACAATTGTTTTGTGGGCCTGAATACGATCAAGGCAAGACTCACTAAACTTTGGAAAGAATATCGTACAACACAAGCTTTGGAAAAAAAAAACGTCAAAGCAATGTTTGTCAGTCTTCGCCCAAGTACAAGGCAAAACAGGGCTCTCTGGTTGATATTGCCAAATTGGATTTTGAGTTCAACTTATCTGAAGAAGATCAGACATTTCTGCAGGACGAAGGAACCAGCAGGCATTTATCATTTGGTATCACGCAACTGTTGGCTCGTTTAGAACGTAATATGATCTGTCAAAAAATAGAGCACCGACGTAATAAGAAAGCGCAAAAAGCAAAGGAAACCTTAACAATGGTATCACTTGTTGATGATGATAATGCGCCAAATGATAACGGTGACGAAGAAAATTTTTGTGAACGTCCATCCAAAAAACCCCAAAAATTATGAGCACATTCTTTTACATGTACCATCTTCTAGTTTACTAGATGTAAAGGCTACAGATCGGAACACCATATCAAGTAATGCTCTCAACGACATCACTACTTCTATCATCCGAGGAATCAAGGACGTGCTGAAAATTTTGTGCCTAGCAAAACGAGTAGATTGCGAGGACGTCGAAAGCTCCGCTCCAAAAAATTTGACACAGTTTAAAAAAATTTTTGGTCGATGTAGACAATCATGACGTCACGATACATAGAGATGAAAAACTATTAAAGTTGGGATAACGTTGTAGTTACAAAGAGCATTTTGCTGTTTTGGTAAGTGTAGCAAATAGAAAAGTGATAAAATTATTAGGCACAATGGATCTTGATAGTGGGATTGGGTTGAATTAAGCGATGGCGATCAAAGATATGCTGGAAAATGGAACATTGTAAACCAAAGTGTTTTGACACAACTACATCCAACACCTTAAAATTTACTGCAGTTTGTATTCTGCTGGAAGCTTATATAAGGACACCCTTTATTGTGGAGATCCTGCCGTCACCATATGCTGTAAGTTGCACTGGAAAATATATTCAGAGTTATATTTGGTCCCACAAGTATTTCCAAGTCAGTTTCTTCGACATTTTAAATTCAAAGTGGCTAACACTTGATTTGTCTTTGACAACTTTTCTTGAATACTTCAATGGTTCGGCACAAGTAAAACATAGTCTTACAAAGTCAAGGCAATACAGGTTCTGTAAAACTTGCATTCAGACAAAAATACCTACTCACCTAGAGATGATTTCAAAGAACTACCGGAATTGAGTGTAGTCTACCTTGACCCAAAATACGTTAGTGACTTTTTCTTTCGATGTCCAGGAGCTCAGCATCTTGCTCGATGGATATCTGCACCACTTTACGAATTTCAGATGTACCTTTTACGAAGCTAACTAGATTTAGACTAGATTGTTTTTAATGGACTGAAGCGTTTCTGTGACTTCTTCATTTTCTACACTCCGTATTAGTTTCAGATCCCCATAGCTTCTGGAGCAGCAGTGACTGACTTTGATTTCAACTAGCCCATAATCAATCACACCGAGGTCAACAAGAAATTTGCTGAAGCTGCTAAAAGTGCTTTTTTGCGTCGCGGATGGTATTTAACTGCAGTTAATACCTTTAGCATTGCGTTCTAGGTAACTTACAAATGTTGAACAAGAAAAATTGGTTTTAACATCTGCAAGCGTTATCAGAAACATGTTTCTGAAGAGAACAAAAGTTCTGGTGCCCAACAAACTCCTGAAAAGCCCATTTTTCCTGAAATCACGCACGATACTTGCGTTTCTGATCTCATGGGTCAAAGGAGTGTGGTAGTCTATTAGCGATTGAACTTTTCTTTGTCTGACGTTCACTTTTTGACACACTCTAGTGGTAGATGGTGTGATTTTGATGGATGGAAAAACTTGAAAAGACTAACCAGTAGCTTGAAGGTTGTAAATGATGTTGCAGAAAGAGGAGCCAAGTTAATAAAAAAGTTTAATGATGTTCCTACTGAAAATGAAAAAGTGAGGAAACTGACTTTGCGTAGGAAATACGAAAAAGCTTTACCCAGATTTCAGGAAATCTACTTTGGCTTAGAGTAACTACACTGACATTGCCGTCCACGATAATTCCCTTTATTTTTGTAAAGACAACATTAGTAATGATAAAGGGACCTCTCCGGAATATAAAATGGAAGAACCTAAACTAAGGGCAGCACCTTGACGTGGTGTTAAGGGTTTGAACTGTAATGGATAGTGTTACAAGATTTTCTCAACTAATCCAAATAGTAATTAAATCAAAATGCAAATTCTGTCATTCTTGCGGTAAAAAAATGAAAAAAATCCCAAAATGAAAAAAATGATCAAAAAATTACCCAATTTAGCAGTAGAATTGATAAAAAAGACTTAGTTTTATTGAAGAGCATGCACAAAATAAAATAACACCAAAACCACCCAATGAATTTGTCTAAAGTAGAACATGTTTTATTTTTTTACCAAAATCCCCAATCTTCTTCAAAAAAATGATCGAAAAATCAGCCTCCCGAACTTAAAAATGCTGTTGCAGCTCGAATCTTGATTCTTGATAAAACGTCTTGAAATTTTCACACAAACGTTTTATAGGCAACCTCACAGAATGGCATATTGATGTCCATTTTTGGAAAAAAAGTGAAATTTTGGTCCACCTTACCAGTCAAATATTGACAAGCGAATGCATTCGTGATTAGCGATTGATTGCGCCGGCTGGCCGGTTGCTTTCATTGCGCGCTGTTGATATCTTTGTTGACAATTGCTTTCCCTGCACCGATCGACAGCAGCCTCAACATGGTGGTGAGATTTCTGATCTCTATGGGGTGGGTCGAGGTGGCTGTTGGCCTACTCGAGGGTGCCAAATTCCCAGGACACTCCCCATTTTAAACATTATTTCACAATGCTGCTTTGTGAGCGACCGCGGAAGGGAGGCACATACTCTCGCAAGAATTGGTATCCATATTTTCTTCTCTTGCTCTCCTACCTTTCTCTATCGCCTTCACATTCTTATTCTATTTTTGATAAGGGGCCACGTTCTCACATATCCTGGTAAATTTTTCCCTGTTGTGTGTGCGCCGGCAATGTGATCTGGAAGCAAGCCAGTGCAATGATGTACCTGGTTTATATGGGTACATTTAAGGTAAAACCTCCTATTTTCTTTGGAGTTAAATACCCTTTTCAGCTTTCACTCCCTGAGCGGTTCTTCCTGCTGCCTCTCGCTTCTCCTAAGAACCCAAGTCTACTATCACTGTGTCATATCCTTCTGGGCACTCAGGCGCATATAACTCCGCTGTTTACTACAACCCACGCAACTCTCTTCTGCCAATGCAGCTCATCCTCCTCAGCCTTGCTTATAAACCTTTTATATTCCTTTTTTATTGTCATTAATCTGTTCTTTCGTCTCTCCTTCACTTTTGACTCTTCTTTTACGTCCCCTGCTTCATTTCCCTCATCTGACTCGCTTAGGGCTCTCCAGTAAAACGCAGTAGGAATTCGATCCAGAAGTGTTAAACTTATTTACTTACTTTTACTTTTTCCAGTCGATCTTATCTGTATCCAGGAGCCCAATCTCAACTCTCCATCTTTTCGGATACCTGGATATTCTTCTTTAAGTTCTGATGGTACTCACTCGCACTCTGGCTTTGCTTCAACTAATAACACCCAAGCTGGCGGTGTTGTTGTCATCTTTGTCACACAAGGGCTGTTTTTCTCCAAACTCTCAACCTCATCTCTCTCATTGCTTGACCAATTCACAAACTATGCTCACTATCTAGTTACTATCAAAGAGATTTCAGCAGATGAGCGACTGACGGAGGAACGATAAAAAATAGTAAGAGCGTCTGGTTGAGCATAATGCTGAACTATTTCTCTCCTTTTTCTTTCTTAAACGTCTACGCTCCACCTATTTCCTTCTTTGTCGTATAGTAGAATTGACTTCTTTTATCCCTCTGTTCATCTTTTCTTTAGAAATCTATTTATTCTGGGAGACTTTATCTGTCATCATCCCAATTGGGACTCAAAAGGGACTTTAGACCCTCGTTGGGATAAAGTATTGGATTGTGTCATCTCCTCTGAAGTTTTTCCGCTCAATCACCCAGACACCCTTACTATTTTTTATCGTTCCTCCGTTAGTCGCTCTTCTGCTGAAATGACCTTGGTTTCCTCCTCTCTTGCCCTCTCCTGCTCCTGGGAAGTGCTTTAGGATTTGGACAGTGATCACCTTTCAATCCTTTAAACTGTCCCTTTTTCTACACTCTCCCATCCCAATGAGCAGCCTCATTGTTCCAATTTTCAGAAGGTTCTTTGGGATAACTATGCTTTCTACATCAATTCGCCCTGTCGTTCTTTAAAGAAATACCTTTTGTCTGTCTCTTGCCTCTGCTACTGCTCTCTTTATCTTTTTGCCACTGAATGCGACCAGATCTTCCATTCTTTTCGACTGGGTCAAATGTCCAATCTCAACCTTGGTGGTCTTCCGAAGTGGAACAAGTGGTAAGAGAAAATCGCAAGGTTTTGCTTCCGCTCACAAAAAATTATAAAAAGGGACAGGCTAACATCTCAGCCTCTCAGCATGCCCCGTCCGTCATTGCCAAGGCCATGGCAAGGCACGAGACATGTTTTTCTCTCTCTCTCTCTCCTCAGTTTTATTATATATCAGTCTATTTTAATCTTCGATCATTTACTTGCTTTGCTTCTTTTTCCTTCTTTTCCCCTAATTTTCCCAACTGCTCCTCGCCCAGGTAATCGATCGGCGTCGGTCTATGTTAACTACTTAAGATCTTAATTTTCTTTTTCTCAGCCACCGGTTTGGTGTAGCAGAGGCTACCTGGTTGAGCTCACGAGTCTCGTGCCCCAAGGAGTCTTACTCCTTTTTCTGCTCTTCTCTCATCCCCTATAAATTTCTTGCGGCTGCATCCATTCCCTCCTTTTCCACAGCCACAGCTTCCAGCTTAGACAGAGTCGCCTATCTCATGCGGAAGCACCTCCCTCGCTCTGGCATGGATCTTTTTATATTTTCAATCTTTTTTGATCTTTTCATTTCTTTTTTTCCATATGGAAGACTTTATCTATTATTCCCTTCCGCCGTGGGCAGTGATGGGATCGATGCTTGAAATTTATTCTATATCGATAACGATACATGATACGACTTTTCAGCATCTTAATTCAATACTGATACTCGATACATTATTGTCAACTTAAATAGATGCCGATATTGTTATAGTATTGTCCATACAAGTATCTAGATATTTTTTAAGTTTTTCTGCAAACGATCGAAATGGCCTTAGATGCTTGCTTGTTGCTCTAGACCAGCGTTTCTCAACCTTTTTTCCCTTGCGGAACCCTCAAAATATATCCCATGTCTCACGGAACCCTTGCGCAAAAAAACAATAAATACCATTCTTTCTCATCTTATTTTCATCGTAGTTCACGTGGTGAATATTCCATTATTTTTGAATAATTAGGTTAAGGAAAAATTAATACTTCTTCGTCAATTTTTTTGGTAATGTTTGTTTATAATACTTTATCAGGGAGATTTCATTCTCACAACAATTCTAAACTTAAACGTGAAGAATAAATATACAAGTTGCCAACGAACATCATATAGCTACCTACTCAAATGTATGAAAACAAAAAGAAAACAGACAATTGCTGCATCAGTTTATCATTTATTCATCCGTGACTGACAATGTTGAGAAGACATACGAAAATCAAGCCAAAATGTCCTGTGAAGCAATAAATGGGCTATGAAATTGTTACTCTCAGAACTATTTGATAAAGTGAAACATGCTTCTCTAATGTGAAACCTGTGCCAAAATTTTACCACACTTAGAAAAAGACTGAAAAAGAGTATTAGCTTATCTCATTTTTCTCGCGGAACCCTTAATGATCGTCTGCGGAACCCTAGGGTTCCGCGGAACCCCGGTTGAGAAACGCTGCTCTAGACTACTAAGATAAAAGTGATACTAGTAAACCAATCATTGAACTCCGCAACAGTTTAAGTTAACAAAATAAGGAATCTCAAGCGTGATCAAATCCTCTGTAAAGTATCAACAATCAATTTCAGATGGATTTAACGAACCCAAGCCAGGTTTTCCCACGATCCTTGCCACTACTGATTTCTCCAAAGCTTTTGATTCTCTATAGCAGTGCTCTTCAACAGGGGTTCCTCAAAAGACGCAGTGTAGTTCCATAAGTTTTGAATGTTCTCTGAGGGTTTCTTATTTCTTAGGAAAAAATGATATCTAGCATCAATATGTTGATGCGTTGATGTCATAGCATGCTTCTCTTTTGAATGCACAAGGGGTCTGACTACACAGTTCCGACGCAATCGTAACTCAAATAAAGGCGTTGACTTTTTTTTGGAGGCCACCTCCAAATAGCGCCAATCAGACGAATTTAAGACCTGGTTGCAATGAGAGAGAGACAACAACGTGTTTGTTATTGAAAATGCTGTTATAGAGCTCTCTTTCACAAGTTTTTTCGACTGACCTTCTTTCCTTTCGTGCAAAAGCGCTTGCATTGTTTTTCCAAATTATGCAAGCCGCTTTTTTCGAGTTCGCCAAGATGTTCTTAAAGGATCCGTTTTTGGCCCTATTCTTTTATCTATTGCCTTCCTCCACATCACCATCTTTTGGAATGGGTCAGTTAACAATCACAACAATTGCTTCCTGCTTGTGGTTGGTGGCCAATGGTGTCATACTCCCCCGCCAACAAAGGGTTTAACATCTCAAAATGGTCGAAAAGCGTTTTTACAGCGCATGCGTCGAAGATTCGATGTGATGCTGGGGCATCGAGTTCTAAACGCGGAATCTCCAATGACCATGCAGTATAGCTAAATGAAGCAAAGATTAGCGATCAACCACACCGGTTTGCCGGTAGCTTTAATTGTGTGCTGTTGATATAGATTCGACAACTGAGGGGCTTGATACAAAAGTGTTTTAAGTTATTTTTTGTAAAAAACAAGTAGGGCACATAGATGCTAATTTAAGCCAAAATCAGCTAGTTTGTATGCTTTTTTGCTATCAAGTGTACAAGAGTTTTTGTTACATAAATGTTTAGTAAGTTGCTTAGCATTGCTAATATTTAAAAAACTTAAGCTAAACTGTAAACTAAGTATTATTTCCAACGTGAAAATATGACAGAACATAGTTATGCTCCAAGTCATTCAATTGGTTTCCAGCTTTCTAACTGTAGTTTGTAGCCGATGCTTCAGTCACATCTACCAATTTTGGTTGTCAGCTTTGACATTAATGTACAGTATCATACTATCAAGCAAATTAATGACTGATTCCATTGTTGTGGGTATCATATGACGTATGCCATTGGTGGGTGCTGGGCCGGCCGATTCAGTTTCCCCTTAGTAGCTGGCCTTTCAAACTAAACAGTGATTGGATTGCGATTAGCGAGCAAAATACTGATTTGCTTGGTAAGTTTGTGCGAAATAATTGATGTAAGCCTGTGTTCTTCAGATTACATACTTTTTTAGTTTCAATGCGACAATGGCAGATGCCTTTCTACCTCAAAGAAATGCGATGGAGTGGATGATTGTGGGGATGGCTCCGATGAAGGAGATGAGTGCGGTGGGTAGAACAACGTTACCAACAAATAATCATAATAAATAAACTACTTCTTAAACGTTGTTGTCAAGGCCGTATTTGGGGGGGCATAATCGAAGAAAAATTTGCTTCCTGAAATGTGGAAAACCTTTGCTTTTATGAGAAATAAAAATTATTTTTAAGAATTACATTCGTATAAGCTCAACTTTCTTCGTCATCAGGCCCACTTCTGAAATACAGCTATTTTTGTGCGCTGTAGAATAAACATTTGTTCCAGGTTTTTTTCGTTTGTTTTGCAGGGGAATTTTTCTTGCTGCAGAGCAAATATGTTGAAGATACCAAAAATGTGCAGGCCCATATGCTATATGCTTTCCCCTTTCCTAGGCAAATGTTTTGAGAAAAATTTTGTTTTTCTTTGTTTCTAAACTTTTATTGCAAAACCATTATGTTAATAGCTTACACATTCTGAAACTATTATGAGCGTTTGGCAACATAAAACATTTGTGCCCTTCGCAGAATGAGAGTAAAGAGCTTCTCAAATTTGAATTTTTTCAACTTGCGATCTGCTTGTCGTTTGAAAAACAAAAAAACTTGTGATTTTGGACCGCGAGTAAATTATCCTTAAGAAAAGCGCAATAAAGAGAGACTGCGCGTTCGCGACTTTCCATTGTGAGTTCAATGTTTCAATTGTTTGTAGCGCTTATTGGAAAATCATTTTACGGAAATTTTACCTACTTGGTGGTAGCGCTTTTGATAGAAGCGCATCGTGTCAGTTGCACAGACATCTCCAAAGTGGATCTAAAACGAAGTCGGTTTATTGTGCAAACTTTCAGGTTGTCCTGAGACCAGAAGATAAAAATACGTGTTAATTCAGATTTGAAAATATGTAATACAAAATAAATTCAACATTTTGTTGATGCTATAGTTTGCAGTACGTGTCTTGCAATAAACATCTTTAGAGCTTATTTGACCTTGTATGGCAGTGACCGACCAGTTAACCTTAAAGGTTCTCAACCCTTTTGGATTCGTAACTCACTTTTGCTCAGAAAAACATTTTGCGATGCACTTCTTAACTTCTTATAGCTCTGCGGCTATTAGTTTTCATATTTTCAATCCAATTTGAAGGTTCACATATTTTTTCTGTAGATCAGCTTTTTCGAAGTCTACATTTTGGAATTTTCCCCCTTTTTGGGAACCTCTTTTCCAATTAGAATAAATCAAATTGTGGCCCACCTGAATTTGTACCGGTTGAGAACCAATGAGTTACATGATTTTTCTATAATAATACAAGAGGCCAGGGATGCACTTAGCAAACTACAGACAGTGACACTGTTTCTACCTATCAGGTCTCTTTGGTGCAGTTGGTGACTGAAAAGAAGCTAGAGGCTTGTAATAATGCATAGCTTAGACCGTAAGACTTGTGGTACTTATACTAGGTTCACTGTAATGGATGGTCTGTCAGTACTCTGCGAAGCCTTAAAAGCCTCTAGCTGAAGAGACCTGATAGGTCGAAACAGTGTCACTGTCTGCAGTTTGCTAAGTACATGATTTTCTTTTTTTTAAAATGCCTCCTGAATGCTGTTAACAGTTATAGAAAAAGTAGAAAATGGTTGCCTCAACAAAGCAACCAATTCAACAAAAACAAACAAACAAACCAGAGAAACTGAAACCTAATTGGTGATGAAAGTCATGTTATTTTTTTAACAAATGTCATCAGCTGTAGCATACATATTGCGTATTGGAAAAGAATGAAAACAGAAGTCACGATGAGCAACTTTAAATATTTTGAAATGAGATAAATTAAAGCAAAAAGATATAGGAGAGAGCAATTTTTGGCAAATTTTGTTTTGCAAACCTAAATAAATTAATATCAAATAACTAATTGACTGCTAGTAATGCCGCTAACCTGCAAATGAAAAGTCGCATCCGGTCTGACGTTCCATTCATCAAAATAGGTTCTGTCGCGTTTGCATCTTCTAAATAACCTATTTGTTTATATTCTACTAGCCGGCTTCGCTGGCATCGCCCGGTATGGCTGCCACTCAGTAATGTGGGTTTCGTAACATCATTTCAGCAGGCTGCGCCGGCTTCAACCAAATCATATGTTCAAGATCATAAATGATAAGTTTGTACTAATTGAAGCATCGCCCTTATACCCCTAATCCCGATCATAATACGAGTACTTTAAACTAAGAAAGGTCATAGAAGCTCTCACGCAAAGCTGGGAACGAGCGTCGTAGTCGCTTTTGCTTTAAGATTACAGAAATCAATTATTTGGTGGTATGCATGTTTGACGATTTGGAGCAACCTCATCGTGAGCATAATAAACAGTAAAAAAGCAAACAAATCATTACGATGAATGATACCCCTAGTCCTGAGCTTTCTGATTTTTCTTATGCGGAACGCTTCCGAAGGAATTGCGAGTGGTAAGTGTATTGGGTTATCCTACCTACAGCACAAAATAAAGGCGACGCAGTGAAACACTTGATGTTGAGTCAAATAGCAATGCAGCTCAGTCAGTAAAAAGACAGTCAAACTAACAATATCCAATAACTTTTTTATGTCAAAGTGTAGCTCTCCCCCTGAAATAATCTCGTAATTGAAGTTGAGACACTTAGAATTAATTATTCCTTACAAAAGCGAATTTTAAGTGAAAGTTAAGAAAAGTTTATATGTAATATTGAGCAAGCAGTAAACTAAAAAATCAATTGCTTTTCTTAAAATACTTAATACTTTTTTGATGGAAGCTGGTGTCATTTATAAACAGCCTATTATTTCATCTCTCAATAAAGGTTTCACCCGCGTATTTGCGGTATTTTTTGAGAAAATGACGAAAACAACTTTTACAATCAATCGTCAATTGCGATATCATCTCGAATAAAGAAATTTTTGTAATTTGGTGTATCCGGTGCTGGTTTTTTAAGCACAACAACGATTTTTTTCTTGAATAAATGCGAATTAAAAAAAAATTTTTAGTGGTGACATCATCATGATGTCAGAAACCCCTTTGAGGCGCTCACCCAATGGAGGTGATCAATCTTGCCAAGTGATATTTATGCCTTGGTTAATTAGGGAAAAACAAACGGCAAAGCCCCTTCAACGATACGACAAGTCGTTTAAACACTTGATCTGTAAGAAAAAAGTGAGCATGTATTTTTGAACACGAATATGGTCAAATTTCTTACTTTGAAAACGTTGACCTCCACAAAAAAGATATTCATGCGTGTTTGGAGATTAAAATTGGCAAGATTCTCACTTTTAAAACTTTTATCTTCCTTAATGTTCTGCCCTCTTCTCCCCTAAAAATAAGATAGTGGTTACTTACGTTATAAGATTGCTTGATGATAAAATTGACGTTACTTAAAGTCCGCCCCTCCCTTCCCTTCTCAAAAAAGAAATCGTTTCTAAATAAGCCACGGGCTATAACCACCACGCTCTTGAAAGTAGCCAACGCTTTGTAGTTATACATAGACTAGGGGTTGGCCAGTAACATAAAGACCTATATTTCCGTTGCCGTGTCCCTGGCTACGTGTTGCTTGCCCAGTTTTCAGCAGAGGCGCACTGAAGATCCTTTCAATTGCAACAGCCAAAGATTTCAAAACATTTTATTCGCTCATTTTATGAAGGGTGTGGAAGAACAGTTTATAAGTTGTGTGGGAAGAGGGTGCATCAAAGTGATTGATATGTATTTTCGGGAATAACCTATTAAACGTTCGGACGGCTACTTACGACTTTTTCGTAATTGCATGCCTATTTTTACGACCTTAAGCCTATGGCTGCTCGTGTATTGCTTGGTCCTGGCATAAACGCAGCCAGAAAAGAGCAAACTAACCAGAAGTGCAGCACCCACAGTTAAGTTTTTACAATGGCAGGGCAACCATCAGCAATGCCAACGTTGAGAATATCGGTTAAGCCGGCTTTACTCAATGCATAGTCGTGAAAACAGTAATAGCTAGTAAAGTTTTTTTGACATAGCCAATTCTCGTTTCAAAATCAAAAGTACAGAGTGTTACACGAGAATTGAACAGAAAAATATGAGAGGTTGAGTATAGCCGCTATGTTTCTCCCCAGTTTTTGAAGTCCCTAGCAAAGTCTTATTTGCCTTGTTTACAGCATGTACTTAGGGAGTGGACTTGCTCATAATTGAAGGAGCCAATAACTTCACAAACTGTTATTCTTTTATTTCATCCCTTGCATGTATGCATAAATGTAAAGCTGTGGGAAAGAGGGAAGCCAAAGTAATTGCTGAGTGATTCCCGAAAAGGACTTTTTATATTTGCAGTATTGTTTGCGTCTTCTTGTAATTGCATGCCATTTTGCGTGATCTAAAATCTCTGGCTGAGCGCATATTGCTGGGTCCTGGCATAATCGAAGCTAGGGGAAGTGCAAACTAACCCAAAGTCATGTATTTACAGTTAAGTTACTGCAATAGGTTAAGGTTGTGGTTTCAGAGTATCATTTATCGATCGGGTTTTTAAGATATTAACACTATTAATTGTTGTGATTTCTGCAAGATTTCGCGAGAAAAAGTAAATTTGTTAAACTTTGCTGCGTTTCATTAATATGTGCTAGAGATTAAGATCGGTCAGGTTTACGACACGACTGTACAAAAGTAGTGTAAGCTGCCATTGCTTTGTTAAAAAACCAGGTTTTTGACCAACCGATATGTGGATGCTGTAATGTATCATTCTTCTTCAGCAATCACCTTGTAAGGCGTTTGCATGTGAAATAACCGTTTACCGTGATTCCAAACTATCTATGTAGCTTGCTGCCTGTTTGATTTTACACTCAAATCGCACATGACAGCAGTCCCGTAGCACTCCAACTTCGGGCCCCCCCAAAGTAAGCGCAAGAGCCCCTGCGCACAGGTCATATCACTTTAGAGGTGTAAAATTGAAAAGCTGCATTAAGAAAATACACCACAATTTGTACATAAGTAAACAGGCTAATGTCAGAATAAAGCATGCCGATACCGAAGGTGCAAGTCATAAAAAATTCGGCACCGATGCCAGAGTTCAGTAGGACATTTATGCAGACACTGCGAAACGAAAGCAATGACACTGAAAAACATGAAAAAGTTATAAAAACACAGTATCATTTAAATAGTCTGGAGCGAACCTTTTTGTTCGCAAATGCTGTTATGACATTGTCATAATCAAGAGATCGGGCGCAGTCATTTTCGATTGACAACATGGCTAATGAAGATAGTCTACTGTCTGTCATAGACGTTCTATTAAAAGTTTTGATCAGTTTCAATTTGCTGAAGCTTCTTTCAGCGCTGGCAACAGTCACGGGGCAAGTTAGTAAGATTCGAAGTGCGATGTACACATTCGGATACAATTCAAATAAATGAGTCTTTAGAAGATAGTTCAGAAAGTCTTGAGCCGTATTGAGATTGCGTTTTTTTTGTAAAATTAAAACAAACCGCTGTAGCTCAGCGCTCATTTCATCAGAATCAATGTCACCGAACTTTTTTTGGAACTCTTTACAGCAAGTAAGAAGAGCATTTTCTTGTTGCACAAGCAAAAGTTTGTCTCGTGTGTACAAAAACGAAAAGGCGGAAGAAACCTCACGTAACAAATTAAAGCGCTCCTTTATTGACATAATAGCCTGGTCTACTAATGGATAGAAAAAGTTGCTTTTAAATTTCAGTTCAGGAGTAGCTCGTTGTTCCTCTTCACCTTGGTAATCAAACAATCTTCTTTTCTTTCCACTTCTTGACGGAGGAAAAGAAGGATCAATATCCAATTCCTGTGCTATTTCAACAGCAGATGTTGCGGCACTGTCATAACCCGTTGTGCGATAGTTTTGCAAAAACTTTTCAGTTGCCTGGATTTCCGTTTCCATTGTATGAAGGGAAACTCCATACGATTGAAGAATCTTGCTTGCTTTATTGACTTGGAATAGGATATCATACCAAATAAACACCGACAAAAGAAAACTCCATTTTGATAAATGAGCTATCAACGATTTTGTTTCTGAGGCAGCTCTTCCATCTTTTCTTTCTATGGAAATGGCTTCCAAGTCTTTCAGTGCCAGCAACACCTCTTTTAAATTGTATCGAAGAGGTTTGATGCATTTAATTCTGCTTTCCCAACGAGTATCAGATCGTGACTTTATGGACAGCTCCACATGTTTCTTCAAAATTTCCCAACGCTGAGCAGAGGAAGAAAACAGCACATACAATCTTGTAAGTACTCCAAAAAATGTCAATGCTTCCGTCGATGAATTAGCACTGTCAACAACAACTAAGTTAAGGGTATGGTTTGCACAGGGCACGTAA
Organism: Trididemnum clinides; assembly: GCA_963675345.1. Lineage (NCBI taxonomy): Eukaryota > Metazoa > Chordata > Ascidiacea > Aplousobranchia > Didemnidae > Trididemnum > Trididemnum clinides. The sequence continues at coordinate 8,627,135 of OY776286.1, forward strand.
ACAGCTTTGGGATTGATGTCTAGCATTCTTGCTTGGACCCCAGAATGTTTTCCTTTCATGTTAGCACCATTATCATATGACTGACCTCGACAATCAGACAATTCGAGTTGCAGTTCGGTCGCTTTTTCTAAGAAAGCGTCCAACAAGCCTTTCCCAGTACTGTCACTTATTCTCAAGTAGCCAAAAAATGTTTCTTTAACAACAGCAGCTTCTTCATTACATAGTACATAACGGAGAATGACAGACATTTGTTCATGATGTGACAAATCTGGAGTGCAGTCCAAAATTATAGAAAAATATTTTGCCAATTTCAATTGCTGTAAATTTTCTTTTTCAACTTCTGTCGCTAGCAATTCAATTAGTTCATTTTGTATGGTAGGACTCAAATAGTGATCTTTAGTGTTTTTATTCTTGATTCTGTCTTGAAGCTCTTTTAGGATCGGATCTCTTCTTGCCAAAAGCTCAAATATACCCAGAAAATTTCCATTGTGAGGAGATCCTAAGACTTCTTCAGATCCTCTAAAAGCAAGATTCCTTTCCGATAGAAACAAGGCAATGTCGATAAGTCTCTCTAAAACATTTCTCCAAAAACGTCTTTCATTGAAAAAAATATTCATCTCGCGTTTGTCGATAGTGGATGAATTTCTTATCCCTTCAGCTAGCAACATCCATTGACTGCAGCATTCTTGGTGGGAAATGCCGTTTTCATGGTCTTTCAGTTTTTTCGAAAAACCCTCCCATGTATTTATACCACTACAAAAGGGGCTTAGTGTTTTTCCAAATAGCTTACAACAAAAGCAAAAAACTTGATCTGATTCCCCAAAATAAACTAGCCACGACCGTGAAACACTTTCACCATTAGGTAACACACGTTTATAATGGTTGGAGGAAAAACGTCGCCTTGGAGTTGTGTTATTATATGGAAAATTCATTATTAGTTGATGTGGTCCACGCTTTACTATATCACATCGTTGAGCATCAGAAATACTTTCAGGCCATTTACATGGGTCATCAGGGATAGGGGTAAATTGAGATTCAGTTATTTTTGATATTGAAGGTTGCGTATTGGCAGGTAAATCACAACTTACATTTTCTGGAAATTCACAATCACTTTGATGCTGATCGTCATAGTCTTCTTTTTCTTGTACACTATAGTTTTCTTCATCCCTCTCGGTACTAGTGCCAGGTCTACTCTGCTCAGTAATCTTGAAAAAATCTGTCATCTTGGGCAATTTCGCTACAGCATCTCGAGCAGTGGCTGCTTCTTTTCTCTTTTGAGCACCACTTTTTGAACGTTTCATTCTATACAATGTCAATAAAATACTTTATCTGCACTCTGCAGTGTATATATATTGTCCCGGTATTTATAGCCAAACAGAATTCCAGACCATTCTATGATTGTTGCGTAACAACGGCATTGTTACGTCAATCGAATATTCAAGATTCTACCAGAAAATCAATCGAAATATTCTAGATTCTGCGAGATAAAATGACGTTGCATTCACTTATGATGTCACAAGCCAATTTCTTCCTACAGTTTAAATCGGTTGTAAACAAGTCTGCTGAACTGAAAATAGTCACGTAGCCAAAAAGCAATTTCAGACTAACTTGGGCCCCCAAAGTTGGCCTGGGCCCCCCCCAATTGGGGGGTTTGGGGGGCGGCTGCTACGTCTCTGCATGACAGACTATGACATCATAGACCGAGTGTAAAGCGCCCAGGAAAAAAGCGAAGTAGCATGGTTTAAAATGCTTGAGAAAGCTGAAATGGTTTAAAGTTGTGGCATCTTTGCCGGCGTCGGGCGGAAGGCGTTCGAGAAAGCTCGCACACGATAGGGTGAAAATGCTTGAAAAGTAATCTTTTCTTGCGTCGTTAAATCAGCTTTAATTGTTGTAAAATTTTTTTGTCGAAAGCACCTTGTTAATATCTCCTGAAAAAGCTTTTAATCGCGTTTCAACAATCAATATTTTTTGAGAAAATAAAGAGAAGAAGGTATGCGATCAAGCGTTAGCTGTGACGTAATTTTAAACACCAAAGTAATAAAGTTTTTGCAAGTTATTTAGTTGGGTACAAGCTTCCGTGTGAAAAAAAAACGTTTTCCTCTGTCAAGAAATGAGAATTAAAAAAAATTATCTTTGATGATGACGCCACAAACCTCTTTATGACACTTACCCACAGAAGTTGATCAATCGTGCCAAGTTTGATGTTTGTACGCACAATAGTTTCGGAGAAGTCAAAACAGACGCACAGAAACACAGACAGAATAACGTTTTATATACTGGATTATTTCAGGAGGCACATGCGCTTCGAACCGGTTCCAGTGCGACAATATGAGATGTATTTATGCTTTTCGGCACTGCGATGGTGATGATGATTGTGGAGATGGATCAGATGAAAAGGATTGTCCGACCATGAGGTAACCTGTTAGCCTTTGCTGGTTAATCATGTATATTTATTCTCTGGTCACTGAGGCTGTACATTGCTGGGAACAACTTGTGTTCTGTTGCACAACGGTGTCAGCATTTTCATGCAAGAGCAATGCATTTCTACCCGTAACTCACGTACAAAAAAAGGGAAGAGCAAACTTTAAAATAGGAAGTTAGTGCTTTATGGCATTTCGGGTGCTCATCATTTTACATTCGTCATATCAGCAGTTGTATTTGCATTTGCAGTTGACATACATGTAGATCATCTAGTTTGAACATAAAGTGTAAGCTCACTACTTGGCAATGTTTTAAGCAACTTAATAATTGGTTTCCACAAGAATATTCTACGAGTGTTCGCTAAATTGTTTGTTGTTTCTTTCATTGATTCAACATACGCTCATAGTCGACTAGCCGTAAAATATATTGTGCTGGCAGTGTAAAAGAACTAAAATGTTGCTGAATTCTCATTACTTTTGTTTGCAATGTCTATGGAAATCAACATAACTCATAGGTTTATGATCTTTTTGTCATTGTTGAAAAATGTACGAACCAAGTTCCTGTGATTGTTTGCATTGTATTCTTCCAAGCATTCTTGCAAAAGCAATGCCGTTACGACTGAACCTGAAATTATTGTTTTCAATTTTATGTATATCACAAAATTTATATTTGAAAAGAGGTTCAATTACCCATGACTCAATATGTTCCACATTTTAAGATGCTCAATGGTCACTAAAAAGAACATCTTAAAAATGGCAAGAAAAATAAACAACAGTCCTACACAATGTATGGCATAAAAACAACATTTTTAAATAGTATATATTTAGGGTTTGCCCATTTTTTATCGCAATATTATGAAGACTTTCCCAGAAAATTTTGCCAAAATAAATACATGTACGCATTTTTGTTGGAAGTCAATATATCTGCACAAATAGGCATTTTTTGATCTAGTACACAACTACATTGACAACAAACCAAACATAATTGAATGTTATTTTCAGACCGTGCAGTTCATCTTCGTATCAATGTGATAATGGTAAATGCATCCCAAAATCATGGGTATGCGACTCAAATAATGATTGCGGTGATGGCAGCGATGAAAAGAGCTGTGAGTAGCTTGCATTTGGTACAATCTGGTTTACCACCATTTGTAAATTATCAAGTATCTAACGGCACAATAAATCTTATTCAAAGACAACTTGTAAAAAATAGTGGATTAAGAGTCTCAATTTTCTGAGTTGAGATAAACTTTTTGAGCATATATTGGTACTATAAGCATGCATTGAGTATTTGTTAAAGTACTAGATTGAGGGTATTATCGCGCGTAGCTTTGAAAATGTTTTCCGAATGAACTAGTGGAAGCGTGATGTGTAGTAGGGATAATCGCGAAATTCAGCTTTAATCTAAATTAATAAATCTTGAGATAGTTTTATGCAAGGAGTCAACGATTCAGATAAGAGTAATTGCAACAGTGCACACGTTTACGATCTGTCTCGTCTCATCAGTGATTTTGGCAACCGTAAAATAGAACATCACCAACACTGTGAACCAAGTTGAGGTTCTGCAAGTGCAAAGTGTTGAGTTATTAGTTGTTTAAAGGCTCTGGCCTGATGTAATTTGTTTCTCACCTTACAGGTACCGATTACACATGCGCTTCCAACCAGTTCACATGTCCCGTTGAGAACAGATGTATTTCCTCCTCCCTGCGTTGTAATGGATACGACGATTGCAATAATGGTGCTGATGAAAAAGATTGTCGTAAGTTGATTGGCACGTAAATTTAAATTTTGAGTGAAACTTGCTTAGAAACAGCTAATTTATGTTCTTTGCTCTTAAGTACTTTTTGGTCTACGTAATCTGGATGTTGGCTACTATTTTTCTCTAAAGATTTCGATCGTCTACAAGTCTTTTTGGTTTTTCTATCATCCTTAGTCTATACCTACCTTTTTATTTCATCAGAATTCCTTTTTTTTATAAAGCTTTAATCTTTAGGGTTTTTCAAACGCTTTTACTATTGTAAAAAGGGTTGATAAAATCACGTGATTATAATTATTATAGTCTGAATGAAATGTAATCCAGTCACTATTTTTGCTGATGTATTATTGTTCAAGAAGGCATCAAACTATGCGTTCGTCCGCCAAAAATTAGCACATTTAATCAGCTTGCTTCTGCAGCTTTTTAGGGAGTTAGAGTAAAAGCAATGTTCATAATTTTTTAAACTTTAATTTATGTGTCAGAGTAGCTAATACGGATCGAAAGTTTGAATCCTTTCCGAAATCATTATTTGCTGATGTTGCCTTTCAGTGGTGCAATGACTGTTTTTTGTAATCAAAATCTTTATTCCGAAACTGTTTCATTTCAGCACCTATTCTATCGCTGCAATTTTATCCATTTTCAATGAAAGCGGTCGGGATATATTTTATTTTATAAAATATCATCTCCATAAACTTTTTTGCGGTGGCTTACAAATTAATTGTAAAATTTTGTGCTGTTATATCAAACGTAATAATTTGTTAAACTTTCAAAACCAATTTTCAGCGCCAAAAACCTGCAATCCCTCATACTCCTTTGCTTGTAAAAATGGCCGCCAATGTGTGAGCTTGATATATAAATGCGATGGAAGACTGGATTGCACGGATGGTTCTGATGAAGAAGACTGCAGTAAGATGGATTTAATGCTGTTATTCACTTCCGAATACTTAAATCATGCTTTAAGATATTTTTTGTTTTACTTGAATATGCTTACAGCAGTTTATTTAACTGTTTGGTAAACAATCGAACAGAAAATGCTCTAATCACGCTTGGAGAGTGTACAAGAACAATTGAAAGCTGGCCTTTAGGAGGAGAAATAAGCCGTTACAAAAAGTGTTTTTAAAGCCTGTGAGTAGGTACCCAATCAAACTAAAAACAAAGGTTAAGTTGAAAGGTTGTCAAAACAGTTTGACTCTTTATTCATGAATGGTTTGTAATGGATTTGCGGCATGGTTGATTCAATTTTCGGAACGTAGTGATGTGTGATGCAGTGTAACGTTGCATAAGCTTATCGAAAGTCATACTTTTTGCAAAACTGCTCTAGTGTGCTCATGTAGAGTAGAGTATGCTCTGTGAAGTGTAATCTGGCATTTTTGCTGAGAAATACTGTATACCAACACATTAATGCTTTCATCATGAATATTGAAAATATTCGAACTTCCCAAGGTAAAAAATGCTTTAAAAATTTTTTAATAATATTTCTAGCAACGTTGCCACCTGGACTTTGTGAAGACGACGAGTTTCAATGTCAAACTAGCGGTATATGTATCCCTCAGTCGTGGTGGTGTGACGCAAGAAAAGATTGTGACGATGGATCAGATGAACCAATCACTTGTCGTGAGTGCTGTATTGAAGTACCCTAATTTTTCGGAGACAATCCGCACATTTATGACTCAGATATAGATTCTAAATTCCTAATGCGGATTATCCGAGGGTACAGTAAATATGGAGTTTTGCTAAAATAATACATGATTAAGTTTTTCCACAGCTGAGCGAATATATGGTTTTAAAACTACAATGCGAGTTCTCCATATCAGTAACCAGATGCTAACATTATTTTTTCTATGTAGTAAGAAAAACGTTATGATATGTATGTTTTACCCATAGAGGCACATCATGACACATTGAACAACACAAACACCAGTCTTTTTAACACATGTTATTAACAACACTCATTAGTTGCTTGACGAAAAACAATCAAGGCAATGGTTTTTCAAGGAATAACTCTTGTGAAAGGAATAACTGTAGCGGTTTAAAACTACACCTAATTAGCAAAATGCCACCTTTAGTCGGCTGCTCAAAATTCAAGTGGCTACACTATAAAGTCAAAACGTTCAATTACCGACCAGCTGGTTTGTTTAATTTTATAATAAGCTTTTTTACGAGGAATTTTTTCTGTGGTGGATTCTAGCAATCAGTAAAAGTAATGTAAGCAGGAGCACGAAAAATTACAATAAAAGAAATAGCAAAAAAATTGCAGAAATTTATTTCTATTTTACTACCGCGATGCGGGCCTGCTAATCTGGAAAATATAAAAGCAAGAAGAGTTTTAGTTATTTTCTTTTGCAAGCAGAACCTCAGACGGTAGCTCGTGCTGTTGTAGTAGAATTGATTCGGTGCACAGCCTTTGGGATCTTTTGTAGAAAGCCCCCGCCAAAAAAAACATCCCCGCCACTTAACCCTAACCCTAAACCTTAACCCTAACCCTATAACCCTAACCCTAACCCTAGCCTTCTTCGTCAACCATGGAACGGTGAATGCTGCAGTACTTAAAATGTGGCCGGGGTATTTTTCTCAAATCTCACATTTTTGCATTAGTGACGGGGCCTTCAACAAAAGATACCGCTTTTGTAGTGCCATTAAAGCATCTCTGGCCTACGTAATTTTTCTTTAATAAAATGAAATTTATTCCAGTTAAAAACACCTCAACAGTCTGTTTCGCCTAAGGCGGCTCGTCAGGAGGTAGTTCTAAAATACAACACTGGCATAAGATGAAATCCAACATTAATAAATAAATAGAAATTAAATTAAATTATATACAGAGAAGGCTCGAAACTCAAGGGAAGGTAAGTTCTACAGATCTGCCTTACTCAAGCGCTACTCACTACGACTGGCAGGTAGATGATGTTATTGTTGCGCACGTTGGCATTAGTTAATTTTTCTTTAAGCTGGATCTATTTACCATTTTTTAATTTATAAATAAATAAATAGACTCGGTAAAATATTTAAGAGTGCTCAATAACAAAAACAGTTAGAGCAAATTAATATATATCTTTATTAGCAAAAATACTACAGCCTGTTTCGCCGTTAAGTCTCCTCAGGTATTTCTGCAAAAAAAACGAAAAATGAACCCAAAACAAACAGAGAATGCAGTATTACTTACGGTTATTCAGGGCGAGTAATCAGAAATAGTAATAGTATGGTAGCCAGCAGAAACTATACTAAAGAATAATCTGCTGGTTCTCCTGCAAACAGTAAACTCATCTGGGTAACTAAGAACTGTGGAGGTTGGTATGAGAGTAATAGTGACGTAACAATGGGAACAGGTATATACTTAATATGGTAAACGGTAAGTTGGGAAAATAGACGGAAAAGAAAGGATAAAGAAAAACGGCAAAAGTAAAAGAACAAAACACGCAAATTACAACGAACCGTCCAATCTGATACTTTTTAATTTAAATTTTTTCCTGTGGCGGCATGTGTTCACTATTTCAGATCGTTTATTTAGCATCGTTTTCCTGTCGCCGCTTAAGATCGCAAGTTTTTCAGCTAGGCACAGGTTACATCTGCTCCCTCCGCATTTGTATGATGGACGGTTCGTTGTAATTTGCGTGTTTTGTTCTTTTACTTTTGCCGTTTTTCTTTATCCTTTCTTTTCCGTCTATTTTCCCAACTTACCGTTTACCATATTAAGTATATACCTGTTCCCATTGTTACGTCACTATTACTCTCATACCAACCTCCACAGTTCTTAGTTACCCAGATGAGTTTACTGTTTGCAGGAGAACCAGCAGATTATTCTTTAGTATAGTTTCTGCTGGCTACCATACTATTACTATTTCTGATTACTCGCCCTGAATAACCGTAAGTAATACTGCATTCTCTGTTTGTTTTGGGTTCATTTTTCGTTTTTTTTGCAGAAATACCTGAGGAGCCTTAACGGCGAAACAGGCTGTAGTATTTTTGCTAATAAAGATATATATTCATTTTTTAATTTATGTATTTTTAAGCATATCTTGTTTTACAGCACCTTTTACATGTCGCTCGTACCAATTCCAATGTGACAACAACATTTGTATTAGCACATATTATAGGTGCGATGGTGATGATGACTGCGGAGACGGTTCAGATGAAAAAAATTGTCGTAAGTTGACTAAAAACTTGTATTGCTATTTAAGATAACGTCTTGGTGAGTGTTTTTAACTATCCAACCGCTCAAAAAATACCTTGTCGTAATGGATTATTTTTCATTTTCATTATGACGAATAGTAATGGTAGGAGTTTTAAAAATTATTATTTTGATGTTACGTAGCTGATTATTCAGCCAAACTTGTTTTCGCTGTGATAATAAAATTTTGATTGTGACGTAACAGTAGTCCGGTAAGAAATTGCGCAAGCTTGTGCTTTTGACATGGCAATTCCCATTGTTGTTTTTGCTTGATTCTTCTGAAACATCTGGAACGTTTTTCGCTTAGTACACGTATGTATACATATGTGTGTGTGAACAAAAATCTTTAAAATGGAGAGCAAATAGATAAGTAGGGTTGATGTGTATTTGAGTTTGTTTATTCGGCGGTTGCTGTAGGAAGCCGTAAAGGCCGTAAAACAGCTGATAGTTGTTATAAAGTAGTCGGTAGTGCTACTGAGGTTAAATTTATTTGTTAATATATTTCCTGTCGTTTCAAACAAGAAGTAGAATGGATTTACTGCTGGTACATAAGATATGTGATGCTGAGTCAGCAAGGTCTAGGTAAAGTTTGCAGTCAGATTTGCTGAGCGATATTTTACGTCCTCCCAATTTCAAACTATTATTGAGACAGAACCAAATTTCTTTTGTGCGACAATCATATTAAGCATAGCGTCACTGATTTAGTGTCACTGATTTGATGTATGTCTGCCGCTATCACAACTGGCTTTTCCGGTTAATGTACTTGCCAGGAGTCTTGCTGATCCATTTGTTTTTGTCTACATGACAATACTGATGGATTTTTAAAATCAATAATATACAAAAGTAAAGATAGTCAGAGATTCTTACAATTGTTTATAACGAAATAGCTTATTGTCAACTTTGAATATAAATTATTCTTGTTCATGTCTAACACGTTATTGTTTGGCAGTGGCTATTTTGCCGTCGACGGCAATTTGCCCTTGGAATCTATTTTGCCGTGATCATTCACGTGTGTTTATATAGCCAAATTTGCTATTATCGCACCAGTGACTCTGTGGTGTAGTGGATAGAGCGCTGGTCTTGAGATACCAAGGTATCAGGTTCGAATCTCAGCTGGCCAGGGCTTGAAAAGAAAGGCAGTGTACACCGAAGGGGCAGGACTGGTATGTAAATATACGGGGCAGTGTACACTGCAAGGGAGTGTGCAGGGTGGGGGATAGAGACCTGGGGGTGCAAAATTTTTTTTTTTGGTTTTTAAAATTGACCAATCAGAGACGACCAAAAGTCACATGTTTAGTACGTCATTAAGATTGACCAATCACAAACCACTCACGGCAAAATAGTCTCTGAGGGTAAATTGCCGTCGATGGCAAAATAGCCACTGCCTTATTGTTTCTCTATTTCAGCAACGGAAGGTCCAACTCTTCCTCCCCCTCCATGTTTGCCGTACGAGTGGGAGTGTCCAGGCACAAGCACTTGCATCTCCTATGAAAAAGTATGCGACGGCACTGCAAACTGCCCTGGAAACAGTGATGAAGGATCGTGGTGTGGTGAGTGCTGTTGTTGATTTCGGCTGTTTATCGCAAGGGCACTAGGCTTGCGTGAAGAGATCCTACTATGATGATGGATGCACACAATTTACGTTTTTGCGCAAAAAACTCGCAAAACGCTTTGATGACAAAACTAGATGTTCGAGCAACACCGTATGCTGTGCTACACCATAAAAATAGCAAGCGAATGGAAATTTTGGTTCAAAATTGCATAAAAAACCTACAAAAAACGCATTCCTTGTTCATCCACCTGTAGCTCAACCGGTCGATTTGTTTTTCAACTAGTGTCTCGTTAGAATTTACTATGGGTTTACCTTCTTGATGTTGTATGGCTTTAGTTTTACATCATTTATTGAGAGTATTTGTTGCGCAGAATCGGACTTTTGTGATATTGCTGGTTGTACTGGAAAATGTGCTGATTTACCTGATGGACCACTTTGTTATTGTGATGAAGGTTTTACTCTCCTCAATGATTCAAAGTCTTGTGCTGGTATCAATATGACAAATTTTATTTGTACTAAAGTAGTGATTTTAATTTTTTTTCAGCACTAATCATTTTCAACTTTGGCTAAATTTTTTTCCGGCAACCCCAATCAAGCTGAACCGTTTTATTGGGTTCAGTTACTTATTTAATTCGTGAGTAAAACCAAACCGGGCACTTCATAAGTTGATCTTCCAAAAAGGTCTTTCAGTCGGAAATGGGGCCAGAAATCTCTCAACACAAGTCTGCTCTCAAAAAAAGTTATCAAGTCACTACTTGTCCATATCCAAAAATGAAGTATCAGGGATGTAAGCTCGGAACGCTCTTGCTGCACTTGCAGCCTCAAACGATGCACCAATACCTGGCAAGGCCACGTTTGGGAGCTTCTGCATCAAAAAGATTTCTAATTTCCTAAGTGCAACCCTTGTTCTCTAAAGGTTAAAAAACTTGCACTAGAGTGAAGTAGATCCTCTTTACGTTTGATATGACTCTATTGTTAAGAATTTTCCAATGAACTGATCCTGGCACATGGTTTTACGCCAGAAAAACTATTCCTGATATTAATTTAATTAATTGATATTAAGGCATATAGGCTAACTGCAATCAGTTGAATAAAATAGCACTTCCACGACCGGTTTCGTTCCTATTAGAACTCGTCAGGTATTGAACCAACGATCACATGAATTGCTTCATGCCGTTTATACCACTCCGCCATTGGTCCTTTCAACTGATGCTGTTGGTTCAATACCTGAGTCCACCTGACGAGTTCTAATAGGAACGAAACCGGTTGTGGAAGTGCTATTTTATTTAACTGATTGCAGTTAGCCTATATGCCTTAATATCAATTAATTAAATTAATATCTTAAACAGGCTAACACCAGCTCCTATAATTAGTATTATTCCTGATATATTTCTTTGCTGTGCCGAATAGAAATACTTTGTTATTTTTTTTCTTTATGCAAAGCTTTCATGAAAGTAAAAGACGGTTGTAACACTGAAAAAAACCTGGTCATGACTAGCTTTTCTTTTTCTTGACACAATATGCAGTCGAAAATAATTGTGTTGTGATAGATAGCTAGTGAAATGTTGTCAAATTCGATTGCCATAAATCACTATGATTTGTTGTTTAGATATTGACGAATGTAGTCTTCATTACTGCAGCCAGCAGTGTGACAATTTTCCTGGATCTTTCTTTTGCGAATGCGCACCAGGATACGTACTTGATACTGATAAAAGAACGTGCAAAGTTTACAGTGAGTCCAAATTGATTGGCCTAATCTTCTAGGACCGCTTTTGTAAGGCTATACATTCTGGCGCATTTACAAACTTTGTTTAAGCAACGGAATTAAATTTATCATATTATTTCAAGTGAAGAAAATCAAATTGAACCAAATTAGTGACGATTTGTCAGCGCGTAGCTTTTAGCTTTTTTCTCGTTATAACTACGCTATTGGCTACGTTTTGAATAGGAATTCTTTATGCAAGATGATAGCTGCGTGGAAAAAACGTTGCTATATAACAAAGGTGGCCAAGCTGCGGCCTTTTTGACTCGTCACGTGTACAGTGATAGAGAGTGGGGATGTGTAGACTTCGGTGCGGCACGTTAAGGTTTAGGGCTGCACATGCATAAGAACATCTGTGAAGATGATCTCGAAAAAAACTGTACTCCTATTTACCATTGGGATGAAAAATCTATCAGTTGTAGTTTTGTGAAGAGTGATCACCCTCAATTCGAACTTAGAATTTCGTAGCGGGTCTTTCAGTGATGGCCTCTAACGCTTTTGCTGTTTGGTTCAGCAAGGTAGGCCACGCCTGTTATATAATGTAAGAGTCTTCACAGTTTGGATGGAGATGGCGTAAATCCTAAATGCCCCTCAACCTTGCTGGTAAAAAAGTCTGTGTGATAAAGCCGCTCTGGATGAAGGTCGGTGAGGTTAAAGTTGTTGGCATTTTTCCTATGGTTGTTATTTTAGATGAGTCCCGTTTGTTGATGATATCCAACCGCAATTACATTTATCAATATGACATTGATCGAAATCGGCTGACAGCTCCAATTTTTTCACCAAATATACTTGCAATTGATTTTGACTGGACAACAAGAAAGCTTTATTATGCTGATGTTTATTACGGTTTCATATATTCGACATTCCTCAACAGAACGGACAACAAGAAGGTACAAATTGCTTTAATCAAGCATATATAGCTTTTACAAGAAGGCGACTTTTGTTGTTGTCGCTATCTCCTCTTCTTCGCAAAGAAGTCGCGGTATAAAGCGGCTTTCCAGGTTCATGCCGCATACTTAATCGAGATTTGGGAAAAAAATACGCAGTCCGTTTCGTGGCAGTCATGGATACAAATTGTAGAAAGATAACCTCGCCATCAAGGAGGCCATCCGATAGGGGGTGCCCAAAAGTCACCTCTAGCGACATGCTGTTTAAACGTCTTTTTTTTTCTAGTCCAGTAAAGCACAGTTTATAGCTTAAATGACCGGTTTTACCACCCAAGACAGAGTTACAATTTTTTTGAATGGGAATAACTGTAGAAGAAATGAAGTAACATTAATAAACAAGTTCTATAAACTTTTTGTTAGTACTTAAAAACACTTTAAAATGTAATGATTTTAAACCTGTTGAAGTAATTTTTCTTCTCCCATCCACGCCAGGGGCACAATGGTTTTGCCTGGTGTATATTTTATTTCTTTGATGCTATTCTTTCTTCGGTAAATATTCGTTGTGTTCAGGTTTTTGAAAGTGGTCAGGCGGTGACTGAAAACATGGCAGTGGACTGGGTTGCACGAAATCTTTACTGGTGCGATTATGAACTGGGCACTGTAGAGGTTGTTGGGTTGGATGGAAACCACCGAGTGGTTCTCCACACTGAAAATATTTCAAACCCACGTGGGTTAGCTATTGATCCACAAGATGGGTAAGCTATAAAGCTAGCCTTTATCCATTTCAAAAAGCGCTTGAAGCAAAATTGCATAAGGTTGCCTTACCTTCACTATTATGAAGCAAAGTCATTCTTCTTCAAGTTAGTATTGAAAATATCGATTATAATGAAGGTTTCTCAGCTAGACTTATAACTTTCCTAGTTTTGTTCACTTTAATAAATATCAGCACTAATGTTCTTCTCCAGCAGCCGAATAGTAATACAATGTTAAGTGCGTAGCTGCTTGATTCGTTACGCCTTTGGCTGCGTACATTTCGCTTAGTTTCCAACTAGTAATTGGAATTTATAAATCACACTTTAGTGTTTGTCGTTTTTTGTTCGAAATTGTTTTTTAGCTTGAAATTCCCTCAGGCTTATCAGCACGCGAGATTTCTTGGTTAGTTTTCGTAATTAGAACGGATTAATATAGTCATTTTTTGTAGATATCATTTGATCTTTTGGACTGATTGGGGACAGAACCCTCGCATTGAGCGCTCGGACATGGACGGCAATAACAGGATGGTTGTTGTATCTGACAACCTTTACTGGCCCAACGGTCTGACTATTGATTACCCCACAAATCAAATCTATTTTGCTGATGCGAAGCTGGATTTCATTCACAGATGCAATTATGATGGAACTGGAAGATTTTACGTGCTTGCCAGTGATTTGGTGAGTGATCACAATTAAAAGTTCATAGTACTTTTCTCGTAGTAATGAAGATAAGTTTTAAATTAATGTACTGTGTGGTAGCATACGAAATTCTCTCAACCCATTTTGCAATGACAAATATTCGTCTAAACTGGTGTAAGAACAAGAGCAGAATGCCCCAAATAAAACCTTACACAAATCGAAGATTTGGTATTTGACCAGTTGAAAAATAAAACTCTAGGTAAATCCGGCGATCTCCGCTAAAGAGACAATATCTGATAAAAACTGAACTACTACTACCACCACTAGTCTATTCGAGAACTGCGATGGCTGAGTTATAGCAACCACTTGGCATTGAATCAGTTGAGTAACAAATCTAACTGAACGTGGTGAGACATCCTGTGATTTTGGAATAGTATTCTTGGTACACTTCAGGGAGGAAATATAGATTTTAGAAATGTACTCATGTGTGTGTATTTTTTACTTTTTGCAGCTAATACGTCAACCTCACTCCCTGACTATATTTGAAGATTATCTGTATTGGACTGACCAAGAGACACGAGCAGTTAGTCGGTGCAACAAATGGGACGGTAGCCAGGGACAGAGCACAGTGGTGACTGGTTTAAATTACGCCGCCGATTTGTTTGTATTTCATCCTGCCCGGCAACCACAAGGTTAATTTTGAGGAGCTTGGTTATATGTTTATATTTTTGCAAATGAAAATAATTTTGATATTGCACACAAATGGTAAATACTGCAATGAATCTTTTAGCGCATTAATTCGATGCCAAAACTTAGTGTTAAAAGAAAGGTTGGGGAAACTTACTTAAGATGGTATAAACACCTTAAAATCAATTTCAAACACATTGCACAAACTTTTTGTGCCAACATTGCTTTATTCTACGTCGATTTTAGTCAGTTTTTTATCTAGATGCCGTCAATGACAACGATTGTTGGTGGTGGGGCTACCAGTCACTCAAGACTGGTTCGAAATGGGCTGCCATCTTTCCCCTAGCCTAATTTCAATTGGGTTGACGGCATGAACCTGAATTGCCGTTCATGCCGTACCTCCATCCCGAGGAAGAGGAGGGGTAACCACAAACAAACAATCAAATAGTAATGCGTTCAACTGTCAGATAACTGTAGTATTGTTCCTTTGGGAAAAGAAACTCTGCAATGATTTTACTTGCTTGGCTGATTTAACCAAGCAATAAATTTGTTTGCATCAATACCAAACAACTCAGGTGTTATGTTGAAACTTGAAAACTCCGCAGTAGGTCTAAATAATTACCTCACGTTTAGCGCCTTTGTCGCTGTCCGTGAATCTGGAAGTTAGAAATGCAATAAACAAGCAACTTATTTTTTAGAATAACTTGCTATCGTAGATGTTGCTTCACCTCTGTGTAAAAACGTACTTCTAAAAAAGTTTAACCTTACTATTTCAAAAGAGCTAACAGTCGATGCTAGGTTAATTTTGGTTAAGAACAGCATAAAGTTATTTTACTTTTCCTAGGCACGAACTATTGTTCAAACAGCAGTTGCTCCCATCTCTGCCTTCTCAGCACGCACAGACCGAGATATTATTCGTGCGCTTGCCCAGCTGGTTCCCAACTTTCCGAAGATCAGCATTCCTGTGTTCCTACTGAGGTATATTACTGTATTTGCTGAGTCATGTTTACAACTTATCTACAGCTTCTTCAGTGTTTGTGTGGAAAGACATTCATAATTTAAAGCTTTGCTTGCTGATAAAACGAGTTGATAAAACAAAACCACAAAACGTTTGAAACATTAAACATGAGAGACAACGTACCGTCAAATCAAGTTTTTACCTTCAAGCAAACAATCACTGCGAATATTTCCACAAAACATGATTTTCATTCCATTATGAGTGGGGTGGGTGAGCTTGAACCTCTCTTCAATCAAAATGTAGACATTGCTAATAGATTTCAAATGCGGTTTTGTTGCAAAAATCAAAACATGCATTCAGATTACAACTTACTGTGGCCGGTGCGATGATATATTGGTCAAAGTGTCCGCTTTGCAGTTGGTAGGTTTGGATTCAATTTCTTTGTTGAATTCCCCTCTTATAGAAGATTTTAAAATTAGTGTTCACAGCTTTCCTGTTTGGCGCTCAGCAGAAAATTGACAATGAGGAGAAATAGCCGGCAAGTTCTCTTGTTGTGGCCTATTGGAAAAGGCAATAAACTGGATACCTCCGTCTTTACGTGGTAGATATGTAGTTGGGCCAAGCATTCCATTCACCGCGTTTGTCCAAAGTAGCAAACAAACTGATCCCGAGCTCACGTGTGTGAACCAAAAGGAAAAGATATAGCTCAAACAAAAACCAGACCATTTTAAACTTTTATTTTGCCACTTTGCGACTTAGTGAAGGTTTCTTAATTATTCTATTTTTAGGATGAGTTCTTGATCGTTGGAAATAAAGATCGAATTTATGGAATCTCTCTTGATCCAGCTGATCAGAATAGCAATAAAATGGTTCCAGTTTCTGATTTATCAAACAGTTTGGACGTAGAACATGATGACGTCGAAGGAAACATATATTGGGTTGAATCAACCGTAAGCAATGAATTTCCAATTTGACAATACGTTAAATACGAGAAAGTAGTTTATTCTTCAGTCTAAAAGTGAGAAAAAAACTAGTGCTTTCAAACTTTACAATTTTTGACTACTAAAACAACACTTGTGATTTCAAGTTTGCGAATCCCGGTATGAAATTTTTTTTGAAACCTCTACATCTGAAGATTAAATGTAACGATTGTGAAATAATTATTTGGAGTGTAAACCAATCTTTGAATTTGGAGTTTAAACCTATCTTGGATGTAATCGCAGCTGGAAACTACTAACATGAACGTTTTGTGAAAATACGTGCATATTTGTTTCCCTATTTTTTATAAAATTTTCAAAGAATGATTTAATCATTTACTAATGTCAAAGCAAGGGCATTTGCATTTTACGAAGAAACTGCTTCGAAGCTTTTAAGTACTGCCAAGAATATGATGTCAATAAATTTGAAAATGCTGTTTCACTACTGAACGTTTTGAAGGCATTTGCGGGCGAAGCTTGTGAAACGTTTATTTGAATCCTAGATTGGAGTGTTACTGGTTTGGGAGATACTAGATTGTCGTGGTTGATTTAATTTAATTTTTATGGTAATGCAGCTAGTTCATGTATAAAAATTGTTTATGTATTGTTTATTATTATGTATAAATCATGTATAAAAATTGTGTCCCTGAAAATAACTTTTATTGGTTTCATTTTTGCGATTATATGAAGCGTTGTCTTTAATTTTTGTTTTTAGACTGGATACATACGACGAGTAAACGTGAACGGAAGTAACAGGGAAATATTTGCTATCTCAGCAACTATCGGCTCGCCAAATGCATTAGCACTAGATTGGATGTCTAGAAACCTCTACTATACCAACACCAAAGGAAGGTTAGTTGAAATATTAATTAATTTAAAAGCTGCTAACTTAAGTTTTTGCAGCATAAACCGTACGTACTACGTTGCCCATATCTTCACGTTAGGACTTGTTTCGTGAAAAATATTTTTCTGCTGTTTGTTGTTCTGCTAAAAATAAAATTCAACCTATACCTTCTTCTCCAACGGTTGTATGTTCCAGAAAACAGGTTTATTTCAGTGTGATAATAGCAATAAAATGATTTTTATTATTGTCTAGGCCATTTTTCTTGTATACTTGAAAGTCACAAATTTTTGTAATAAATCATTTCACAATTTTCTGTGACTTCTGATTTTGTACTAGCAAGCAACACTTTTTCAGATCAATTGAAGTAATTCGTCTTAAAGAAAGTCAATATCGTCAACTTTTCCGTGCAACAGTACTGAGCAATATTGGCAACGATACCGGTGTTGGTGTTCCTACTGGAATTGCTGTTGATCCTCTCAACGGGTATGGTAATTGTTTGGCTGTAGTGGCACACGATCGTCCCTCGGAATGATCGTGTTGTTGAGACTTGGGGTAAAACACATCGCAATAATTTCTACTGATTGGCTGCGGCAAGTTCATTAAAAGCTATTCTTTAGGATGAGTTGTAAAGCAGGTTAGAAAATTTAATACTTCGAAGCAGGTGTGGAGATGAGTGATTGGAAGGAGAGGGTTTTTCGCCTTATGCTTACTACCATTGATGCTGATTTGTGACTTCGCAAGGCAGTTTGCTAAGTTGTGAAAGCCACGAGTGCAGCAGCTTGATTCGATGGACTGCTGTATATTGCGGTCTTTTCTTTTAATTTATTGAAGTTATTGAAAAGGTTATAGTACATGCATCTTTTAGGTGGAATAGATTTTTCGTTGTTATTAGACCAAATAATTAAAAACAATGCAAAAAGTGTAAGAAAATTTGTTGTTATTTGAAACTTAATAAAGCTAAAATTGTCTACTTTTACTAAATTTTACATAGAGTTTTATTTTGGTCGGATCAAGGATATGGCAACATACCTACCAAGATTGGTCGTTGTAACATGGATGGTTCTCAACCTGCCAATATTATCACCAGTAGTATCAACCAACCTCAGCACATAGCACTTGACATCCCTGCTAGAAGAATATATTGGACAGAACAAAATCCTGGAGCAGTAAGCTAGTTTTATCAGTAGCAAATCAATTTATGGTGAAATTTGCAGTAGCTTTATTCTCCAACTAGCAGCTACTGAATCAGCTCATCTTGCGAAAATGGCTATGAGCTGTACTGAAGTGATCAAAGTTATCCATATCTCATACTGCTGAAGTGAATTAATAATTCCATCTACTTGGAGATTTTATTATACCCAACCTGGTAAACACCAAGGCTGAAGATGGGATTTAAATCCGCAATCAAACTAACTAACCAGTTTTACTGGTTGGTACAAACGTGGATTTGAACCACACTTTCCGCTTTGTTTTTTTAAGTTGAGAGTGATGTTACTGTCTAAATTCTAGAGGTAGGTCCAATATATCATTTATACAGTAGTAGCGCTCTTGATTTGCTACAAATTAATTGGCCATACTTCTCTGTATTTTGTCTAAAAGAAGGAACTGGTTTTTAAAATTGGTCATGGAAAATAATTTATCAAAAGTAATTATCAATTCCGTTTTTTTGGGTTATTTATACTTCTTTTTAAACACGCCATTGATTGATAACAAGTTATTTGCTACGACCTGAAAAGCTTAAACATGAATTGCTTGCATAGCTCGTCTTAAGTATTCTTATGAAAATAATTTTAAGATTGTTTTGAAAGCGCGAATGTTGCAAACAGAATCAAAATGTATTTGATCCTTAGGTCATTGAATGGTCAAAATCATCATTTCTATTTTATTTTTAGATAAAATCAGCAGATTACGACGGGGGCGATTCGCGCACTTTATCACCGATTGTTATCTCACCGATGGCAATCACAGTACTTGATAATTATGTGTACTACTCTGACCTTGGCCTTGAGCTTATTGAAAGGGCTGACAAAATTAACGGTGAGTTGAGCTATTTATTCGATTTGATTGAAATGTAATTTTACAATTTAAAACAGCTGTCTTGATATGATTATCACAGCATGTAACGCAATCCCCTAAATATCACTTTTTGCATCCCATTTCATGGGCACCACATTGCGTTGATCAAAACTCTCACATTTTTTGTCCGTAAAGAGTTTGGATCTCTAGCTGGAGAATGTTTTTATAAGCAATCACAAAAGTTGTGTTTCATTGTAATGTACAAGCTTCTACGTAAATAGTGCATCAGCGACGCACATTCGAGAATCGATGTTTGAAATAACGCTTGGCCTAATGAAATTTTAGCTTTCTAAATCGGTTTAGACTGGAGGATCTCTCTCTCTCGGTTGAGTTTATTGTTATATCACAGCTGTGAGCCGTTCTTTATCATAGTGAAAGCCTCGACATAAACTTATGTTTCAGGAAATAATGTGAAGGCCTTGCGAACAAACGTGAAAGATGTGAATTCACTCAAGGTTTATCATCGGCCTGTTGGAAGACCGAACGCGTGCAGTGTGAACAACGCTGGCTGCGAGCAGTTTTGTTTCCCTGTGGGAGCATCAGCTCATGCGTGTGGTTGTGGGACCGGTTTCAAAGTAAGATTAAGTTACTACTAGGGCCATTTTTTGGTGAATTAACAATCGAAAAATATGATGGTATTTTTGAAATATATGACAATATACTCTTGATTTCTAGAGCATCAAATTTATGCCAATCTTCGTTGTTAACAACTCGTATGTTAGTTTTTACGTGTATTTCAAACAGTAGCACATTCGAACAACGAACAAAACGATTCTGTTTCACTTGAAAATCTTTACAAAAATTCAAATTTTTTATGCATATGGTCAATACGCTTTCAACTGCAATTTCATGTAGTGCAATACGTTTTCGTCTGCAAAATTTCTATTTGAACGAAGCACTAGCCACTACCAAGTAATACGTATAGTACGAGTCAAAGCTCTGAGCTCAAAAAGTATGCTTGACTCTAGAAATCTCAGGACTGGCCGATCTACTACTAGTGCTTGTAGTATTCATAGATCAGATTGCTTCTTGCAAAGTAATGTGTCGACTCCATATTGTAATCCAAAATGACATCATACACGGAGCGTAATTAAGCTACAGAAAATAACAAAAATGTTGCTTTCAAATGCTTTGTTAAAACTCGTCACGAGAACTCTCACTAGCTCCCTTTAACGACAAATTATCAAATTTTTATGTCTACAGAAGTTGTTTGACTGCATCTACAAAGGTGCTGGGGTTCAATCTTTTATTTTAAAATAAAACGAAAACTCATATTTCATAACCTAAAACAGAAAACAGGACCTTTATGACGTCATAATTTCTTTAATAAATAGACCCCGTAACTGTAGTTTTTTGACTGATATCGATTTGACAATTTTCTGTACCACCAAAAAAGTATGACTTTAATGATTTTTACTGACCCTAGTATTGCATCCTTTTTTTGAAATATTCACCTGAGGTGCTTTGATTAAAACTAAACAAGTTTATTGCAAGGAACTCAAAATATTTAATGACTAAAAAAGTCGGCAAGAAAAAAAGTGTAGGAATCATTTTTCCTCCTCGTAGTCCTTGTACTTTTATTTATGACACGAAGTATTTATCTCAAGCTCACAATGCAAAACTGTAATCATGCAAATAGAGTGTACACAATGACGAAGATAAGTACCGTGATAATTCCAAACGGTTCTAAATACAGATCGGTGACTACTAGTCACGAGCTTTCATTGGTTGGTGTGCTCCAACTCTCCATTCCATCGTACAGTCATACTCTTAGGCGTTTTTAGCGCACAGCTTCACTACTCTAACTTGATAAAGCGTGGAAAATGTGGAGCTTAAGCATATCTTGTTTTCCCTTTTTTTGGCACTTTTTCTTTTAATCTTGTTTTCCCCATTTTAAATCTTTTTTCTCTCTTTGTTTCATTTAATGAATATTCTAGTCAAGAGTGTGCAAACTGTAGGCAGGGCGATGAAATTGTGCCACACGTCGTGGTGTGTGCACATAGATTGATCACCCCAAATAAAAAAAACATAATATGGTCTGTAGTTTAATTATTCAGCTCTTTTAGGTTGATCTAAATTGAAAAAAGTCTTTAATTTTATTGCTCTTTCCCTTTTAAGTGCAGGTAGATTTCTAAAATGAGAAGAAGTTTCAATGTAATAGCTTTGCTCTTTTAAGGTTGATTTCCCACAAAACAAAGGTTTTCAAAAAGGTCCACGATTTCCCCGCGATATCATTTGGTTAAGTTTCATTGCCCCCCCTGCTATAAGTTTGCACTCCCCTGTTCTGCATGATATACCTTCATCGGCTGTTTAATGATACATTGTGATTTAGCTGAAAGAAGACGGCACTTCGTGCGAATCGTACGATTCATTTTTAGTGGTCTCGCTGGAGTCAGTACTTCGTGGATATGACCTAGAAACTGAAAGCCATGTTGATGCTTTGGCTCCTATATCCGGACCATGTCAGTATAAAATATTTCGCTAATTTTGTACTCACTTAACAGGTACTGATTTTGCCACGCTAGGACATTTTTCCAGATAATTGTTATTTTGAGTTTTGTTTCTAATTTCTCAAACTTTTAAATATGTCTTGCTTGCGATAGAGAATATGAGCTTTTATCATCAAGTTCAGAAGAATAAATTGAATGATTATAAGCAGCAAGGCTAAAAATTTATTGAATACAATAAAAATTCATCTGAATGCATGTCAACTCGCAACGTGATTTGTTTTAGACATCAACGTTACTGCAGTGGCAGTGGATATGGCTACGGAATCTATTGTTTGGAGTGAATACTACCGAGGTGGAAGTGATAATGGTTATCTTGGTCGTTATTACAACCGCATTAACAAAATGACCGTGGAGGGAAAAAGCAGAACGACTCTTGTAAATCTTGGAATTGGACAGCTCGGAATTACTGGGTTTACAGTTGATTGGATTGCACGTACGTATATGTGGTAGTGAATGGGAGTGTGCATAGCAGTCACTGGCTCCAAGAAGGTATGAATCGGTGGATCGGGAGTCAGCAGATCTTTCAGGGTTTTACAGAAGACTTTTTTAAGGTTGACAAAAGATTTTAGTACCGCACTGGATATGAGCCATGCAGTTGCGGCGATCCGTGAGGACCTGCAGATGTGGTGGATATGCATCGATAACTTAGGCAAATAGGACATTTTTAAATATTTACGATTAGCTATGACTGATGATGGAGTTGGGGGGTACACAGCATCAGTCAAAGCTTCAAAAGGGTCCATAGCTTTGAAAAGAATGAGAATCATTAGTAAGAGTAAACTCTAAATCACTGCTATTTTGCTAAAAATAAATAAATTATATTGTATTTTGGTCAATTTTTTAAAATCTCTGATTGGTCACAAAGGAATATATTAAAATCGGTTCCTTAGCCCTTATCATGTATACTTCAGACAAGTAGGGGTTTAATGAAGCATCACCAGCCCTCCCATTGGAGTAATGACCATGTGATGTTGGCGTTGCAAGTGCACCTTCAACGGCACTTATTCTCTCTGAGTGCATGCTCCAAAACTAATACAAAATAAATGCCAAACTTGTGGCAGGCTTTAAAAATTTCTTTGCATCTTCGCAGAAAATGTGTATTTCCTAAACGCATTCAATGATGAAACATACTTGGAAGTTGAACAAATGAACGGAAATTATCGCTTGATTTTACTCAAAACAAAGAACGATTTTCCTCGAGTTATTGTAGTGAATCCTATAAAAAAGTGAGTGACAATAATTTGGATAATATTGTGATCTGATGACTTTATACTGATCTTAAATGCAGGCTTATTTCAAAATTTTTTCATATGTAGCTGTTTCCAGGTAATTAACTTTTCTCAGAAAATATAGATGTTTTTTCATATATAGAAAAGCAAGAAAACCTAGTCACTAAATTTTGCTAGCATTGCGTCAACGATGGCGTCTTCGCCAAAAATCTAAATCAATGTTACAATCTTTGAATCAAATCTTATGAGGCCGTCCTAGCCAGGGGTTCTTAAACTTTTCGAGAGGCGCCTCCCTCCCCTTGACAATGCCACTAATAACACGTGCCCTTCCCTTAATACGTGAAAACCTTTTATTTGGAGATCAATTTCTTCAAAGTGGTTGTTATCCACATTTTCTCTCCAACTCAGCATAAAGATCTTTTTTTTCGGAAGCCAACTTTTTTAAAGCCAGAATTTTGACAAACTTTGAAGCAACTAGGTCCAAAGAGGGGAGCGATGGCACCGTGGATTCGCACCTCTTTATGAAACTAACACGCACCCCATTTTAAGAATTCTTGGCCTAAACTGTTTAGTGAGGAGACTTACCTTTTTTTGTTTCACATCATTTAATCTTCAAAAAGCACATAAGATGAAAGTAAATTAAGCACTAGAAGTTTAAACAAAAAGCATTGACATTCTTTAGTTGTTACAAAAACTGAAGGAAGAGGTGGCAACTATGTACATTCCCATTGAAATATGGCTAAGAAAACAGTGGAAAGGGAAAAAGGTTTATTTTTAGGTTTATCTTACTTTGACTGAAATATCGCTTTGTTTCAAAACAAGGAAACGTTTGAAAAAGGTAACAGTATGCAGTACACCGTCAGATTTCATAAAGAAGGCATTTTGAGGTTAACTGTCAGTTGCTCTTTTTAGGGACCTAAAACTCTTTATTAAAAAAGATCTTTTCGTTACACATCTCACAATCAACGCCCAAACTGTGATTTGAAATTGAAAATGAAGTTTTTAATAGCATCGGCCAACTTCTTTATTTGTGGACTTATTTTTTAGTGCAAACATCTCCTAAAAGGAGTTGCTTTGATGTTCAGCCAGGTAAATTGAGTTACGATTGTTAAGATTGTTTTGATTTTACGTTGCAGGTATCTTTACTGGGCAGATTATGGTCAAAGTCCTAAAATCGAAAGAGCCTTATTGGATGGACAAAATCGTACTACGTTGGCAGAGAATGGAGTTGTCCGTCCCAGAGGAATGACAATAGACTATGAAACTAATGAGGTATACTGGGTGGATGAAGAGACATCGACCATAGAAAAGGTATAAAAATGATCTGAATTTTGAAAACAATGTGTTTAATTAAAGCTTAATGATTTAAATGACATGTCGTAGTTGTTTTTGAGCTTCTGCTGATTTTGTAACGTCAGAACATTTGTCCAAAATTATCAAGTTTTTTCTATTTCATATTATTTTGTGCTTCAACTGATATTGGCAAGCGGCTAGCAGAACTATGGATGCAGTTAAATTTTTCATCTACAAAGAAAATGAGTCTATTTTTACAAAATGTAAAGTAGAAATTTTACCCAATCCTAATTCTTTGTCACACTTATAAACCTAAAAAGAAATTCCGCATAATTCTACCTAATAACTAGCATGCATTCATTTGTCAATCCTATTTGAACGCATGTTTTACTATATATTACTGCTCGGACAAATTTAAATAAACCAAAACTGAAGCAGTTGCATAAATTTTATGTTTTTTTCGGTTATATACTATTTTGTTTCTACCGCCCTTTCTGTTTGGTATAAGCTATTCAAAATTGTTACAGGAAACAAGAAGATTCTTGCGATTAGGTAAAAATATTTCACTCGGCCTTGTAGGTTTGACTAGTCTGAAACATGTCCAAAGCTGTGAGAAAATTACAAAATTTGTTTAAATTATGACGAGATAGAATTTTTCATAACCGAAGAATAAATAAAAGTAAATATAGTTATGATTTTTGTCTCTTAGCATAAAATGACTACAAAACCTAAACTTTTAGATGGCGTTTGACGGGACAAACCGAATGATTGTTAGATCCGGAAGGAACTTTCCCTCTCCAGTTTCCATCACCATCTTTAAAAATAAGATATACTGGCTTGATACAACTTTCAAACGAGTGAGTAGCTTACTGTAGACCTTGACGAGTTTTAACAAGAAATAAAGGTATGAATAAAAGCAAAACTGCGAACGTAAATAACTGGTTAATCCTACTGCAGTTTAGGTCTGAACCTGTCTGCATGTTTAAGACCACTGACGCTGTTTTTCGAGTCTTGAAGACAGGAACATTTTCGCAATAGAGATTGCATTTCATAGGAAAGAAGAAAAAGACGACGATATTTAGGTTGAGCAAAAATATTTGCAGTAAAACATCTTCAATTTAATAAAACATTTTGCTATCTTTTTTTTCTAAGCTCATGACTGCAAAGTTTTTTTCTAAAACTTAATCAAATTTTTACTTTTTTTCTGATTACATCTTTTTATTTCTTTAATTGCTAAATATTTTACTTTTTCCAGATTTTCCGAGCTAACAAAGGAGCGAGCAATGATGATCCTGAAGTAATACGAGATGGACTTGATAACCTCAAAGCTATTGCTGTCTATGATACTTCAGCACAACCTGATGATCCATCGGTAATATAAACTTATTTTTACTCGTATCAACTAAACATTTATGTTTCTCCTCTTCAAATATGCAAATGAAAATTTCCAAACAATTTCATGATTAACTGTGGATTATTTTTTGCTTTAACTTTAGTCATATTGCAGCAGTTTTATAATTACTTTTTATTGGTCGCGTAGAAAACTGGCAATGTTGTGCTGTTGGCAGCGATTTTATTGCTGTTTCTTTTGGTTTTGGGTTTGTCACAAATAGTTTTTGGTAAATTGAACCTATATTCACGTTTTGGACATAAATCTAGTACATTGAAAAGTAAAAGAGAAAAAGTGCAAAAAAGTTTAAAACTACTGGATTAGGTAAGTAAACAAACAAGACATGGCTTTAAGAATTGAGCGTAAATTTTCAGCAATTTTTTGTGTAATGGTTTCGGTCATTGCTGTCACTATTGCCGACAACTTACATCT
This sequence comes from Trididemnum clinides, assembly GCA_963675345.1. Classification (NCBI taxonomy): domain Eukaryota; kingdom Metazoa; phylum Chordata; class Ascidiacea; order Aplousobranchia; family Didemnidae; genus Trididemnum; species Trididemnum clinides. The sequence continues at coordinate 8,653,464 of OY776286.1, forward strand.
CATTGACCTAAAGTTTCCTCGCTAGTTGATTTGTTGTGTTGTTGTGCTTGCAACTGCTCTTTCTTGGTTTGGAGGCAGGATACAAAACGCTTATATTCCGCGTCACATCCCAACCTAATCAAGATTAAGTTGGGAATCTATTTCGAACCGGTCGCTATAACATATTGCAGAATGGTGACCCCATCACTAACAAGGCTGATTGCCAATGGTGGCCACCCAAAAGTCGCCTCATATGTCTTGGCGGGTAAGCAGCTTTATTATTGTTGCACGGTGATGCACGGAAAATTTAACAATTCCAATTAATATCGTAAACTTTACTGTAGAAAAAAAGTATTGTTGCGTGCTTTTATATTGTATATTTTGTTGTTATAGATTGTACGTGAAATACTTTTGAAATATTTATTTCATAGACTGATCCATGCGCGACTAACAATGGCGACTGCGATCAATTATGCTTTGCGATGCCGGATAACACCAGAGTGTGCGACTGCTCCTATGGGGTACTCGCTTCCGACGGAAAGAAATGTTCAGGTTGGTGGTTGTTTGACACCTGCCTCTACGCAGCCCTAGTCAGGCATTGAATTGCCTTATTTTTATGTGACGTAATTTGCAAAATCGATCCCATCTAGGTCGTTTTACAAGCAAGGCTGTTTGGACTTTACTGCACTGCATAATTGAAATGTTGTAAAATGAAGCATGACAACTGTTCAAATCAGTTCATATTCCATTTATTGGTTTTTACAATACAATTAACTGTTTAACCAGCACTTTAAATTGAATAAGCAGATCCAAATTATTTATTAAAAGTAAAATATTTTTTTAAATGGTGGATTCGATATTTCTAAAAGCACGAAGTAATATTACATGTACATTAATAACTTACAAGTTTTTACAGTTAGTTTATAATTGCCCTAAAAAAATTAAACAGTTTTGTACGAAAAAAAATTTCAATCACGATGCAAACACATTATTTTGGCTTGTTTTCTGACAAACTGGTTTAAGGATGTGGAGAGAATTTCGTGAGGTAGCAAACTACTTAATGCAGATGTAACAAGATGCAGAGCCGGAGATTTTTGTATAATTCTAAAAAATGCAGCGTAATAAGATGCAAAACTTTTTTAAAGCTAAGCGCAGCGCAACTTTTAGAAGCAGATTCTACAGCCATTATAGCGCAAAGTAATATGCGCAATTGTGCTCTTTATAGCTGGAAAGAATCAAACAATATTGTTAGTGTCCTTATCATTGACCGCAGTCTTTTGAAAGCAAAAATGTGATGCTAATGATTGAGGAACGAAGACAGTACGACAACAAAAAATCTTGATTGCAGAACAGCAATAACAGAAATTTTATTTTTCACCAACAATATTTCGGTTTCATTACAAGTAAAAGTTTTATATCGGCACTTGCTGCCATCTTTAATCCTTGCAAAACGCTCAAAATTTTGTGAAATTATCGCTATGGCGTTCATTGACTTCTGGCATCTAAATCTCGAATTCATTTAGAACACACGATTCACTGAGGCTGAATTCTGAATGCTATTGCTGCTTTTCAAGGTCATCTCAACCCATGCTCCATGATGAAATAAAAAGAGTAGATTTTATTTAAATTTGGCCTCTTTGCTTTTATCGGTTCTCCAATCAGCAGTCGATTTCAAAATGATCAACTTTTTTTATTTTTAATGAGTAAAGAAGTAAATGAAATGGATTGTGTTAAATTGTATTTAACAAAATTAAAAGCACTTAAAAGCAAAACGGAAGTAGAGGCAAGAATGAATTGTTTTTCTTGGTGCACAGCGCAATTTCCGCAAAGACAGATAATAATTTGAAGAAACGCAGCGCAATTGCGGAAGTTTCACAAGACATGTTTTATGCTTTTAATTGCGCACAGCCGACCTCCGACTCTATGTTTTGGAGATGGAATTGCCGTAATTTTATCATTTTGGGTGAACACTCTCGGTCAGATTAGGTAGTTTGAACATATTTTCATTGTCATGAGGTAACTTAGTTATAACGCATGGTGATGCAAAACTGTCGAATAGAATGTGGCGCGTGGCCTCTGAAAAGATTTCGATTTAATTGCTTGTCATTGATGCAGTGCAGGTTTTAATCTTTACCTTCCTCAACATGGCCTGTGGAGTTTTGCAAAAAATGAGATAATTCAGAAGTTGCTTTTCCTGATTATTCTTGCTAACGTTTCGCCTGCAATTCTTGTTTAGATGCGAATGATTTCATTGTATACGCTACCACGTCTTTTGTTGAAGCTTTTCACATCAATCCAGATGATCATTCGACAATCTTTGACACTCTTAATTTGCCTTATCCCATGGCGCTTGCTCATGATGTAAAAGACAACAGAATTTATTTTACTACTGTAAGTAATGGCGAGGGCTAACTATGCTCAATGAAAAATATTGCAATTTTGCGTAGTGCAGCAAAGGAACTACTATGCAGTACAAACATAGTTACAAGTAGCTACTAAAGATTATTGTAGTCCTATTTGTTTTGGACGTACTATAAGCAATCAGTGGTCTCAAAAACTCAAAGATGTTAAAGCCTGTTGTTTATTAATAATAGCTTTGCTTTCAATTTTTATCTTTTCAGAAAACATCGTCAATGTCTTCTTTGTGGTTAGATTCTACCTCTGGACTTTTAGATAACCATCCTGTCCAAATGTTGTTCTTTTTTCTCATAACATCATAATTTTGGTTTTGTGAGTTACTAAGGTGTTTCGATATTATTTGTTTTAAACAAATTTTTGTTTAGCGTCAAGGCTACTCACAAATTGGATACTTCTCCTTGGATACCACCTCTCCACGTGCGACCTACATTGTGACATCAGGATTACGTCAGGCTGAAGGTGAGTTAGTAGGAAACGCGATGCATCAGGCTTTGCTCGTATATAATCTTGATTTGCATATTGCAAAGTCATAAAGGCTAGCAAATGTTAATAATGTTTATTTACTGTAGCCTAAACGTTCTCATATAAAATGTTGAAGACAAATAACTGCTTGATAATTTTCTACTTGGAAATGCAAAAAATTTGTTCACCGAAATTTTAGATTGAATTGCATAATAGTTTAAAAAATCAAGAAATGTCTTTTTCAAGCTGCATAAAACTTTCAGTGAAATATAACTGCACAGTTGCATAACTGCACGATTTCTTGTTTTTTTTAGGCAAAAAGACTTACGGTGTTAAATGTTTTTAATTTGTACTTGTGCTTCCAGATTGTTTAGATGGTTTAATGGCATATATCGGTACTTTGTGTGCTGCATAGCTCATTTCATTTTTGCACAGTCTAATTTTTTTCAAAATTTCATAAACGCCTTATAACACACCGCTAAAAAATGACGTAAAACCGACTTACATACTTGCAACATAGCTGTGAGGTATTGTTGGCTAAAAGCTTTACTGCTAGCTTGGCTAGTCAGTATTTTACAAAAGCACTGCCCCCATGTTGAATGTCTGTCGTGAGTTTTTTCAATTCCTATTTTTTATTCAGGTCTTGACTTTGATTGGAAGCACGAGAGGTTGTATTACACCGACGATTCTCTCAACATCATCGGATCGGTTGATAAGGAAGGAAAAAATCGAACGACTTTGATTACAGGATTGGAGCGACCAAGGGCGATCGCAGTTGATCCATGTAGAGGTGGGGTTTTATGGATGGAAGCAAAGCTTATGAGTGTTAGATACTAAAATTATTTCACAGAATAACAACCATGGAAGAACAAAAATTTTGTTGAAGATTTATTTCAAACTATTATTCAGTGCACTCGAACATCAAAATAGATTTAATTCAAATCAGTTTTAATGTTGATAAACGCCTTAATCAAATACGTAGTTTGTGAAAAATCTTTGCAGCGATTAGTACTATAACGACAGCATGCCAAATTCATTGAACATCACATTTCTCAAACAAAATGTTTTCTTTTGTAATATTTTCATTTGCACATTCTTGCAAAAACTGAAATATAACTACCATATTACTGTTTTTTTTATTCATATTTAGTGGAAACTTTGGGTGGTGCTCAACATAAGGCGACTGTCTAGACCTGCTTCAGAGTTTACAAATTTCGATATTCCACATGATCAAACTTCCTATTGCTTTTTCTGAATTTGCAGCCTTTTTGCTAAGCAGAGAAAATCATCGAAAATTTGATTGTCTGAATTGGCACCAACGCAGTCATTAAAGGGTTTTGAACATGTGATTATTAGATCAATCGGTTTATATTTGTGCGATGCTTTAACCATTTTGACCACCTCGCCCATTCGTATAGCAAGTAAAATCAAAGCAGTAATATAAATGTCTGCTTTGATAGGATATATGTATTGGACCGACTGGGGATCAAATGCTAAAATTGAAAGGGCAACACTGGCGGGAAATGCACGAACAGCAATATTGGATACGGAACTTTACTGGCCCAATGGACTGACCATTGATTTTGATGAAGACATGATGTACTGGGTCGACGCACAGCCGTGAGTTTGATATCTTTGTAACTTTAGGTAAAATTATTTTTCCCGATTTACCTCGTGTCGTTCAACATGATACGCAGTGATGCAAGTTCATTGCCTGCTATTAGCAATCTGTTTTGGCATCAGAATTTGGTGGCAAGTATGTTCCCTTGCGTTCTTGATTTTCTCTTGCACTTCTCGACAAACACAAGCTATGTGCTGAGAAGTTCAGCACACAATCTAGCACTGTTGCTTGCCGATAAGTATTGCGACTCTTGCGCCTCCCTGGTTAAGATGACAGCTGCTTACCTGATATGTCGTAAGAATCGACTTTTGGGTAGCCACCGATGGTAGCCTGTCTTGTTGGTGGAGGGGTTATCAGTCTACGATTTGCATTCATGCCTGGCTCAAAATAGCTGCAGCTTTTCTCTCGCTAGATTTTAAGTAGATTTATGTTGTACAAAACAATTCAAGCCATGCCTCCTTTTGAAGAAAGAAAGGGGGGGGGGGGGTGAAGGCAGTGAACAAGACAGCAGCCAAAGTATTGTGCAGGTATCTCAAAATTTTATCTTTTTACGATGAAGCACATTTTTTCTCCAGATTTTCATTACTGCGTCAGTTCTGCAAAATAGCGAACGAGTTGCTTTGAGCTTTCAAATTTTGTGCATTCCGCTTGGTTGCTTGATTTTACTTTTGGATTTGGTTTTTGTTTAAATGCGCCAAGCAAAAGAAGTATATTAAAGTGCCTTTAGATTACAGTTAAACAGCTGTAATATCTGGATTCTCTGTCCCGTAAAAGAATTATGTCACATAATGTAATTGTTAAACAGGCATTAAAGTAGAGAATAAATTCTTTCCTCTTTTTTCTACCCATGAGGATATCATGATTTTATAGTTTCACAAATGAATTGAGGAAAGGGAAAAATTCACGAAGTAGTGTGCCATTAGTCTATAACAAATTTTATTGTTGCCATTGACGTAGCTTGAACCGAATAAGTGTGAAGTGCTTCAAAGTTGTTTGTAATAATTTACTAATACTTCTGACTAAATATCCTAATAATGTAGGGGATATGAAAGAATCGAACGAAGTAAATTAGATGGCAGTGAACGTGAAACCGTTTTGAAGAGTTACGATCATCCATTCTCCATCACCGTGTTTGATCAGTATGTGTACTGGACAGATTGGGGAACTCGATCGGTGAACAGGTATACGACATTTTAAACATGATTTATTGCATAATTAGCTGAGTGTTTTTGAACTGGTTTTTCGTGATGTTGAAGCAATCTGCTTTCAACTGTGATTTCTCCATCTAGTTTGCAAAAAGACAGTAACCAGAAGAACCGCGGTAAGTGTTTGCACGCAACCGCAGTGTGGTGGTCGAGTTGGCGGTGGATTTGAGTTAAATCAAATTGCAATACATTGCAAAGAACAGCGAAACATGAAGCGGTCTTCATGCAGGAGTGGTCACATTATCAAAGTTGTTGTCACCTGGGGTTTCACTGCATTTTATCTTTTTGTTAAAATTCAGATCAGTCTTGATTAGAGTGGTCCGATTGAGTTCACTCATATACTTTATATACCTAATGCATCATTGGGAAAAAATTAACTTTTTTAGTATTATCGTAATCAGGAATCTGTTTTGACTCGGCATGTGGTTTTTACAACATGGTTTGTTAGTGCGGTTCTAATCACGAGCATCCTATAACCACAGTGTAATTCCGTGGGCAATCACCATGTTTAACTGACATAATAATAGAGTGAACAAAGATGACGGAGGTTCTCTTACTGTTATGCGATCCGATCTCAGCTATTCACCCATGGATGTGATTTCGTTTTCAACCAGAAAACAGAACGACTGCACAGGATACAACCCCTGCGAGCGGTAAATAACCCAGGCAGTTTTAACTCTAAAGTTTTGGTTTGATCTACTTTAAGTTGTTATTTTTAGGAATTAGTCATTGATTTACAAATATAGGTGACTTCATTCAACAAAGCTCTGCATACCCTTGTTATCAAAATGACCATTTATTGATTGGGAGCGGCTCTTTCAAACAATAGATTTTACGTTAGATCGCCCTACTTGCTTATTTTGTAGAAAATAAATCTAAAATAATTATTTCATTCAGTTATTTTGCCAGATTAGCATAACTAGAAGCTCTGGAAAAGCAAATAAAGTTTTTCTAAACTACGTAACAGGAGTTGTGGGCCAGTGGCTACTGTACAATATGTTTGAATTCAGTCTATTAGTCAAACGATTTGAAACCACACTGAGTACAGTTGGCCAGTAATTTAACTCGGCCTTGTTTAAAGGAAATCACCTAAAACAGCGTTGCTTTTAAATCTTAAAAATTGAGTTTTAGTTTTATTTACAACGACATCAAACATTGTTGTTTTATCAGCATTTGATTGTGTTTGCTGGAGTAAATCTGCGCATAAGTTTATGTTGTAGATTGAATGGAGGATGCAGCCACATCTGCACTGTTACTGATGGCTTGGCTGAATGTTCATGTCCCACAGATACTGGCAAGAAATATTTTCTAGCTAACAACAACAAAGAATGCATTGTTGATGTAAGGCAAAGTTTACACTATTTGTTATCAATTGAAATATTACGTGGTTGTAGATTGCTACCAAGGCATTGGCATGGCTAGTTCATATGTGCCAAGAAGTACTTTTAACATGCCGTATTATTGTCTCGTGGTTGCTGTTGTGTAAACCCCTTTTCTTGGTGACGGAGGCACTGCAGGGAGGGGTAATTCAGATTTACCCCCAAAATTCGGTCAATATCAGACGAAGAGACAGCAGCCGTTTACTCCACATCAGCTATAAATACAAATTGCCAACTGGTAGCCCTACCACCAACGAGGTAGACTGCTTTGATTGGTTGGTTGGTTTACCCCTCCTCTTCCTTGGGATGGAGGTATGGCGCCAACAGCAATCTAGGTTCACGTCATCAACCTAATTGAATTATGCCAGGGGAAAAGTGGCAGCCCATTTCGAACCAGTCGTGAATACAAATTGCTGACTAGTAGCTCACCACCAGCAAGGTGGACTGCGATGGTGGGTACCCAGAAGTTGCCTCTTACGACATGCTGGGTGAGCAGCTTCACTATTCTAACCCGGTGAAGCATGGATGGGTAGACTGCTCGTTAGCGGTGTTTACATAGTAGTGGCCTTCCACGACATGATGGGTGAGCGGCTTCACTGTTGTATTTCAGTGTAAGCAGCAAGTTTCTTGTATTTCATTGGCATTTAATTAAACTAAAGGTTTATTCGCAATTCTGTGGTTACATTTTTTTGGCATTACCCTTTCCCTTTGTTTAGCTTAAACCATACTTACTTTCCAATTTTGGAAAATCGTATTGGTTTTTCCAAAAACTGCGGATCTATCAATCTGCTTCGAGGTGTCAGTTCTGTTGGCTCAGTGAGGGATTTTTGAAAGCACTGAACTACGCAGAAAAATTACATATAGATAATAATGTTCTTGATACTAAATTGATTAAAACGATAAAATGTTGTTTACATTACAGAATGGACAAGATCGTTGCCTGGAAGATCAGTATACATGTCCGGATGGTTCCTGCGAAAGACAAGACTGGGTCTGTGACGGTTATGCAGATTGTGTAGGTGGTGTGGATGAATCAGAGAGAGTTTGTGGTGAGCATTGCATAAAATGAGAATGTTCGTATAAATGTTACCAACAGCGTTCTTTTTCCCAAATTATAAATGAGACGATGAAAAAATCTCAAAAACTCGAACTTTGTGTTAGTTGTGTCTTCAAAACTATGTAAAAACAAACAAAAAAATTTGAGTTTTATAATAGAGAAGTCAAAGATTTGGGGTGCGGCAAAGTTGGGAATAAAGTTCAATGAAAATGCAGGTCAGCCAGAGCACAAAACCGTTCAAAATGTAAAATTAACAATTTTGTACAAAATTTTACACTAACTTTGTCTATCAAAAATTTGCATAAAGGCAAAATTCAAACTTTCAAAACAGTGCAAGTTCGAGGGTCTATATAACGTTCACAGGAGTAGAATATCGGTCTTCTCCGGAAAATCCGAGCACGACATGGAGGTCGCATTCAGAACGGTAGTTTCCATCATGTAGTGCTCCGCAACCATTCAAATAGCGTTTCAAAAGAGTGGCCCTCTGTTTAAGGCGTTAGTTAGAGCAGAAGTCGGGAACCATATTTTCCTTATTAGTTTTCGATCCAATTATTATATTTAACTATTTTTAGAAAAGAGTAGCAGTTTTGGCCCTTAAGACAAAATTATGAACGGATTTGTTAATATTCCGCTATTTTTGTCAAACTTTGGAATTATCAAATTTGATTCAATTAATAGTATAGAAGTAATAATACGTTGCAGCCAATCCATTTTATTCATTTTAGGATGCAATGTTTTCCTTAAGAGCTAAAGAACCATGAATTTATTTAGTTAGTATTTTGATTTATTACGTTTTTTTGAAAAACAAAAAATTGTGCGAAGGCTCGTCGCTCTTTTTCAAGTACTACTTCCGGCATGCCTTAGTCCCAGTTATATACTTGCTGGAGGAGGATGGGCACATTCTATTTATGCTATCGGTTGCATACTTACCAAGTTCGAGTGGACTAGTGGCGCTGATTTCAAGGTTGGCGACAACAATGATCTAAAGATCATTGTGCGCCCGCTATCGCGACGGCCGGGTTGAGGTAGTGCTGGATAGTATCTTTCTTGCTGGCTTTCTCTACTCGCTAATTTCTGTCAAGGTTTTTCGAGCAGGAGATCGGAAATTTAAAAAATCCAAAACAGGCAGAGATGCTTTGTTCTGTTTTCAGCACCACGAATAGTGTCCTAGAAGTCGGGAAGGCAAAGAAATAATCTAGCATTCAAGATAATATTCTACTTCGAGCTTTGTGTTAGTTGTATCGCAATCGTTCCAAACCGCACTTTTAATTAGTTTGGAATAATCTCCTATATTACACATGCTTGAGTTGTCATGTGATGGAAAAGTGGAAAGTTAACCCGATTAAAAACATTAAAACATGAGCAACGTGCCTTGTTTCGAACATATTTGCCAGAAAGGTTAAACGGCAGCAAAATTGTGTTGCCTCAGACATTTAATTTCAATGTTGCCAAACGGAAGCAGTGGGAAAGAAAAGTTGCTTATTTTACACCTTATTCTATGGTGTAAAATTTTATCTTCTCTTACTGTTTGGTTAATCATAAATTTGAATGTCATATCGTGTTAAAACATTTCCTTATTTGGGGATATCGATGTATCGTTTGTTTAACACCAGGTGCTTGCTTTGCATTAGGCTTAATATGCAAGCAAGCCAACATGATTTGACTTAAATTATTGTTAATTTGTCAGCACTTTAGGTTTTATGGTGCCTGCTTTAAGTTCCCAGAACTCTTGCCAATAGAAAATGTAAGTCTTCATAACTTCTAAGGGAGTGGTTTATGCTAGAAGGCTATCTATTAACTGGAAGATAATATTAATGATTAACTTGGTGTTTTGTTCAACTACTTCACTGTTGTTTATATTCACAGCTGATAACGTTTGTTCGGGGACTGAGCATCGCTGCCCTAGTGGACGATGTATTCCCATATCCTGGGTATGCGATTACTACAATGATTGTGGAGACAGCTCTGATGAACTTCATTGCGGTAAATAGTTTTGTTGCGTAAAGCCTCTTGCCACTATTCAGTAATGGACTTTTTTCGTTAGACGAGAGCACGTTGTAAGATAAACAAATATGTAGCAAACATACAATAATCAACAATAAACCATCGCTTAAATTATATTACATACTGGTATTGCAGAAAAGCCAACTTGCTCTTCGGATGAATTCACTTGCCTCACTGGTCGATGTATTAGTATGGAATCAGTGTGCAATGGAAGGGATGATTGTAGAGATGGGATGATATCTGATGAAAAAAATTGCACTGATGTGGAATGCTTTCCAGGATACGTGAGTTGGAAAAAAATATGCGATTACGAATGTAGTGATTACTAAAGTAAATAAACTGTTCTTAAAAGAGTGAGCATCCAAACGTCACCGATTTACATATTTTTAGCAGGAGAAAAACAATTACAGTATATATGTTCAACAGCAACTTTTTAGTCATCAACGTTTTTTGCAGTAATCCAAAAATAAAAGCAAAACTGCAATGATAACAAAACAGATGTTTGTAAGCAAAACATAATTTCTATTTTGTATTTTTTAATAAATATCTATAATATCAATATTGTGGCCTTGGCTTCGTTTCCAAGTATTTAGGCGATTCACTTTGATTTATCCCTTTTTGTGATGTAGCGTCATGAATATTTTTTTCACAGCATAAGTGCGCAATTACAAATCTTTGCATTCCAACATATTACCTCTGTGATGGTGATAATGATTGTGGTGATAACAGTGATGAAGATCTCAAGTATTGCGGTAAGAAGGAACCTTTTTCTTGTTTGTTAATAATAGTATTCCCATCTTATCGTTATTTTTTAGTAGTAATGGTACACAAAGCACATATACTGTAATGACAAATGCATCAGTAAATATGCTTAAAATTACAAAAGTAGGTGCTACTTTCAATATCAAATTAGCAATGTTTGCTTTGTAGTCCGATCAAATTTTCCATAAGTAAAAAGCAAGATTTTCTTTCAAAATCGGCTCGGGAATCGATTGCTTGCGAACAATTTTTTAAAAGTGGAAGCATACGTTAAGATGTTTGAAAGAAAAGTTTTCAAGATTCTTTTGCAGGTTGCAACTTTTGACCTCTTTACCAATTCTTTATTACATTGAATGTATTGTACATTATGCCATATATCTTTCTTTCAGAGGACAAAACATGTCCTTCAGATGATTTCCAATGTGCTAATAAGCATCGCTGCATTCCTGTCACGTGGTTCTGTGACGATTATGATGATTGTGAAGACGGTTCCGACGAACCTGATAATTGTAATCACGAAACAGCTACTTGTCCCAGTGGATCGTATAAATGTGACAATGGACGATGCATATACAATGATTGGGTAGGTTTGTGTGATTTGGGAAAATCTCTTACAGATAGTTAGTGTTTTATATGCACCTACAGTCATATAAAAGTCATAATTGCTGTAAACAAAACAATGGTTTGGAGTTACTGGTTTCAAGGTTTACGATTTTCAGAAGGGAGTGTAGATGTTGGACTGAGTGAATTTTTCTGGCACAAGCTCTGAAGCTGCAAAAAACTGCCGTCTGTCTGCCTCACCTTGTTTAAACTCATGTGAGGATTAAATTCAAGCCATTACCATCAACAGCATTACTTTCTTGGCACAAGAAAGTACGCTTGGTCCTGAAAAATTTGTGTACATGCCCGCTGTGATGTTGCAAGTGTGAAGATAGATGCTAGTTTACTAAAATTATTTTTTAAGATCTGTGACGGAGTAAATGATTGTCGTGATAACTCTGACGAAGATGATCGTCATGATTGTGGAAGTCGTACATGCGAATCAAACCAGTTCACTTGCCTTGCTAACCCTCCTGGATACAGCAGGTGATTTACTTTAGCAAACTGGTTTTAATTTTTCTATTACAACTCCTTAATAATTCGCACAGCGATTTATTAATGGTTTTTACTGACCTTCTTCTTAGAATATTGGCCCTGGGCCTCAGAGCTTTGTCAGAAAGTAGAACATAGTGATCGGGTTTGGGAATAACTACTGCCATTTCGAAGCAGTCAAGATAGAAAATATTAGATCTATTGTTGTAGGTGGATAAATGTACCTACGCTTCTGACAACGTGCTGAAGTAGCACTACTATTGTTTTAACCACTTAAAAAATATGCACAGCTGTGAATTTGTCTTGTTAGTTAGACGATAAATATCTATCTTCATTTAAGAATCATGGTAAAAGTGTTTTTACACATACCAAAATACTTTATGTTCAGACCCATCAAAGTTCCATGTGCTGTATAAAGTTTTTGTGTTGCAGTGCTCCTAGCACCACAATCAAGCTAAGAAATTTATGCAACGTGCCTTTTGTTGTGGCACAGCAAAATAGAGCTTTTGAATCACATAAATCCCACCGAACTATGCTGATGAATAAAATCTATGCCGGTTGTGAATTTACTAAGAGAACAGAGATTGTTTAAATCGCGATTTAGATGCATCCCCCTATTCCAAGTATGCGATGGTGACCCCGATTGTAAAGATGCATCTGATGAACTGCAGAACTGCCCAGCGAGAAATTGCACAGAAGACCAATTCCGATGTAAAAATGGAGTATGCATACCCAAATACTACACGTGAGTAGTGTTGCTGTTTAAAATAAATGTTTAATTTTTTTTGAATGTTTGCAGAAATTTTGATAAAAAGTTAAATGGGGCGTAAATTTGGCCACCACAATCTTGTACAACAGTAAGAATTGGTACATCATAAATCATCAATATCACTTGAACGCTAATAAAAAATTTTGAACATTGAGCGTGAAATAACTTTTCTTTTGTAGCCCAAAACGTTAATCTGCACAAACTTTTTGAAGGTTGTAGTTACCTCAGACCAAGCTACGCCTGCTTATTCAATGAACCAACTTTATTTGGGCCAATTTATTTCGGAAAAATTTCGAAAGCTAGAACTTGTACTGTAATTCTAGACATCTTATATGAATTTATTGCACTCTGTCATACGAATCACGCCACAGCCCTCCTGTTGTGCTGTCAACAAAAATCAGACTTATTTCCTATTGAAGCATGTTTCAGCATTGCTTTTGACTGCATGGCATGTGTTTTATTGCTGCTTGATATAGGTGCGACCACAACAACGACTGCGGAGATTTCAGTGATGAATATGATGACTGTGAATATCAGCCTTGTGCTGATTATCAGTTCACGTGTGAAAATGGAAAGTGCATTTACGGCTGGGATGTTTGTGACAAAATTGACGACTGTGGAGACAACTCGGACGAAGAAGACTGCTGTAAGACTTAACAGATATGTCTTTTGAGAGTTTTTTTGAGACTCATAGAGTAACTTACATTTTGCCCTGGCAAAAGTGTGTAAAGAGTAAATTTGACTGTTTACAAATTGTTTGCTTGCTGGCTAATGCCCAGTATTTCTATATCATCGAATTGCGTGGAAATTTGAAGGCGGTAAATTGTGGTGATTGCTTGCTGATATTCTATGCATTGACGTCTTTATTTTTCCAGATCATGGACCTCCCACTTGTAGTTCTGGCGAATTTCGTTGTTCAAATGGGGATTGCATTTCCAGCGAGCTTGTTTGTGACCGGAACCCAGATTGCAGTGACAAGAGTGACGAGGATCGATGTGGGGTGAATGAATGTGCCAACGTTGCAGCCAATCAGTGCCAACAGTTATGTGTTGATACACCAACAAGTTACTATTGTGACTGCGAAGAAGGTATTTTCCAGATAGAGTTTAAGACGTCAGAACAAAAAAGTGGAAAAATCGTTTTGTAGGCTATTCTGTCCAAAGAAACCAATGACTGTTTTACGGATTTTTCATTATAGATTTGACATTTACGATTTGGTGTTAGGCTAAAGAAGATTAGAAATTTTTCTTGTAATGTCTATTCAAACGAATACCGATACACCCGCGCTTTACCAGTTCACACTACTGTAGCTAGGCTGCTCCCCTGAAGACCACTTTTAGGCACTCTCTATGACTGGTTTGAAAGAATTGAAGCTCTCTCTAATCTGATCTTGATTAGGTTTGCGGATTGAGCGTGAAAAAATATTTCAAGCTGTGAGTCAACTTTAAGAAGGAGAGATTAACATAAACAATAATGTCAATGATGTTAAAAAGAAATTTTGATACCTGACCTATGAAAATTGCTCTCCCGGATAATACAATTGTGCTACATTTTCATAGCACAAAAAAAGCATTGTACATAGAAAAAATTCGAATTAGTTTTACAATAAATTGTTACCAGTGTTCTTTCCTCACAAGCCTTCACTGCTCTGTTTTATCAACTCAAATTTATCATTGAGACGCTTTACTTTTATGCACAATGACTTCTTTGCTTGCAGGATATCGATTGCAAAGTGATGGTAAAGCGTGCGGTGATGTTGACGAGTGTGCCGAAACCCCCTGGGTATGTTCACAGTTCTGTGATAATACAGTCGGTGGATACTACTGCACATGTGGTAACGGATATGTCAGGGAAGCTGATGGAAAAACATGCAGACAAATATCAACCATCGAACCGTACTTGCTATTTAGTAACAGGTGCATAATAATCTATTTGCTTTATAAAATATTTTTTATATTTTTAAAGCACTTGTTAAATGTATTGCTTTGAATACAAAAGCCTACTATAAAAGTTAATTCGATGAAAAATGGAACTAGATCGGTCATTGCTGTTTCAGGTGAGTCTGAAGGCGGTTAATTTTGTAATCTAAAAACTTTCGTAAGCAACATTGGAATTATCAGAAACTTGATGCAAAAACCCTGAGGGATTATGAAAGTTGGACCGCAAATTCGCAATTTGATGAAATATGGAATAATAATATTGTTATTAGGCATAAATGCAATAGCTTGTTTCAGGTATTACATTCGCAAACTAGCAACAGATGGCAGTGATTACGAGTTGATTTCGCAAAGTCATGACACAATAGTAGCACTGGATTTCCACTACCAGTAAGTATCGTAAAAAGATTATGCATTAGCTTAGTTGACGTGTCACAGACTTTCTTAACTTTTTCAAAATATCCAGGCCTATACAGACTTCGAAACATCCAGGCTACACAGATTAGCTCACTACAATTGTACACCCGCATATAATTACTATTGTTTTTTATTTTAACAAAAAATACGCAAGCTGCAAAGAGCGCATTTTTGATAAATTGAACACAGGTTACTTCAAAGTACGCTAGTAGAAATGTAATAATGCTTGGCGTATGTGATTGATTTATGCAATATACACACGCGCTCAAATGGCGATCAATATTTCACGAGTTGCAAACGAAACGTTAGCCTTGAAATGCTTATAGTCACTTTCACTTTATTCTGGTGTGTGTGCGTGTATGTAGTAGAAAGTCTCTTCCTCAATCAACAAGCTATTTGTAAGCGTTCCCTACGAAAAACAATGATTTTTTTGAAGATATCTACTGCACTGTAATAGCCAATTCGTTTATTTTCTATAGAGAACAGAGATTGTTTTGGAGTGACGTGACGCGCGGGTCCATTGAGAGCATGAAGATGGACGGCAGCGAACGAAAAACGATTCTAGAACGTGAGGTTCCAAATGTGGAGGGGATAGCTGTCGAATGGGTGACCAAGAAGCTCTACTGGGTGTGTTGCAATTTCGGCATTAATCATTATTGTCATCGTTATGATTACAGCATGGAAAATCGTATGTGATTGGAAATAAAAAGATACCATATTTAACCACGGTTGATTGAGATTCCGTTTTCAACTTACCATGGTTGATATTGTATTGTTCAAACTCGCAAAGTAAAACACAAAAATTGAACTTTTCAACAATTGCATGTTTTCATGTGTGTCAAGCTCTCTTCAAAAATATTTATTTTATTCGGTCGCAATTTTTCAAAAACAGATAGCAATGTGATGTATGCGTTGTAATATCCTTGATACATTGCCTTAACTAATTAAATTATAAAACTATTTTTTTGCTTTGTAAAAAGTACAAACAAGCGATAGCTTATGTTTTATAGGTGGATGCGAATCTGGACGCTTTATTTGTGTCCGAACTGAATGGAACCAGCATGCGCACCTTGATCAAAGGTTGTATCGACGCAAATGGAACTTACTGCTTCGACCAGCCCAGAGCTGTTATAGTGCATCCGAAAAGAGGGTAGGCTAAAAAATTGAATATCATTAAATGTTTGGTGATTATGAAAATTTGGAGGGTGCATGGTGAATTTCAAAAAAAGGAAGGATTTGGTAGATTTTGGCCATTTTAAAGACAATGGGTTTGCCCCTCTTTCTTAATGAATCTGGCCCTAGATAAGTTGAAATCGTTTCCACTTTATTGGTTGAAAGCATCTCTGAAAATATTTTTTTAAGACAATTTTGCTTGGGTATAGTTTTCATTGCCAAACCTGGGTTGACTTGTGCTTTTGGGCTGCTAACTCTTTTTAGATCGAACAGCCATTTTTTGTCCATTTTTTTATGCCAGCTCGCTTTGTGCGAAAGAACACATACATAGATATGCCTGAATTGTTAACAGTTTTCTCCCTGAGATATTTGCAACAACAAACTAGTTACAGAAAACAGTACCAAAAACAAAGAAAAATTACTTTTACTTATATCGGCCACTTTTAACTTTGCCTTCTATTTTAAATTAATTTTCCCAAGTCTCAAGGTTGCAAATCTTTTGCGGGACTTCCGATTACAAGTGAACGTTTAAGTAGAAATCTGCGATACTCAGCCTTTAAAATAACTGCTCAATCAGCCAACATGGCTCGCTAGTTGCATTTTATTTTTGTTTCAGATACGTTTTTTGGACAGACTGGGGTCTCCACGCCTACATTGGCAGAGCTGGATTGAACGGTCGTTCTCCGAAGCCTATCGTTACGTCTCGTATTAGCTGGCCAAACGCTTTGACAATAGATTATGTTACCGAAAGGCTATTTTGGGGAGATGCCCACATTGATATTATTGAGTAAGCTAAATAAGTTGAAATTATTGCTGTATACGAGAGAGTACGGTTATCTGATGAACAAAGAAGCTTTTTTTTTATCGAGCGTTTTAAATTTAACACTTTAGGCGATATATTTCGGATATTGTGTATGGTCTGTTCCCTTCTTATTGGAACCAATTCTATGCGCACTTATTTACCCTCCTCTCTCATAAAATTCTTAAAGCATTACTTACTAGACATTGAAGTTCTAGACATTATAGACATTGAAGTTCAACAAATTTAAAAGAGAAATAATTTTTGGTTTTGTTTCTTTTAGGTTCTGTGATCTAAACGGAGATAACCGGTTTATTTTGGATATGAGAACAACTCCTCCACATCCGTTTGCAATGACCTTCTTTGAAGATTATATTTACTATACAGACTGGAATTCTCTTTCTTTGTATAAGGTTTGAACAAGAGATGTTTTGCACTGTCTTGTTAGATTTTTGCATCAGAATATCTTCTGTTTTAATTTATTCCTGGTTGCAAAACAGCAAATAGCACGTGACACTTATTTTTTCCGATTGGCCAGTACCCCACTAGGTCAAGCAATGATCTCATAATCAAGTTCAAAAACTTTTGACAATGATAGAGAACACTCCAAAATTTATTACGGGCGTATTTCATCATCTCCTTCTAACATTGTTTATAATAGCGGTATTTCGTATCCATTCATTCATTGGTGCCAAACTAGTTTCGAGAGTTGGCTATTTGATGTTAATGCTTTCTATCAAAACCAGTTTTAATCAAAGTTGATGCATTGCAAGCGATGGCCATCTTTTTCCTAAAGCTAGTTAGATAGCTAATTATATTTGACATTGCATGGTAAACTAAGCAGCACGTTGCCATTACTTTCTGCCGGAGTTTCTTTTGTCATAACGCAATTTTTCCGGGCTGCTTGCCATTGAAGGCTATAAGTGGAGCCTGCTTTTTTATAATGATAAAGGATGGACAACCAGGTACTATACCTTGTCCAAGGATGACCTCAGAGCAACAACTTTATAAAACAACTTCGTTTTGTCGTGGGTGTAGCACTGTCGTCGAATATAGTTCAGTAGACGTACTACATACAAATTTATAATATATCTCATGTAAAAATTCTTTTAAACTTCATGGTGCGAAAAAGGATTGTACATGTAAATACGATATAACTGCAAAGCTAATGGCAAACAGGTGATATTATTTTTTGGAGACAATTTATGTGTATTTTTCTGTTTCTAGCGGTTTTGTAGGTAATCTTTAAACTTACCCTTTGACTTCATTTCAACTTAACATTTGCCCATCATTTCAATTATGTACAGATATCACACAGGTACTGTAAAAAAAATGTAGTTTGACGTGATTTGGATAATGTTTTGGGCATCAACTAAAGTTATCGGATAACAACCTTGCTTTTCTTTTATTGACTAATATTTTATTCTTTTAGGCTCATGCTTTGGATGGATCGAATCTTCAAACATTGGTGAACACCACTCATAGACCTTACGATGTCCACATACTACATCCTTATAGACAGGATCCTCAACGTAAGTAGATTATTATATATTGCATAGTCTTTTATCCTTACCTTAATGAATTTCCTTTTTGTGTCCTAGAAAATAGTCAAAAATATTTGATATATATAACAAAGTTTATCGGCATTTATAGAAAGTTTTATTTCAACCCGGTGATGACTGACTTGTAGTTTAGTTATCAACTGTTTAATGCCGCATTTAATCTCTATATACCTGGTATCAAATGATGCTTCTGCTTTTGGCTTAAAGCCAATCAATTTTGAGTTGAAGTGAAATTAAACTATTTTACCTGACAAGCATGATTTTTAATGTTTTCTCAGCTGCGTAGACTTTTTACAAATCAATGAAGAAAAATGCATAAATACAGGGTGTGTAAAAAGTAGCTTGGGGATTTCTGTAGTTTATAATTCTTGCATTTTGCCATGTATGAACTAATAAAACGTTTAATATTACTCTTTGATTATTAGAATTTACGTAAATAAGCAAACTAAAAGAGAAAATGAACACATTTTTATAATCATTCACTTTTATTTAAAAACGTTGTTGAAAAGTTCAATATTTTTCGACCGAACTACCGCCATTTTTTACGCAAGTGTGCAGTCGGTGATGAAAACATTGAATTACGTTTTGACACATATCGGTGGTGATTTTATGTGCTTCTTCAGTGATGAAGTTCATTAAGTCATCGATTGTGGCAGGTTTCCTTTTGTAAACGGCATTTTTCAAATGACCCCAAGCAAAAAAACCAAGAGGTGTGAGGTCCGGAGATCTTGCTGCCCAGACAAGAGGACCACAGCGTCCTAACCATCTTCCAGTGAATGTCCTATCCAAAAATTCTCGTACTTTTCGATGGTAGTGCGCTGGCGCTCCGTCTTGTTGAAAAATCACATTACTGAAAACGTTTCTCGTCAACTGAGGAATGAAGCACTTTTCCAACATATCGAGATAAAGTTCGCCGTTAATGTTGCCTGGTAAGAAAAATGGGCCATAAATGCCATAAAAGGTTAAAAAATGAAAATGTTTGAAATATCATGAAAACAGCTATTAAAACAAAAAAAATTTTTTGAATGATTAAAACAAAAATTTGAAGAATTGATCTCTTAAGTAAAAAAAGCTTCTACCATAATTAGACACACACTGATGGTTTTAATGAATTTTAAAACCTCCAAGTTACTTTTTACACACCCTGTATAATAGAAATTGGAAATTAATTTGTAATTTTAAAGTGGAAAATCCGTGCGAGAAATACAACCTTAAGTGTTCTCATTTGTGCCTTATTGCTCCTGACGATCAGCATGCCGAGTGCCAATGTCCT
Source organism: Trididemnum clinides (assembly GCA_963675345.1). Lineage (NCBI taxonomy): Eukaryota > Metazoa > Chordata > Ascidiacea > Aplousobranchia > Didemnidae > Trididemnum > Trididemnum clinides. Next base: position 8,673,370 of record OY776286.1, read on the forward strand.
GACCACTTTGTATCGATCGGTGTTGGTCTTGATTCAACGAGGTAGGCTATGTTTGTAACAGAGCTAAATATGCATTTTTAATATTGTCGAACCGTGTGCAGGTAACAACATAACTCAGCAGCACAATAAGCAACGTAGTTTAGCGCAAACTCGCGATTTCGGAACTGCAAATTGAAAGCTCGTGTGAGTTTGCGTTATTACGCTGTTGACAGAAGCTCCTTAACTCAAATCTTTTCGCTTGATTCAGTGGTTGTTGTCAAAGTGTGTGGTGCTAATCGCGAGTAGCTCATGTCTAAAGCGAATTTGAAAGAAATTTTCTTTTTTTCTAAAATTGTTCAGATATTTGCGTGACCAGGAAATAAGCACAAGTAACGTAAATAATGATGACAATAAATGACATGACGGCAAATATAACTTTAAACAACATTGCTATTTCAAATACGATTGTGTTTAGATGTGTTCCTATGTGTTCCTCCGCACAGTTCCGTTGCGATTCAACTGAGAAATGTATCCCAATATACTGGCAGTGTGATGGTTTGAAGGATTGCCCCGATGGAAGCGACGAACCTGACACATGTCGTAAGTTTTGTGTTAGTCCAAAACTCAACTCAATAAAGGTTCGGTAAGGCTGTTGTATTGAAACAAAGTCTTCACTCTCAACCAAACGGCCGATCAATTTTGAATATTGTTTTTAAGATATGCCATGTACATTTCTTGATAAGTAAATCAGTTAAGAGTGAACTGGTGTTTGTTGTTTTTTCTTGTGTTACGAAAAAGCTTAAACAATTATTGTGTATGAAACAAGCTGAATCAGCTGTTGTTTGTATCTCAAGATAATTGTGCCAATTTTTGAATGAAAAAATGTGAAAGTAAAATTTAAATTAAGGTTTTAGAGGAAAGGCTTGTCGGCAACGTTATAGATTTAGTTGACTCGCAATAAAATGGTAGTTCCTGGAAAATTTGCGACTATTGCATTAATGTATTGGAGAAGGTCTTAATCGTTTCGCTTGTAGGAAATACGTTTTGCTATGATTTATCCCGCTTGTTGGATTTCAACGAGCAGTAAATTTATTAGAAATAACTTCAAGCAATTGAAGCTGAGCATTAAACCTTGGGAACTCCAAAGTAGGTTTTGGACATTTAACTTATGATTCGAATTATTGTTACTGTTTTGCGAGATTAATAACTTCACCAATTATTTTGTGATTTTCTTTCAGCACCTCGCCACTGCGATCCTGGATTCTATCAATGTAACAACTTTGATTGTATTTATCCGGAATACAGATGTGATGGAGAGGAAGATTGTGGAGATGGTTCAGATGAAGATCAGTGTGGTTAGTTACTGCTTATACTATAACAGTATGTGCGATAAGAAAGGACAAAATTTACTTTGAGTAGTTTAATGCTTACAGTACTGGCCAGAATGGACGATACACCACTGATATTCCGTCATTTTGCATGTTTAATTAACACAATTTTATGAAACCCATTTATTTAATACAAAATAAGCTTCAATTGCGAAAGAAATTATTTAGAGAGCAAAAACAAGTTGCTGCTAGGTATTGACATTTCATGACAGCTTAATATTTGGTGTGTAAACTTTTGTTTTTCAACACAGCTAGGATACGTCCCGGCATGGAATTACACAGCTTTTTACAAAATTCTAGACGTAATTTCCTTAATCCAAATTTCTTTAACGCCTAGTTTCAGATGGGATAGCGAACTTGGATTACGCGCAGCAACTTTTGCTTCAATGTGACCCAACAGTTCTCAAATGGATTAAGATCTGGAGAATTTCCAGGCCAAGGTCCAAGGATTTGAAACCCATTGTCGTCGAGTCATTTCTAAACTGCTTTTGTTTGGTGGCAGGGAGCTCAATCATGTTGGAGATGGGTGCAGCGACTGATTTCCTCAAAATTTAGTAGCTTCTCTTTTAACACGTTAAGGTAGACTGTTCTATTGACAAAAGTTTTTTCAGGCATAGACCATAACTCACATCTTCCATTCGCACAAATAGCCCCCCCACACTATCACTTTTGCAGCATTCGTCACAGTGGGATCGATATATCGAGGAGAGTCTCTCTTCCTGGGAGGCCGTCGAACGTGCTTACAAATAGCATAAACTGGGATGTTTGTGTTTCGTCCGAAAACATAACACGCCTCCATTGTTCAGGCGTTCATTCTTGATATTTTTGGCAAAATGCCAAACGGTCAGCAATGTTTTGAGTCAGTTTAAGCTTTTTAGCAGGTCGGTAGGATTTCAAATTGGCACAAAATAACCTTCTACAAATTGTCCTTTGGCTAGGAAGTACAACATCTTGTGGTAAAGCAGCTTGGATGGCTTTTGCTGTTTTTCTGGGTGACTTTTTAACAGACGAGATTATGGCATCATCCAAAAGCTGGGTGGTACATTTTGGACGACCAGTTGGTTTGTTATAGCCATGTTCTCCGGTTGACTTGAAGTTATTGATTGATCTTGCCATTGTCATATGAGCTAATCGCAACCTGGCAGCAATTTGGCGAGTGCTGTATTCTGCTTCGCTCAAGATTTTTATTTGTCCATGAGTTTCTGGTTTGATTCTACTACCCGTCATTTTCACTATTATCAATTTAATCTTTGAAATATATCATTCGAACTCAAATGCAAGTTTAAATAAGAAACACTAAGAATCAAGGAATCAAGATTAAGGTTTAAGTTTATTGAATTTTGCGGTATCGTGATTCATTTTCACTTGTCTGAAGATTCTTCTCAAATTATTATAATTGACTGTGTATATTATTTGAAACGATATCACTGGTGTAAAGTATATTGTTTGTAATTATTGTTGAGTGTTTTAATTATTACATATTGCAGGTCTTAATTTTTGCAAATACTTTTGTGAAAGTCGAATACTTTTGATATTTATCTAATCTTTATTTAGATAAGGATATATTTATCTTATCTTTATTTAGATAAGGAAAAACTTTAAATTTGTAATAATTACTTGCTTTTGATTAATTCTTCCTTAAATTAATTGTTGTTGTCGTTGTTACCTGACTCCTTCCGAGGGTTGGGGGCATGGCGGAAGATCATGAAGCCCCAGAAACCGGGCAACTCCGCAGGGCTTAGATCAGAGGTTGTAGAAAGACAGAGAGTTGCCAAAGAACGAGCGGCGCAAAGAATCTGTTGCTGACAGTGCAGAATGAAATGAGAGGTGTCCTGGGACGAGTGTCCGCAAGCGCTGCTAAAAGGATTCTCGATTCTGCCAATCCTAGAGAGATTAGAGCTTAACAGTAGGCTATGTCCGTTGCATCGAAGCCGAGAGACCACACAGCGAGCATGACGAGGGAGCACAAGTTCCTCGGTGGAAGTCCAGGGCACCTGTGTGTCGAAGAATTTTGATGAGACAGTACGCCTCGAGTCCGAGAAAAGACAAGAGTGGATACGAGAGATAAAAGGAGAGAGACTACAAGGGATTTCGGAGGGCGCAAGTAGCGCTCACCGTCTGGCCAGCTCATCAGCCCCGTCGTTCCCCGGGAGAAACGAATGTGCGGGGACCCATTGTGTTCTGATAGAACAGGAGGAGAGAGAAGACGGTTTCTGTCAGATCTGACAGAGAGATCGAGGTAAAAGAAAAGATGGAGGAGAGGATAGAGCGAGAGTCAGGTAAGAGGAGAAAAGAAGAGAAGTGGCAGACTTGTTGGTGCTGCCGAGACCAGCAAAGAGCTTGCAGAATGGTTCAGGCTTTAGCCGAAAGACTTGAGCATACTGGGGCTGCTGAAAATGAAAGAGTGGCCTTATACGGGAGTATTGAACGGAAAAGGTCGACGCCACAGTGAAGGAAAGCAGATTCCAATGAGGTGAGGGAGGGCAAGCAAGGAGAACCTACCTAAGAGAAGTAAAAGAAAGCATGAGCGGGTGAGTGGATGCAAAAGCTCTCCAGGAGGATCTGCAGGCTTTTTGCTCTCTAAATAATTTCTTTCGCAATTGAAGCTTATTTTGTATTAAATAAATGGGTTTCATAAAATTGTGTTAATTAAACATGCAAAATGACGGAATATCAGTGGTGTATCGTCCATTCTGGCCAGTACTGTAAGCATTAAACAACTCCAAGTAAATTTTGTCCTTTCTTATCGCACATACTGTTATAGTGGTTGATTTCACTCCAAGTCTGGACAAAGCAGGTTGGGAGACGAAGACCCCGCTCATAAGATGACAAAATTAATTCTTCGGTGTCGTATACGTAAAAAAAAAACAGTTACCAATTATACCCAGTGGCTTAGTCAAAAACTATCAATTTTAAAGCAGAGTTACTTTCTATTCCTATGACTGTAATTATCTTTAACCTAGCTTCGTGGAAAATGATTTGCTACTAAAAACACCATATTACATGATTATTGCGAAAATTGACTTAAGTAAAGCATTTTTAACTTTTTGTGCTGCATGAAAAGTAGGTTTACAAATAAATTTTTGGTACTATATTGATTAATGCTACGGCATTTCAAAAACTTTCAATTACTTTTAGATGACTATGCTTGTCTTGAAGATCAGTTTAGATGTCCGGGCACACTTAGTAAATGTTTGAGTCAGTCTAAAGTTTGTGACGGGAAAAACGACTGCTCAGACGGAAGTGACGAAGAACAACAAATGTGCAAGTACGTCATTTTCTTTTATGCTTTGATTTGCCTTCTTTAGATCAGTGGTTTTTAATCTTTACAAAGAGGCCGTACACTCATGTTATTTTCAAAACTATCGTCCAACCCCTCAATATGCTGCACAACGATAACTCCAGAATATATTGGATAAATTACAAACCACGAAAACAGAAATTTCTTACCGAAACGAAATCAATCAACAGTTTAATGATTTAATGTAAGGCCGATGCGAGTGGCTTAAAAGACTAACTGAGGAACCATATCAAATTATTTCGAGGTCAAAACGATGACCAATATTTTTTAGAAGCCAGTCAAATTTTTGTCAAAAATAAATGTTTTAGAGAAAAAAATCGAGGTAAATATATCTTTAAAATTTTGAATCATTACGTAGCGTTGTCAAAGCATTCGGTCCTCCTAAAGTAATCTCAGACGTTTTGAAGAGCATGAGATTAATTCAGGAAACCCAAATTTGGTTGGTAGTTGACACAATTGTTTAGTGATAGACACAGAACCCATACTAAGCAACTCTTACCCAGTACAATATAAAGGAAAATAACTTTACATGTTATTTGTACATATTTCTTCCACTTGTTGGACATATTTGCTACGATTGATCAAGGTGGTAAACTACAAAAGACAATACTACTAAAAAAGATTTTATTTTTATAAAATATAGTTCGAGAACTTGTCCTCCTGGAAGTTTCCAATGTGACAACAAGCGCTGCATACCTAGCAACTGGTTTTGTGACGTTGATGATGACTGTGGTGATGGCAGCGACGAACCGCTCGAAATTTGCGGTACGTAGATGGACCAATAGATTGATAGGTGGAACGTGACTATTCGTTTTTCCTAAAGAACTGTTGAGCAAAAAAAAAAAAAAACGAGTCAATTGTGATTAGCAAGGCTAATTTTAAATCCAAACATGACTTTCTTTCAAATCTCACCTTGATTGATATTAGGAAACAATCAATTTTTATGAACATTGCTATTAATATCGTGTTAGTGTAAACGTTTGAGAAAGTTAACATTTATGATTTATATTTATCAATCGCTCTCAACTAAGGAATACGCACTCTTTAACGTGCGGGTGGCATTTCAGGTGGTGCTGGTATTCACCCCTGCAGCCAGGCGTTACCTTCGTAACTTTTTCTTTGCAGTTTTAATTTTACCTTGTAACCAATTATAAGAGAAAACGCAACCACAAATGATAAAATGAAAACATTTTTTCTTACTGTATGTATATTTTATTTACAGTAATGAAGTTATCAATGCATTTGATCATTTATTTTATTTAAAACTGAACGTTTTTGAAATGATGCATCAGAGCTTCTCTTTAGAGTAAATTTGCAACGTGTTTCCATTTCAACAAATTAATTAGAAATGATTAGAAAATGCAGCTATCTATACGTCTCAGGCATTCAAAGAAAAAACGTACGGGTATAGGCATATATTTAGTTAATAAAAAATTTCATATTCTGAACCAACTATTGGTATATAGCCGAATTTTCTAATCAGCTCTAATCTATTGGATAACATAAAAACATAACGATTATTCACTTTCAAGAGAAATAAATGTATCTGTTCAAACGGCTTTAAGTTTTTGAAACTAAGAGTGAGGTATTAAATTGTAAATGATCTTGTAATGCTGTAAGTAAAGCTCTTATTAACAAAAGCGTATTTCTATAACAAAAACAAAATAAATAAAATTTGTAGCCCAAATGTAGTGTAAACTCACCATTTCCATCCTTGAATCATTTATTTTTAAAGGGTGCCAGAACTTTGTCATATTTTTTAAGGGTTAGATCATTTAAAATGTTGACTGGAATAGATTATAAGCATTGTTAAGTTTGTGTATTTTAAGGTTGTAAGTTTTGAGTACAACCTGCACTCTAGTAAAATTAGTATTGTTCATGTTTAGCTGGAACTGGTCATAGATGTGACAACGCAACTGAATTTTCATGTAAAACTACGTACAGGTATGTTTCAGCAACAAAAAATAGTGTCTGCTGTTTGATTTCCATTAACATTGAATAAGTATTTTCAAACTAATTACCGCTCTAGATGAAACAACTTGATCTTTGTAGTAGACTACTTTAAAACCATTTTTTCATTTAACACGGAATAATATTTAAGCCAAAGCTGTTTTTACCATTTGTTTCGTACAGATGCATACCCAACTTCGCAGTGTGCAACGGTAATGATGACTGCTACGACAATAGCGATGAAGATATATGTCCTGATATCACCTGCCATCCGTAAGAAAAATATTTGCAAATTTTATGTTCGTCAAAAATACAAAAATTATGTTATTGATTTGAAGGTCTGCTTGGTGTAGATTGACAAGTTGTGGTTTTCTTTCGGTCACAAAAAAATTTTTCTGCCGTGCATCGAGCAATTAAGATGATAACCGACTTCAAATGTCGGTGGCATGTTTGAGTAAGTTGGAGCGCGTTGGTGGCGACACTGTTAGCGCGTTTAAGCCGCCTGATGACCCCGTTTTTCTTAGGAAAGGCACTCCACTGCAATTTCATTTGCTTGGTTTTGGGTTTGCGATAGAAATGTGCTGTTCCAGCAGTAATAGAAGCTTTGCTGTGGATCTGAACATAAGGTTGTTGTAGTATAACCAATTACCGGTTTTCCGTAATCAGAGGATAAAAATATTTAGAGCAGCTCAAGGAGTCGGTGTCAAGATTTATGTTGTTTTTTAGATTTGTGAAGCAAAATTGTGGATACTGTGCATTTGCTAGAACAAACATGACAACTAAGCTTGTAAATGATGTGCAGTTGCAAAAAAGGAAACATCGTTTTGCCCCTGTTAGAATTGGACTCATGATTTTATGTTTGTTTTGCCAGCACCCTCATTTCCCTGAGCCACAGCTGTCGAGTCTTTCTTGCTGTTTGCGGTAGATAGATTAATGATTCTATTCCAGGACTGGTGATTTCCGCTGCAATAACCACGTTTGCATTCCTCTGAGATGGAAATGCGATGGATTTAATGATTGTGGGGACAACTCCGATGAGGAATATTGTCTTCCGCGAGACTGCACCGAGAGCGAATTCAGATGTGCCAATCAGAAGTAAATAACAATGTTATCTTTGTCAGGCAAAACATTTGGTGCGTGCACACGCGCTTGCAAGTGTAAAAGTTTTGACTGTGCAGTGAATGTACATGCTTACTTCGCGTTCTAAAATTTTATTTCTATACAAGTCATCCACTCGATACCCAGGGCAGAACTTTATTTGGAACCCCATAGCGCATGGTTGGCATTTTAATATAGATGTCTATTAGGGTTGATGAAATATTAAAATGACATAATTACATCGAAAAGTGAATGTTAACTTTTCGCGAAACGCACGCGCACTCTTTCGACAAGTGAGGATTTTTTGAATTGTACTTATTGAGACCGATATTAGCTTCAAATATCTTTTTCTGATTTGTGGAGGGCCCAATGATTTTTTACCGGCCTTAACGACCGCAACTTTTGCAAGACATTGTTTGTTTCACATCAATAGTGAAAATAACCGACTAGTATTTCTTCTTTTATTGATGATCTGACAATTTGTGATTGACTTGGAAATAGTTCTTTTTGATCACAAATTTTGACGTCATAATTTGTTTAGGTGTATTCCTGGTGCTTGGAGATGCAACGGAGTTGATAACTGTGGTGACCAATCGGACGAGAGAGGATGCACTGCATTAACATGTAGGCCAGGTACGAACTACTATTCTGTTTTTTTTTTTGTGTAAGCTTTCATCCATCAAGTGCGCAGTTTATCAGTACAGCGTAGCTTTGAAAATAAAAAATTGCAAAAAAAATTGCAAAAAAATCAATTTCAAAAATATGTAGAGGCCTATAAACGAAGTTGAATATGTTGAGTTTTCAAAATTTGATTTCTTTTTTGCTAGATGACTTTCAGTGCGTCTCCGGTCATTGTGTATCATCAGATGTGACGTGTGACGGGAGAAGAGATTGCGACGATGCTAGTGACGAGGCTGAATGTGATCCAAGGTTCCCGGATGATAAATACTGCCCACCGAGTGTGTTCGAATGCGACAATCACGTCTGTGTAAACAATAAGTAAGTGTTGACTCGAGGATTAGCTTTGCCGTTATGCGCAGAACAAGATATATTCAGATCCAGTCTAATGAAGCTGTGAAAAAAGAATCAGTTGACATTTCAAATTTCAATCGAAAGTGAACTGGTTGGTTTTTTTTGTGAGACTGCCACTAAAAATTAAAATTTGCGTGATCTTGGCTGTCAGCACTACATCGTATAGCTATAGCAAATTAAAATTATGACTTCGTAGTGAGTTTATTGCTTTTTGTTTCTATCATTTTTAATTTTTTCTTGTTAGTTACCGTTGCGATGGTTACAACCACTGTGGTGACGGAAGTGATGAATATCCTGTTGTTTGTGGTAAGTTGTTTTGATAAATGATCAATAAACAAGCTTAATCCGCCGTTAAATTTACACATAAACTTGTTTACATATATTTTCCATTTACCTGAATTATCATCACTGCGTATTTCTGCAAAACGTATGCTGATAACAGACAGAAGAAAATCATTCACAACAGGATTAATTTCATTTCTGTTTTTTAGTTCATTGCCTCTATTCTCCTGGACACGTCATAAAACAGTGAAGTTTGGATGTTCTTTATATTTAAGCTTTTTTTTGAAAATAACTGAATCTGCTTTCAATGTCTTTCTAATCCAATGAGCGCTAAAATTTCTTGTAAAAATTTTTTTTAAGGTCCTAAGGTGTAGATACGAAACTCTTACTTAATTTTAACCACGAGGGTGTTTTCAACTGTCATGATGATGTCTTTTTGGCAGAATCAATTGAGTGCGTGGAGCCGAATTATCGATGCGAAAAAACGCGAATTTGTATCTTCCAATCCAAGCTGTGTGATGGAGTGGATGATTGCGGAGACGGTAGTGATGAGGATGTCAATATGTGCCATGCTACAACCCCCAATGGAGTCTGCCAGTAAGTGTCAAGATGTGCCAATTGTGACATGCGCTGCCGCCATTATTAATACATTAAGTGTAGCTGATTATTTGGTATTATATGGCGTATTCATAAGTTTTATAAAATCAACTTCACGTAGTTGCGTTAACATTTCCTTATTGTTGCTTGAATTTGTACTGTGGGACAGTTCAGATCGGTATTTCCAGGTTCAACGTATCAATTCAGATCCATTGAGCAAGCAGTAATGCAATTTAAAGCCACATTTATTTTAATTTTTTTATATAAACATACAAAACATATGTTAATCTTATTTTATGGGATCAAGTAAGTATTGAACAGTGAAATTATTATGCATTATATTTCTTTACAGACCAGGACAATACAAATGCTTGAGTGGTAAATGTATTCCTGAACTCCTGATATGTGATGATGTATCGGATTGTGGTGATCACAGCGATGAGACTGGGTGTCGTAAGTAACAATAAATAATCGGTATTTGAAAATTTTTTTGACGTTAAAAATAAATAAACGTTTTAAATATGAGAAAGGACTATTGGTATTCCTCTTGATTGTGATCTTTGCACACTGTATTTACGTATGTTTTGCTGCCTTGCCTGTAACATTATAAAATCAAATTTAAATTGTTTTGACTTGTAATTACGTAGTAATTGGCGCATGTGGTGGAGTGTAGAGTGTCAGCATAGCTACATGTCTGTTTCCTTATATTTAGTTATTTTTAATTTCTAATTCGTTTACAACCCAAAAGGTGCGATTTTAGTGAAGTACACTTATTTTATTGTATTTTGATTTTTATTTCTTTGAGCTATTGGTTATGCTAATTGTACTTTTCTCTGCCGTAATGTGGCAAAACCTAAAAACTACAAAAATCATGCTTTTGAGAATATTGACTTCGTTGTCCTTTACTATTGTTTAGCAAAGAAACAACTGAACCATTTTTCCAGTTTGCCTTGAACCTGTTTAACAGTGCATTTTATTAATTGTTTCTTCGCCTTTGCTGATTAGTAGCTTCACATAAACGAAAAGAAATCAAGGTTGTTTATGATGTCAGAAAGATTTTGCAATATCATGGCAGTGCTGAGTTCATAAGAAACAGCAACGGAATCGCTCAATTATGTTAAAGTTGAATAGGTTGCATATCTCTCATTGAACCCAAATGAACTGTTGCGAGGTCGTCTTAAACAAATAAAACTGGTTTTAATTTAGCTTTTGTGCGAAATTAACTGGTTATGTTTGAAGCCTGGGTTCCCAGTAATATCATATTTTATCTTTCGCCAGTTTTTAAAACTAAAACGATGTAAACGGCATGTGCTATGGCTTTGCAATAAGAGATGCTGTTGTTTTTGTGAATCATTTTTTATCATTGTGTTTGTTACAAAGTGCTGCAAAAGTCAGATACAACATCATGTGGTTAGTTGCAGATAACTAAGCCTGCACTGATTTGGCTGTTATTGGGGGAAAAATATAAAAGAATTTGGTGTAATAACTTTAACAAAAGCGACATTTTGATTTTTCCTTCTAATTTAATACACACGTTAAATAACTTTTGCAAATTCAAAGATGATTTTTTAGACAAAGGCGATACTGATTTAACATGCGATCAATCTCCTTGTGAGCAAGTGTGTACCTCTATTCCTGCAAAACCAAACCAACCTGGATTTTACCTCTGTTCTTGCAATGATGGCTACAAGGTAGGTACATATAGTCCAGTTAGTGTGAGCAAATATTAATCTGAAAATTAGCTGAAAAAATGATAAAAATGACCGCAAAAATTCTCGAGTACTTGATATCAATGGTTGATTTTTGAAGATTTAATTTACTTTTAGATCAACTCAGAGGACAGACACTCGTGCTTGGACATTGACGAATGTAAAGAGCGATGGGATACATGTTCGCAAAACTGTTTCAACTTAAAAGGATCTTATCACTGTAACTGCGAAAAAGGATACGACCTGTCTGGAATAGAATGCTCCGCCAGTGGTAGGACAGAATAATCCGCCAGTGGTAGGACAGAATGATCGGCCAGTGGTAGGACAGAATGATCGGCCAGTGGTGGAACAGAATGACCGATAAAATTTCTTGGAACTAATCACTAATCTTGTCCATTTGTCCGAAACTAAATCTTTTTCACAGCATCTTTCAGCGCATGCGTAGAACACTCAGTTAAAGATGAAGTTAAAATATGAGACTTGCAATGTGCAGCATTACTGCCATCAAAACACATTTTTACCAACAGCAATTTTTAATTTTATTGAAATAATACGTAATACAAGTTACTTTTTTGTTTTATTGTATGACGAAGACCAAATCGTTTTTTGCGCATGACATCATAAATAGATAAAGCGGTTTGATTTGCATTATTTCAAACACACTTTTCAAAAACGAAGTATACAGATATTATTCTCGAACTTTACGTTTTCCTCAGGTTTTTCCGTCCACTTGATAGCCGACGAAGAAGATGTGATTACTTATGATCAAGAAAATGACAGGGAAACACTGATGTTGACCGATCAAATACGCGTTGCTGCGCTTGATTACGCTTACATACAGAACAACATAAGCGTAGTTGTATGGACAGATACCGCCACCCATACAGGTAAGATGACGATGAACAATTTCTTGGTCTAACTACCACTATCCACGTTCCTGCTCTGATTTTGGAAGATGTTCTAAAATTTATTGGTAATACTTTTTAAAAAGTTTAACTTGATCTTGTAACAATATTTGCAATGTCTTTAGATAGCTTTGTAGAAGTAGTTAGAAGTTGGTTTATTTTATTTAGTATAATTTTACTTTAATAAATTTTCTTTACTTCTTAGACGAATTGTTACAGCGATTTTAGATACAATTACATTAAACCATGTTCAGATTCAAACGGATTCCAAACTGTAAAGCCAAAGATTGTTCGTAGCTTGATTCCGTATGTGGATGGTACCACTAACAATGTTGGGAGAGCTCAGGATCTTGAAATTGATGGACTAAAGCAACCAAACGGCATTGCTGTGGATTGGCTCAACTTGTAAGATATCCAGTATATGCTGGTATTTTCTTTTGCAATGATTGTGCGATACGCCCACATCTGATACGTATTTTCAATTTTAACCGTGAAGCTGCTCTTCCTGTAGATTTCAATGCAGCAGTCGGCAGTTATAGCTGATAAACAATGTTGATCCTGAGGCTAACGGTTTTCGTGTGTGACTGGCCCAAAGTAGGCTGCTGTTCTTTCTAATTAAATTGATATGTTACTTTGCTTTCATTGTGGATGCGAAGTGAACTTAAAATGTTTGTTTTGCGCTGCAGCTCCTACACTACGTCACCTACTCCAACATTATTTCGTATGACAAAGTAACGAGAACAGAAATTGTTTTTTAGTCTATAATCCTGTTGTTGTAGAAATATGTATTGGACCGATGGGTTGGCTGGAACGATCTCAGTCGCTTTACTTGATGGACGATATCGTTACATTATGTTAAGCAAGCTAGATACTCCTCATGCCATTGCACTGAATCCCAAATATGGGTGAGTTTGCATTTTGTAAAATTGTACAAATACAGTTTGAAAAATATGCATATGAAAGAAACTTTGGAAAATAAATAGCTTTCTAGTAGCAAATTAGAAACACTCATGTTGCATCATATATTTGTGCGTAAAATGTAGTTTTTGACTGTCTGCCAATAGCCGCCATCCTTCTTGGCAGTCGATCCCCTGATTTGGAGTTAAGGCAAGTAGACGGCGACAACTTGATTAACTAAAGATGAACACAAAAGGAACATAGAGTAGGAAAGAGTGTGAAATAATGTATTGGTGGACATTGCCGTCGGCAGAAGCCGTACATTCAATGCGAATGTGAGCGTTTTTTCGTGCAAACACTGATTCCGCTGGTTCACTGTGTCTGCAACGAAACGCTTTAAGCGCTCAACTTGTTTTTAGTTGCAAATCTGACGCGCAGTCCCTCTCGCCATGCTGCGTTGCCTGCTCTTCTGTTACTTGCTCATAGATATTCGAATACTACTGCCATCCTTGCTTGGTATGGTCATAAAAATAACTGCAGCATATTCTCCTGGAATAGAAGATTGAAACTACAGCATAACATCACTAGCTATCAGTATCTGATACTAAAAATCGATTTCGTCAATTATGATTGAATATTGTCAACTCCTTTCTTACGTTTGACGCAGTAACAACAGCAAAAATATGAAGATTGAAATATAGACAATTTAGGCTTACAACTGATTTTTTAATAGCTTATTCAAACTTTAATATATTAGCGTGTAATTTGATTAATATCATGATTTTAATTGCCAACGAAGTATTCTACTACGTATCACAAGTCAAGCTGATTCAGAATTCCCATCGATAGGTTGACTCTTACTAATCGTCCAGTTTATTGTTATTTAGAATCATGTACTGGACAAGTCTTGGAGCAACACCATCTGTTTACCATTCACACATGGACGGTGGCAACGTTAAAATGATGGAGAACGTGGTTGTGGGTTACCCGACCGGCATAGCCATTGATTACCAACATGATGGAAGGTTAGCTTTTAAAGTGAAATGTACTGCTTTTTTTAAGCAAAGCACTAGTAAGCATTTTGGTTAAATTTACTCTTCTTGGCAAGTAAAGTACTTTTGTATTTTCTGATCTTCGGCCTCACAGTTAATTTGTTTTTTTCATTACGTTCATTTCAATCTCATATATAAATTTTAAGGAAAGAAACAAAATAATTAAGTTTGTTTTCCGGTTACAAAGACTTGTGATGCATAGAAGACATTGTGTTCAAACTCGCTATGAAGTTACCATTACTGTTGACAAAGTTCATCCTCCTACAGGCTTTGCATTCAAGCAGGAAAATTGATACAAAACATCTTTTTCACTCATTAGAATGACACACAGCAATGCATCTTTGCCTTCGAAAACTTCTTGTTCGCCACTTGCATTTGCGTTGCTAAAATTCTTTTCTAGAATTTATATTTCTGATGAGGAGGGAGGAGTAATTATTTCCACCGATCGAACTGGTGCAGATGTAAAGACAGTTGCTAGAGGAGGTGAATGTGATTCATAATAGTTGTTTTAGTAATCTGGTTAATCATCATCTCATCCGTGATTCAGGGTCTTGTTGGTTAGCACAGTCAGATTGCCATAGTAACCACAAAATTATTGGTTGAACAATTAATTTCAAACAATTTAAACCATCACGTTCAACATAAAAACTGTTTATGGAAAAAGAGCAGCTGGCAAACAAGTTTGAGGCCAACCACTTGAAGATGACAAGCCTACCTTTATCCTACGACATAACTTGCTTTGAACCACTATTTATCACAGGCGTTCCACAAAAGATAAGCATTGTTAATTGTGAATTTGATAACTTCAGCAAGGGCCTAGTCTTCTTCAAATTCCAATTGAAAATTAACTCGTCGTTGATTACAAGAAGGAAGTTTTGAAATATGAAAAGAATATTTAACTGAAAAAGCCTTTGGGCAACGATAGTGTAAGTGCACTGTAATTCAGAGCACCAGAGATTGGATCGCTTGATATTACGTCACATAATAAAACAAACAGCATATTGGTTTCCGGAAGACTAAAGCACTGCCGTTTAATCGCATCTTTACAAGCATACCTATTTACTAAAACAATGTTTCAGATATTGGCAGTCCTGTCTCGGTGGAAGTGTTCGAAAACAGCGTGTACTGGACCTCGGTGCGCAATGGCGCCCTCTATCGTCAAGACAAGTTTGGACGTGGAGTGATAAAGATGTTGCGACAAGGATTCAAAACGCCGACCAACGTGAAAGTGTTCCACCAATATCGTTATGATACTACAAGTATGGTCGGCATTGTAGAATATTTGAGTAGACTTAGCCTTGGTAATTACTGCGTACCATAAAATCACTCAACAGTAATTCTCTGGGTATGAATTTAGTTTTAGTGTTAGAAACGCACTGTGCTGTTATTACAGCTACAAAACAGGTATAAACCTATATTTTGCAAAACCAAAAAGTTCTTCTTAGACAGGAGAGCGAAAGTATAATTGTTTATTTGGTTAACTTTATAATGTTTTGAAGACTGAGTGTTTAGTAGACCGAATTTTTACAGTCATGCTGCCTTTAGTTCAATTCTTGGATGAGATGATCTGCCTTGTGCTTTTGTCTTACAAAAGTCATCTTATATTAAATTTTTGCTCTGCGGTTTGCCACAAAAAAACTGATACAAAATTAATATTTTCTTCGGATTCGGTCGACAATAAATGACGAGATGATATATTCTTGTGCCACACCATACCAGCTAATAAGTCAGCAGCCATAAACTACAAGGTCGGTTGTCTAACCACTTGCTTTCATGTACACACTATTATGTCTATCTACCTTCCACATAAAACGTGAAACGTGAACAAAAGAATAAGCAAAGTGCTCAATGGATGAAGTAAAGTGTATTAAAGCTCATGTTGTAAAACGCGTTACTGTTCTGATCATCAGATGTGGGAGCGCAAACATTAACCAATGAAAACACATGGACGCAAGAGAGATAAAAAATGTTGCTACTCGATGCATGTAGAAAAACTTAGAAAGATAATTTTATAACGACTGTATTTGCTTTCTCACAAGACTTAAAATCAAAACTTTATTTTTAGTTGGCAACCGATGCAAACCAGAGTCTTGTAGTCATCTTTGCTTGCTGAAACCGAACTCCTACACGTGTGCTTGCCCTGAAGGCTCCTCCTTCTTGCCTGGAAGTTCTCGTGATTGCGACGCAGGCATAGAGGCCCAGCCACAACCCCTACCTGTATGTCAGTGCAGGAATGGTGCCACTTGTTTCTATGATCAAGATTCACAACCTTCTTGCGTGTAAGTAAAATGTACGATTGCTTTGGAGGAAATATTTGGCAAGAATTTTTTTTGATTCGTTTTGGTCATAAAGAGCAGAAAAACGTCCTTTCAAAGAAAATGTACTTGTAATTTATCGCATTAATTTTGAATTTTACCTCATGGACGGAAAAAATATTGCGAGGTTAAATCGATGTGTCACAGCGGTAAGTGATTGGACTTAGGACCAACTATTTGGCAAATGTAGCTGTAGATTGTGAAATAATACATTAGATAGAACACCTTCTGTGGCTTTCCTTTACCAAAAAGCTGTTTGTAAGCTGAACGCGTGAGAATGTTGCTAATCGGTTATAGATGCGGACCGAACTACTCTGGAGATAATTGTGAAGTTTATACTGGCAAAGAAAACCAAAAAGGATTCAACGGAGGTGAGATATGAATCGATAGTATAGCAGGCTAAACAAAACTGAAATCCGCGCCAACAATTCGGTAGTTGAAAGTAAAAAAATTCAATAGTGAACGCAAGGAAAAAAAAACAAAAGAGGCGTCACTCTACCAGAAAATTTTCATAATTCAGCATTGTATAAGTTTTAAAAAGTACGGGAAATTGGAAAAAGTTATGCAAGAAGACTGCCTTTTTTGAAAGAACACTCTTAGTGATAGGAAAATCTTCGGACCCTTTTTAGAATTCTGGAAAACATTATTTTTGTTTCCCTGAATTATAATCTTGGTTATGAAATATTACATAACTTGAAACATCTTCTTATACTCCATGCGCTGTAGAAATGGTAAGGAAAGGTGGTGTTCTTCCGGTGTCAAACCAAAAATAGAGCCAGCCATACACAAAAGCGCTTTTATTAACTGTTGGCTCGACAACAAGCAGCGGAAGCTTCATCAAAAAAGCAATGCTCAGGATTGGAATGTATCCCCGAGTGCGAACCAAAAATGTGAGCTGATAACACCAGGATTTAAACGAGCCACTGATAAAAAAAAGCACAAAAGCTATTATTTCAAAGCGATTTTTATGTCATGAATGTAAACCGAAGAAATAGAGGCTGTAACAACTGTAAATCAGAAGTGTGCAACCTTATTTTAGACTGGCCAAGTTCAAAGTAGTTGAAATTTTGAGGGCAAGTCAAAGTTTGTAACCACACTTTTTGCTCGCAAAAAAGATTTGAAGCATTGGTTGATTACATTTTTAATCAAAAAGAAGGTGGAGGCTTTTTATGGAGATCGATTTTTTAAAGATCAAAATGATGATTTTTTATTTACTTCGTGCTGCAAAATTCTACCGAGGAATATAGAATTTTACGACTCTCGCGCGGCGTAATTTGACCTGTGGCTGCAGATTGCCCTCTCCTGCCGTAAATGAAAGATTGAAAGCAACAACGCTATCGTGGCTTTATCTGAAAAAATGACAAATTAGAAATATTAAAGGCGATAAACCTGGATAAAACCATCACTAACCGACCTATTTACAACATTAGTGTTGGTTCGATGATAACGATATTCTCAGATTTATTAACCTTTCACATTTTGAATTTATCAATTTTGGTTACAGCCATGATATTAACGCCGTTCAACCTCATCATATACAATTTTTTATAGTCTTTTTTTCTCTTCATTAATATTTATTGCTTAGAAAAGGCTTTAAAATAATAACTTATGAACCTTGTGTTAATCATTTAGTTGAAAAAATCATAGCGTTGTTTACTTGAATTTTACTGCTCGCGTTCAGGATTGGATTCCCATTGTTTTTCTGATGAATTTCGGCGTATCTGCCAAGCGGAACGTTTGTAAAAGACCTTTTGTATATGGCTTGCTCTAATTTTTATTTCACACCCTGGAAAACACCACTTTTGCTTACATTTGAGGCTATGCTGGTTGTTTGTTGAGGTTATGAAAAATCTTTGTTGTTCGTAAGTAAACAAACTAGGAAACAAATTATAGCGTATCCAAGCGAAAATTCTTTACCTATGTTATGGTTTCCATAAACTTCTGGAGCTTGTTTTTGAAATGGGACCTTGCGTTTAAAGTTTCTAATATCAAGATTTTATTTGCAAGCTTCTTTTCTTTACAATCTATTTTATAGTGGCTTTAGCTGTGGTCTTATCCATTCTTGCTCTTGTATTCATTGTTGGCGGGTGGTCTTATTATGGATATAGAAAAGGAAAGAGGTTGGTTGTGTTTCACTAAGGATTTTTTTTTGTTTCACTCAAATCAGTGTTTTGCCACAACAAACTATGTAAAGTAAAAAATCTGCTTTTTGTTTTTTGTTCCGTTCTTTCCACATTCAGAGAAGAATATGTAAATTTTGCAGCAATATTCCACTGTGTGATTTCAGAGTATCTGGAGAAATACTCCGTCTTGGTAAAATTAGAAAATCCAAAGCAAGCCCAATCAGAAATTACCCTATGATTAATCGTGAAGCGTTTTTGTGAACTGAGGATAGAAGAAATGAGGATACATATGGCGCTATAACTTAAATTCTAAAAGGTTGCCGTTTCTGCCCTTGTGGTGGCTTTATCACTCGAGCACTGAGTCTTCTGCGTGCCTCGGTAACCCAAAGTTAACGGTTATTTACATGCTTGCGGTACATGAACAATCGTTTACTTACATACGTTCTTACTGAGTTATCAATGTTATTTTTAGCATGAAAGACGTGACGGAGCGCTGCTCTTCCTCTTTTATTTCATGCTGGCAGAAAGAAGAAACAGGAGGGGCGACATCTTTTGACAATCCTGTCCGCTATGCCGTCGACAAAGATGAATTTTTCAACGATGTTCCTGAACCAAGCGCAACAAGTCACGTAAGAGTTCGCTGTAGAAATGTAGTGTGTTGTGTACTGGTCACTCTAAAGTCCCTCTAAATGCAAGACGTTATCAGAAACAGCTTTCTTATGACTCGAGATAAACATAAGAGGGATATCGTTCAGTGCGTTACTTAATGTTTTTTTTCATTTAATGCAATAAGGAAGGAGAGATTTTTTGGTCAAATATCAATTGATTAGCAATTAAACCTTGCCACTGGCTGGGATATAGGCCCGGTACTTGAGGTAGCATTGAAACAACGTATTTGGATAGAGTGTATATTACAATTGTAACACATCTCTAAAATGATCTACCATTAAATATTTCTTTTGATTTGAACGGTTTTACATTCATACTTTGCCTTTATATTCATACTTTCTTGGTCTCAAATTCAGTTTGAAAGGCCAAAAATTTTGTTTGAGGGAAACAATTTTCCTTCCAGAAAAGGAAAATATCTCCTAGTGTGACCGGTTGCACAGGTATGCGTGAATCACCACCAGGGATTTTGAACTCTGCGACTTGTTTCGACGAATATCAGTCTCAGCAAATTAGTCAGCCTAATAGAGCCAGTTTGTTAGAACCGCTTGTAGCTAAGCGAGCAGCGACTAATGTCTTCTGCTGACCCTCAGTAGTAGTTTTTATATATCGTTCGACTGTGGCCAATGTTCCAGCCCTCTCTCCTACAATATTCAGCAAAAGGACCCCCATCAAAGATTTTATTAAAACAAAAAGGTTCTAAAACTTTCTCCTTTTGTTTTATTGTTTGATTCATTCTAAACATCAACCTGCTAACATGATTGCAAGAGCTTTGAATCAATAAATATTCAGTTGCTGGTTAACGAGGACGTTTTTGTGACTTGGAAGCACTAGACGACAAATATGTTCCATCACTCGTAGTTATAACATGCTAAACAACTGCGCAATCAGACAAAGCTTTGGAGCCATTTGAACACGTGATGAAATATGTCTTTTTAATCGTCGTGATTTTTCAGCCGTTGAAGGTACAAGCAGGTACCGGTCACATTGAGCGTTATTGCTGCCTAACGCTCAATGGGACCAACCTAGGCGGTAATTGCGCTCGCATTGCTTGGTGTGACTTGCACTTAACTGTAGATACAAAACATGTTCTTTACCGAGGCGAAGCATGGCTTACCTCTTGTGCTTGCTTAATTGTGACTCAATCACCAGCCGCGTGCTACTGAGCGAAAAAGAAGTAAAGAACTAAACTGCACTTAGCTTCAGCGCAGACCAGGTTCAAGGTTGTACTTGAGCACTTAGCTTCAGTGTAAACCAATTCAGGTTACAACCGCAGCAAATTGTTTGGTTTTGTTTTTTACGAATAGTTGGATTGATATTTTTCCAGAGAGTGGACGAGACAGACAAAACTTCAACGATCGATGAAACATTGGGATCAACGGTGAATTGATAATTTAGCAAGTTTCTTGATAGTTTGTATCTAAGCGTAGAATTCGACAAAGCCTAATGTTGGTAAGGACTCCTTACCACAACCTAGTGAGCCACAAAAACAAACTCGTTGTCTTTTTTAACTCCGTGACTGCTTTGTGGCATTCAGATCGAAGTCGACAGTAAAAGTATTTTTATCGGTACGTTGGACAACAAACCAGCAACAGAAACTTGTGCCAAAAGACGTCCAGTTTTGTCAGAAGTTAATCCTGATGGCTCAAACAAAAATTCCGATAGTACAGCCCCAGCTTGCTAACAATTCTTCGCATAAGCAACTCTTTCCTCCATGCGTTGCACATATTTAAGTTGTTTGTCGGTGACGCAAGTTGTTGCGTGTGCGCGAAAATGTACCGAAGAAAAGGTCACTAAAGTTTTGATTTAAGAAGTTAAAATGATTTTTGTTTTATTGACAAATCACTTTTTAGAAAAAGCGAACCACAAAGCAGAAGTCACACGAGTGCTCTCCAGGAGTGATCAACCCGAACTACGAGACGACTTCCGATAAAAACGAGCTCGTGACAAACGATTTTAATAATTAATGTCTTTCTCTCGACAATTATCCAAATGACTTTTTTACTTTCTTTTTATCTTGCAATATACAATCGCTAGCAAGTGGTGTTGATTATTGAGCACGCTCGAAAAAAATCTAGGCTGATTTTTGGCACATTTCAGAAAATAACAGCAGTGGTCGATTGGTGCTAGGTAACACCATTTTCATGTACTTATTTTATTACAAAAAGCACTACACGATAGCAGTTTTGAGACTAATTCCAATAAATATTTGCGAAGGTAATATTGACAAACACATAAACAAAAAATATAAATAAGATACTGTAAATAAAAGTGATTTTTCTAGAGTATTGCTAGGTGCTGTAATGTCTGTCGTTAACCCCAGATTTAAACTAACATTGTCATGAACACGAATGGAGCTCAAATTGAGTGAAGTTGTACGACTTCAAGATACTGGTCGAACAAAATCTTTGGTTGACTTGTTGACCATACGCATGCGAGGTGAAAAATAAATTACTAAAAATAACATCAGCTCCACCCTACATATTAAGTGTACGACCGAGCACTCATTTATGACCATTGACTCAAACTTTCGCTAAGCTGGGAGCTGCTACAAAACTAAATACAAATGTATCAAAATTTTAGCCAGCATGCCTCGACACAATGAAGCAGAAGTCCGGTTGCAAGTTAAAGAGCAGCTCTATTTTCACATTAAGGTGGCAAATCACCATTTGAGCTGTTTTAGCCGTTTTTGGGAGTTTTTATAAACTGGTTTGGTCATTAGAAAGCCTGTTCGCAAAAAGGAAGAAATTCGACAGCTTTGCATAAATTATGACGTCACACGTGACGTCATCGCACCAGAAATCCGCCAATTTTCAAACACGGATATCTCGTCTCATACATGGGTTTTTTCGTTCATTCAAAGAGTGTGTGACAGATAATAACCAAAATAAGGGTTTGTAATCACGAATTTGCTATATAATTGTTCAGTTTGATACAGTCTGCATTCAAAAATTGTTGGAATTTTTGCGCATAATTAGCTACCAATTAGTAACATAATACCCCTATCAACAGAGAACTACACTAAGGAGGAGAATTTCCCGACTAGAATCCCTGCATAATGGTCCAAGGCTCATGTTAAAAAAAGAATTTTGGAAATCGGATGACATTTGGCTATACTATGCGTGTTTGAAATCAGTATGAACACACCAAAATCCTCAAAATAAGAAAATCGCAATTAAACATTTCATGTTGTACCGAACTAGGCATAATATCATCTGAAAACATGGGATTTTAACCTACTTAGACCGGCCGATTCAGTTTTTTGTGGCCAGAATCCGATTCTATGGATCAAATAGTACTATAAACTGTGCCAAACTAATTTTCAGTTTTTTTCCTGATTTTGTCGAAATTCTAGCTTTCAAATGGTGATTTGCCACCTTAAGGTATTGGGAAATGCACTCGTCCTGTCCGCTCGCAGCGTGACACTGTGACGACAGCGCTAACCACTGCAGCGCAACTCAACGCTACAGTAACTACTCTTGTAAGAAAGTCGGTTTTACGTCATTTTTCCTGCGTTTCGCAGGCTCAGACGTGCTGATTCAACGTATTTCTACCACTACACACTCGTTTTCGAACCAGACTTAGTACTGGAGCAACGTAGCACTTTAAATTCCGGATGCCCTTCCTGACGAATACCAGCGGTGTTTCTATTCAGTTTTGAACTACAGACCTTTCGTATTTATTTCCAGACTTTTTCCTCAGAATGGGGGCATGGAGAGAGACTATACAGCCGGACAACTCACGAAGACTTGTGCAAGAGGTAAAAAAGAAAAAGTTGCCAAGGCGGTATCGAGTCAGTAGTAGCAAAGAAAAAAAAACGAGAAATGAGGTCAATTGGGAGGCCACTGGCACTGCAAGGCGATGGCATTCCCATAACCAAATCATAAACAAAATACTATCAATTTGTCATTACTTTGGTAGCCAATCGTACCATGCCACAAATCTGTTAAAAATGTCACGTTAATGACATGCAATCGAATCACAGCATTCTTACGAGTTTGAAATTCGTCCTCATTGCAGCGCCCTCTTCTTGATGCTGCATTTTCCTCTGCTGAGCTGCGACGCAAAAACGCGGACTTTCGATCCGTCATTTACTTTTTGAATCCACACCTCTCGTTCCGTTATTGCGGCAATCGCTCCGCTAATTCGCGTGCCTTCTTTGTGCTGTTCAAGAAACACAGGCTGGCCAGTATGATACCAGCGCTTATCATAGAAGAGCTTTCCATGTTGAATACGACATTCTACTTGATGACTAGGAGCAACAGTAGCGTTAGATTCGTGTGCCGCGGGAGATTGGCTCGTTTCTCCATTGTTCATCATCTAAACAGCATATAACGCACAATTAATTTTCTCTTGGACAGTGTATGATTTCTGGGCTTTAACACTTGGTTTGGAAATCCGCAAGCGCAAACAACCTTTTAGTAAAAGCGTCCCTCATTAAAAACGTACTTGTTGATCAAAACGTCACGAAAAAAGCAGGCGATCAGCGGTACACACACACAACATTTGCAACGCATAAGCTTTCGAAATTTCAGTAGAATCAAGTCAAAAAAACTTTTAATCTTTATGACAATTCGTTGGATTACAAATTTATAATATATCTTGAGATATCTCATCGAATAAGACAAATTCAATAAAATCAATTTTGTCTTTCACAGGCTATCTCTAGTTCAATTCAATCTATAAATTTGACCATAACGGCTTGTCAAGGCCAAAATCAATTTAATCAATTTGACTGAATTGATGAGACCTCAACGTACTGTATATTAACCTCGTCGAATACAGGAAAATTACGTAAAACAGAGGAGCAACTTGCGACGTGAAACTTGGTGGCCTTGGATGACAAACCTATCCGCTTTCATCTCGAAGAAACCGAACTCCATAACAAATTGCTCTACACACGTGAAATTAGAAAAATTTGCAACAAGTGTTCCTGTGAAAGTATTGATCTCCAAAAAAAAAGTCTTCACCATTTCTGAAGAACACTGCCACCAGCTACAGCTTCGAAGCTTAATTGCGCGTAGAAACAATATGACGTACAAATTTTGACAGGCCCGCTCAATATTCAAGAAGTTTGAAATTAGCCTGCCTGCAAAAAAGGCTACACACTCCTGACGTGAAACATTAACCCTTACTTTCAAGTCTTCTTCTATATCTTCATCGGCGAGCACAAAGTTAAGTTGAGTCGGACTTGGTTTTCTCCGCTTTTCATTCGGTACAGGCGCTGGCTCATTGGGACGGCGACGCAATTTTCTTGTGATAGTCTTTACTTCCATAGATGAAGAAAATGCACTTGTCAGTTCCAGAGTTGGTTTTTCATTTTCAATCTGTTTCTTTTTTTCCTAAAGACAAGCTTGGTTAAGTAAAAGAAGCGAGTTTAAAAAGGCGGTAAACATTGCTGCCGTAGAAATTATAAATACACACTCTATTTCTCCGATTGTCGTTTGCTTTTAGATATTATCACGTAAGTCCCCTTACACACAAAAATAAAGTTTCGAGTTACCACTTTATTGTAATCGTTAAAAGGAGTTACTGTTTTTTACCACAACTGCCACTGATGCTTTTATCGAGTTGCCGTATTTCACCATAATATATTCCGGTTTAAAGAAAATGTACTGCTGGGCACTCAAAAATATCGCACGTCATAATTATTGGCTTGTAAATTAAAAAATTTTTTAAAACCAACCAAATATTCAGAATTTGGATTAGGATTTTAAAGTCATCCAGTTTCGATATTTTCCCATGGATGATCCCCTTCGTGATTCTTGAACTTAAACCGAATAATATGATCGTGAATAGCAAATTAATGTAACTCCCGACGACGTGTTTAAAGAGGAGAAATAAACAAAGTGCAACCGTATAAAACGTAGTAAATAGCCGCATAAAAGTCTTTGAAACAACATTTTAATATTTTGTTTTTTGCTGATAGTTTTTGCTGTTTTAGTTGTTGCTAAAATCTCTGACCCAACATAGCCTTTCAGCTTTACTCCTTATCCGAACTCATTTTTGGAAAGAGGAGGGAAGTAAAGCAAAACATAACTTAACAGTCAAAATTTAGCTTGACTAACAGCAAAAAACAAAATATTAAAATGTTGTTTCAAAGATTTTCTAGAACCCAAGCAGTACAATTTTCAGCTAAAAAGTCGATCTGTGGTAACGAGAAGCTTGTCATCGGCGCAGTTGTATTCTTAAAAATAGACTGTTCTACTTTTGAATTTTAAAGAATACGTTTCTCTAATAAAGCTTTTTGAGTTCCTGCAACAGTGAAAGAGTTTTCGATTAAAAAGAGATAAGCTTAGTCTGCTGCTTCTATCAACTACAACCTTTAACTTTCAAAACACGGCATAGACCAGAGGTGTCAAACTAGAAGCCTGCGAGATGATTGTGAAATTCTTAATAAATTTCGGCATTATTGTTTCATTATCGAATAAACGTTTGACTCCCTGAACACACGCGACACTTGAGAGATAAAGACCTTTTTTTTTGGAGATAGACTTCATTTCGGTCTACATTTCTGATATCGTTGCCCGGAGAAGCGGCAATCGAAAATTTCATGCGGCCCTCAGCACAATTCCCAACATAAAATGTGGCCCCCAAAAGCCCAAGACCTGACATAGACTATTACCAGCACATCAGCGATGAGACTTTCTTTCAGCTCAACTTTCTTTTTTTCGAACTCATCGATTGCAGCATCTTGATCCTTTTTGAATTCTTTTTCAATCTGAAATGAAAATTTTTTTGTTAGTTTATCATTGCCAAGTAAAAATATTGTTTTATATCAAACAAAATAACACAAATTAACTCATATGCACAAGAGGCTGAAAATTAGCTTTTTGAAAATCAATCCGTTGTATTACTTTAAAACACTTTGACAATTAATAGATCATGAAAATTGATAATATTCAGTATTCACACAAGCCAACCAAGCATTTGCTATAGAGTTAAAGCATTTGTAAAAAATAAATTAACTATAGTTATTCCCTTAATTTTTGACATCCCAGCTTGACATGTCTTGCTAATAACCTGGTTATTTGATCTAGCTACAAAGTGCTGATATTGTAAACCAGCAAGGACAATGACTATGAAAACTGGATTAGCTGATCCAGCAATATTGGCTACTCAATTATTTAATTGATGATAAGAATGCATTACAAAAATAAGTATAATATAAAAGCTATAATCAAAAAAAATACCTTGCTAAGTAGAAAAGCGTGGTATGTTTGAATTTGTTTCTGTCTTTCTTTAAAAATCTGCTCCAACTTTTTCTGTTTGCGAACAAATTCTGGGAGCACTCCAGACTCAAGCTGGGCAATCTGTTGCTTGATAAGAGCAAGCTTCTCTCGATACATTTGCTCTTTAATCTCTGTTGCTTCTTCTTGTTTTGCTCGGTCTGTTTCACTGGCATCATCAGTGTCTTCATCTGCTGAAAGTGCTGCAATATTATAATGATAAACGGCTTAGTTTTAAAACAAAAAATCTACCACTCTGCTCTAAAACGCTGGCACCCTTTACATTGTTGTGGGTATCAATCTTTTGATAGCCAGGTGAAAATTAAAGAACTATGGTTGTAAGCAAAAAATAATACAAAAACATCATGAATCTCATTGTTAAGAGTAAACTTTAATTTCCTTGAGAGCAAATAAACAATAAAACATATATGCCTACAGTAGTGTTAAAACATTTTGTGTGCCAAAATCTGCCGTTTTTCTAGACAATTAAAATAAACTTTGCTTTAAATGGGGTTTAGTAGTTTTGCACCTAGTCTTGATAATCACAAACGTATAGATATGAAATTTTTTTCCAGAATCTTCCTACGACAACACTACTAAAACTTCTAAAAACATGTTTGCAAATAACAACACACGCTACCACTCTTTTTTGGCACAACTGCATTTAATGACATCACCCTTGCTTTTTTGAAATTAAGTGGACCACATAATAAAAGCATGAACTAAAAAAGGCAAATATCTTTTAAAGTTTGAAAACTCATAACCACGAATATTGAGCTTCCATCCATCAAGCAACAGTCTCCTTTAAATAAGTTCTTTTGATAATCAATTTGAATACTGTCACCTATATATCATGGCATGTTTTAAGAAAAACAGGCTAACGGTACTTTAATATTTTCTGATGCTCTTAAAGCCACACCAAATTGCAATTTGGCATAAGCAATGAGGTCCTGCTAAATACTAGATGCTTGAGGTCAATACTCCCTCTAATTTTTATTTCATCATGAGCAGGAAAAATTTTTGAAGTGAGCGCTCTTAATAAAAATCTAAATTTGTATTGAAAAAATAATTAAATTTCATGTGCAGCATTATTTTACCTGTGTGCACATGCACAAAAGCACACCTAACAGGGAACACTGCTTGAGGTGTAAACTAACCCTAATCCTAACCCTTTTTATGCACATGATGGACGTGGGACATGGCAGACATGTACTTATTAATGCAATTATGAGCAATCTTTTATCTTGGAGAATTTTCACTTTTAAGTTTGAATTAATCTACATCCAGATACAGCAAGATGAACACAGTGCCAGACTTTAAATCAAAAGACAACAAGTCAAGTGCTAATATAATGTTACATAGCATACAAGTTCTAGGTTCAAGATAAAACTTTGGCTGATGTTAACCACAATATGCAGGACTACTGGTGAAACAGATCAAATGACACAGCCAAAACTGACCACACAACAAAAATACCCTGCTAATAATGAGACTAAAAATGCGTATTGCTTGATGAGACAGCAGCAAAAAGGTTATACTCAACAAGGTATGTATTACTTGACTGAGACCATAAGATCACTTCACAGTTTCCCACATCCTTTATTCATGCTATGTTTGATGTGTAGAATAGGTATTTGTTGCGGATGATTTTTAGTTTGAATAGGTATGCACACTGGTGAACAGCATTAAGTGTAGACTAAAGATTATATGCTTCTAAATTTCACACCCAGCTAACATACCAAAAAAGCAACCACCTTCACTTAAGTGCAAAATTTAGAATTGTAGGTAACAACTGCATCATAAAACATTACTAGCCTATGCTTAAGAGGTGCACATGTGGCGATTTTTAGAACATGTACCAATACCTTGAAACAAAGTTGGCTTTTGCATAAAAAATCACTAACTGCCAACTTGTCATAAATAGCTGAAAGGCAACTTCAGAACTATGCCAGTGCTGCTGGCACAGTGTACAGTTACCATGAATAGGAAAAATTGAAATAAAATAGTTTTGGCAGTGGCTATTTTGCCGTCAATGGCATTTTACCCTCAGAGACTATTTTGCCATGAGTTATTTGTGATTGGTCAATCTTAATGACGTACCATACTAAACATGCGACTTTTGATCGTCTCTGATTGGTCAATTTTAAAAACAAATTAAAAAAATTTTGCATCCCCAGTGAAAACTCCCCCACCCTGTACACTCCCTTCCAGTGTACATTGCCCCATACATTTACATACCGGGCCTGGCCCTACAGTGTACACTGCCCTTTCTTTCAATGCTCTGCCAGCTGAGATTTGAACCTGCACCCATGGTATCTCAAGACCAGCGCACTAACCACTACACCACAGTGTCACTGGCTGAAATGTAGCAAATATGGCAATATAAGCACACGTCAATGATTATGGCAAAATAGTCTCCAAGGGTAAAATGCCGTTGATGGTAAAATAGCCATTACCAATAGTTTTACAAAGTGTACAATAACCACATAAGCCAAGTCATTGGAGGGTTAAATGCACAATCATTTTTACCATAAACATTGCTTACATCTACTCAAACATATTACCACAATGAAAGAGCACTGGTTGTGAACCAAATTTGGTTAAAATGTTACATCTAACCTAAGGTAACTTACTTTGCTTTTTAACCAGAGAAATTGAATCATCCTCATCATCTATGCTATCATAATCATCACCATCAGCCATTTTAATAAACGTCATTGAACTAAAGTAAAGATCTGATAAAAAATTTTCAAGGAGTATAATCTAACAGGCTTAATCATCTTAGGTTCAATTATAAGCAGCTAAGAAATAAGTCTATAAACAGATAGACTGCAAGCAACAGCACCAAGCATAATGTGAAAACTGCGAGGCTGGTTTGTCACCGAAAATAGCAGGAAAGTCAAATAAATCAAAGTCAAATCAAATACCGGTATATACCACTTAACCTATGCCAGAGATGAAGGGCTATACCTAAATCTCCACCTAATTCAAACGAGAGTACAAATTTTTAAAAAGCCATAGCTAACTCAAATGAATGCTATCTCAACAAAAAATTTAGGTCTAAGTTTACTGGTTAAAGAAATCGCCTTGACATAGATCAAATTCAAACAAAACCTGAGCACAACAGGAATGCCAAAACCCTAAGGAAACTTTGATGAAACAAGGATATAGAGAAAATCTTAATCTTTAAACTCAATAATTTATTGGATGACAGCATTGGTTTCCAATCTTGTTTGAGGTATTCCTCCCTTGCACAGGCGGCCAAGATTAGGATTTTAAGAGTTGGATCCGGCAAAATTTGCAGAAAATTTCGAATTTGAGAGTGAATCTGCTATCCAATTTTTGAACAATAACATGATTAATTCAGCATCAGGAGTGAAACATTCTAGCTGAATACCTAATCAGAAATAGCCTACATTGGTAAAACGTCAGAAATTAGTCAATCATTCATGACAACACATTGCTTAACAATTATGTTACAAAAATACTAGCAGTCCTGAAACACAAATGTTCTACTAAATGCATCAAAAGTTAATTCTTGTAAACTCAAAAGTGTGGGGATTCCTCACTTAAACATATAAAATTCTTTCCTGGAAAAGAATTGCTCCCCAACTAAAAACCACAGAAAAAGTTAAGAAAATGCATGGAATAAATCTGAAACACAAATGTTCTACACAGTAAAACTAAATTAAAATTTTGCCAGCTACAAAACGTGAAAATTCCCCTCCTAAATAGATGAAAATCTCTCCCCGGTAAGAAACCATCGGATTTAACCAACTAAAGTAACACTAGTTGCACGATAATTAATTAATTCAAGATCTGGTATAATACTCAACAAGGGAAATGAACCTCAGGTCTACTGATTACGAAGTGGATGCTCCAGCTGCCATCGAGCGGCTTAGACGTTGTTACCGGCGCGTTGGCGTAGCGATTTGAGCTTCCGTTTTGCAGTCCGTACACCTGGGCTTCATTTCCCTTGTCGAATCATATCAAAAAACGTTAAAAAATGGTTTCCATGGCTTTTGGGTTGGGCGCTCAGCACAAATGGGATAGTGTGGAGAACAAACAGACCAGTTCGCTTGTTCTGTCCTTGTGCTAGACACGTAACCGGATATCTCCATCTCTATGTGGCAGACAAGTGGTGAGGCCGAGTATTCAACTCGCTGTGATGGCCCAGTCTAAACTAAAACAAGCAAACATAGCCAGCTGATATAGATGAGAAAAAAAGAAAACATATAGCTTTTATTTATTTATTTTTTTCTTTGCCATATTTATCCTCCATTCACGAGAAAACAATGTATCGCTATGCTTTGGACGGTAAGTCCGCAGTTGCTTGGGAGTTGCCATTTTCTGGTCACCTGTCTTCCACATGAAGGTGGAGCGTCTCGTTAAGTGCCTTGCCCAAGGACACAGCATGCAAACTTGCCGGTCTTGTTTTTCATAACCTCCCCTAAATGCCGAGCGCCAAGCAGGGAAGCTATAGATACCATTTTTTAAAGTCTTTTGGTATGATTCGACAAGTGGAATGAACCCCAGGTCTACCGACTGCGAAGCGGACGCCCTATAACCACTACGCCATCGCGTTAGTCTCAAACAAAGAAGAAGATTAAAACATTTTGAGTGCAATTTTTATGGGTATTTCGCATTTCCTTGCAAAATACAAAGCAATTTTATCAAAAAATGCAAATATTGAAAGTAAACCACCGTTTGCATGAAATGGTCAATTCATGTCTTCAACGAAATTTTTGTAAGATTAATGCGAAAGAGGGCTTATGGATGTAGTGTCAGCAACATAGATCTTGCGTTGACGCCGTTGAGTAGTGATTAAACTTATGCTGGTTTCATATGGGGTGCCAACTCTAAAGTACGTGATGAAGTAAAATTTTGTGGAGTTTAGGACAAATCATACAGCAACGAAAACGCTTTTCCTTTTCAAATACAAATCATTCATCAACGAAGGGTTTTTCCTTTTCAAAGACAAATCATACAGCAGCGAAACAATTTTTCATTTCCAAGGACAAATCATACAGCAACGAAACAATTTTTCATTTCCAAGGACAAATCATAGAGCACCGAAAACACGATCAAGTGCGGTCTGTAAAATAGCGCTACTTGTGAAATAGTGCCTTGAACAAAATACGAGTATGTTCGGAAACTGTCATAAAAATTGAGAAGCGGCGAGGTTCGGTTTACAGTAACTAGGCTTCGTTTTGCTGTTGCAGGCTATCCCGTTTTGGAATGGCTAATTTGTGAATTGCATATTGTCGGCTCTTTTTGTTTGGTCTACGAAAAAAATCCCTCAAGCTGAAAATACTGACTCGTCAACTGGGATAACTCTTGTGACATCGTGTGTTGTAAACGTTTGCAATCTTCGTACAGAGTAGAAATTTTTTGATATAGGCCTACGAGATGAAGTTGTTACTTAAATTGATGCTGCTTCAAGACGAATACGAAATAATAAAACAGCAAAGACGAAATAATAAACAGCAAAAACTATTCAACCTCACCAATATCCAGTTCCAGGCATGACTAAGCTCTATGTCAATGAAAATCTAACTCAGTACAGGAAAAAACTGCTTTGGAAAACTAAAGAACTGACAAAAAATATCATTATGCATACTTGTGGACCACAAATGGTAAAATTTTTGTGAAAAAAATGAGAAGGACGAACCAAGAATCATTCAGAGTGAAAATGATTATCAAAAACTGGTGGTGGAACTACATCCTACGGCTACTGAGGAAAACTTGATAAGCAAGTAGAGTACTTATCATAAAATTTTTGTTTATCAGGTGTTTGCTATCTACTGATCCAATGAGTATTAAAAATAATATTGAATCTAATACTGATTTAATGACGTTTCCTAACTCTAACATCAGAGATTGTAAATATTACACTTTGCTAGAACTTGCTGAAGTGATGAAATCCAATAAAAGAAATGAGATAATGGTAATACATTTTAATTTAAGATCATTGCCAAAAAATAAATATAAAATTGAAGATTTTTTGTTGCAGTTGCCTAATTTACCACATATAATTGCTGTAACAGAAACCAAGCTAAACTCCTCTAATCTTGATCAAGCTGAACTAGAAAATTATCATTGTGAGCATATTGATCCTGCGTCAAATGCTGGTGGTGTTGGTGTGTATATAAGAAATGATCTAAAATATCTTTTAAAATCTGATATCGTTGTAAATAGTGAAGACTGTGAAAATATTTTTATTGAAATTATAAACAAACCAAGTAAAAAACGACAAAAAAATATACTAATTGGCATAATTTATAGACATCCCAAAGTTTCCTTCACCTCATTTCAAAATAAACTTTGTGAAGTAATGCTTACTCTTGACCACAGCAATAATTCTTTTTTTTTGCTAGGAGATTACAATATAGATTTATCCAAACAAAACATTGAGCCTAAAGTGAGGAATTATATTAATGAAGTATATTCTTCTGGATGCTGCTCACTAATTAACAAGCCAACCAGAATAACTTCCATATCATCAACTATCCTAGACCATGTATACACAAATTCATCAGAAAAAGTATGTGCATCAGGTATCTTAGTGCTAGATGTGTCTGACCACTTGCCTACCTTCTGCACTATTCAAAATAACTTTTATAAACCTTTTAAACTGAAAGAACAAGTACATGATATGAAACATTTCAATGCTGAGTCATACTGTGAAGATGTTAGCTACCGACTGAAAAAGCTGAAACAACTTTCTGACCCTAGTACAAAAATGAGCAAGTTTTTAGATGTTATTGCCAGCGCTACCAACGATCATGCTCCTTTAAGGCTACTTTCTCGAAGAGAAATGAAAATAAAATCAAAACCATGGCTCACTAAGGGATTGCTAAAATCTATTTCAACAAAAAATGCACTGTTCCAAAAATGTTATAAACAGAACAAAATACAACTAATAACCCATTACAAGATATATTTGAATAAATTAACCAAACTCAAAAGAATAGCAAAAAAGAATTACTATCAAAAAGAAATACAAAAACAAGATGAATCTAAACAGTGGAAAATTATTAATGAAATACTTGGGCACAAAAAAAATAAACATAAAATTGTATCTACCATTACAGATGTAAACAATAGAATAGTAAGTGAAAATACAGAAATCTGCAATGTATTTAATAACTACTTCACAAATGTTGGGCCCTCAATGGACGCTAAAATACCAAATACCCAATTAAAAAAGTTTAGCACAACAAACGTAATGAAATCATTCTGTTATGATCCCATAAGTCCAGAAGAAGTTCTTTTGCAACTTCAACAACTTGGCACATCAAAAGCTAGTGGACCTGAAAACATACCAAATAAATTCTACAAACTACTGGCCCCTATAATTTCACCATTTTTGAGTGAAATATTTAATGGTTGCTACGAGAAAGGGGATTTTCCATTTATATTAAAACATGCAAAAGTAATTCCTATTCATAAATCTGGTCGCAAAGATATAGTTAGCAACTATAGACCAATCTCGATATTGTCAACTGTTTCAAAAATCTTTGAAAAGTTGCTATATTTTAGACTTGAAAGTTTTTTTACCACTCACAAACTCATCACACAGCAGCAATTTGGATTTCGTCAAGGATATTCAACTGAAATGGCCATAACAGATCTTCGAAATATGTTACAAAATAATTTAGATAATGGTTATTTTACTTGCTGTATTTTTTTGGACCTTTCTAAGGCTTTTGATACAGTAAATCATAGAATTCTGTTGGATAAGCTCCACAGTTATGGAATTAGAGGCAATATGCATAAACTTTTGACAAGCTATCTACAAAATCGCAAGCAGTTTACTGTTTGCAATAATATAAAATCTCAAATAAATACTATCGTGTGTGGTGTACCACAGGGTTCTACACTTGGACCTTTACTGTTTTCATTATATGTCAATGATCTACCACTACACACCAAATTTCATGTTAATTTATTTGCAGATGATACCGTGTTAATACTCAAAAATAAAAATCACATTAACCTTCAAACTTTAGCTGATCATGAACTCACTATCATCAATGACTGGATGAAATACAATCGATTGTCTTTGAATTATAAAAAAAGCGTTTACTTTATCTCTGCTCCCAAACAAAAGAGAGTTGCACTACAAAACTTTCAACTTCATGTTGGTGGGCATAAACTTTCAAACACAGATTGTGTAAAATATTTGGGAGTATTTATCGATAATAAAATAACCTGGAAAGAACAAGTGTACCATGTAGTAAACAAACTTGCTAATGCAGCTCGAATCCTATCCAAAATGAGACACTATGTGAACAAAAAAACGCTAGTTAAACTATACTATAGCTTTGCCTACTCACATCTTAAATATGGAATTCTAGCATGGGGTACTGCTGCAAACAACCTATTGCAGAAAGTCCAAGTAGTCCAAAACAGAATCATTCGAATTATGGAATTCAAAAGTCTTGCAAACTGTGTCACAATGAACACTTTGTATAAATCTTTGAATATTTTACGACTTAAAGATATTTTCGAATTAGAAATAGCAAAATTCATGCACTCGTTTCACCATAACAAGATTCCAGAAAATTTTAATTCTTACTTCAGAACTGCATCACAACAGCATACTCATTTAACTAGGTCAATTACAAATAAAAATTACTTTTTAAAAAGAGTCAACACTAAATATGGGCAATCTTCTTTTAATTTTCATGGAGTAAAAATTTGGAACAAAATTCCACTTTTATACAAATCTCTGTCTTGGCATAGTTTCACTAAATATTACTCAAGTTTATTATTAAAGCAATACTAATATTGCAATCTCTGATACCACGTTAATCATATACATAATAGAGCTACTACACAAAATAGTAGTAGTGGTGCTTCTGTTCTGGCCTGATGCATATGTGATACTAGTTTTACTCTGGCCAGATGTACATAGTTTTGCTGTAGCTTTGCTGTGCATATGCTTTTGCTTTGTGTCTTACGCTTTTGCTGTTATACTATAAGTAATTGTGATGCAAGAAAGGGCAGTTTGACTAGATGATCACTAGTGATCTTTCACTGTCCTGTTCAAATCTCGTACGTTTATTTGAACGAAATAAAAGTTGTATTGTATTGTATTGTATACGACATGCTAATGCGTTGCTACAAGACTGTATGCTGTTGAAGACACGACCAAAAATAATGAAATGAATAAACACGAAATGCAAAGATAATTTTATTGCACAGCAAGTCGTATCGTCAATGAAATAATCTTTCGTTTTAGCCTACGAAATTCAAAACTGTTTGCTGCTGTTTGTGCGCTTCAAGCTGAAATTAGCAACTTTTTGAATTAACAGATATTGAAGCTTTTTTGGATTTGGCAAAATGCACAATTGTGACAGCAAGCTTTGATGTCGCTAAAAGGTATGTTGCGAAATCCCACAGTGATGACAAGTCCGCGATGGCAACAATCAAGTTCCTTTCTGAACATGGTGAAGCATTTAAGGCAATGCCTATTGTACGAGAGAATGTCTACTTCTACATCTTGCACTATCACTTTTTTAAAAACATTACGCAAGCTTCAGGCAATCACGCAATCTTATCATTAGGGCGATTTAAGATCAATAAGTTACCGTACTTTTTTTGCTCGTAGAGTATAATACTCGTACAACAGACGTGAAAGCAAAATTTCATGGCTGTAGGGTCAATACTAACGACGTTAAAAAGTTTCAAAAAGTTACTGTTTCTGATTCTAGGTCAATTTTTATTTCCGTGTGTTTTTAGCATAATTTTTCAACATATTTATCACTTTTACTCCAGAAAAATAAATATTAAAGATGTTTGATACTGCCAAGACTCTTAATACAACTTGTGATGGTGCGAACCAACCAACAGCCGCTTCAGTAGAGCGCAGTTTTTCAATGCTTTTTAAGCCAATCACCAAAGACCAAAATTTCCCGCCAGAAAACAGAACAGATTACATGTGTGTGCATTATAATTTAAGCACCAATTGCGCAAACTGGATTTTTTTTTGAATCTGCTCTATTTTTGTGTATTTTTTAGTTCGTTGAATCAAGCCAATGACGCTACTTTAAAAAAAATAAAGTCACTTTTTCAAGATGTTTAGGTTAGAAAAAAATTGCCCTATTTACCACATTAGCTCCATATTTACCATTACACAATTGACTCTATTGATTGATTTATTCACATCATCACAAGTTTTGGTTTAATAAAAAGAGTTACTTCTTTGTCAGCTTTCACTAAACAATGCCCTTGAAGTATTTTTATTGTATAGCTTACAAAAACACTAAGGGTAGCAAACCAGCAATGCATCAAACTACATGGTTGCACTTGTACAATTTCAGATACTCTTTATAACAGAAAAAATAGACAATGCTATCTCCTATTATGCCTCACGAAGTTATTTATCTAATATACAAAGCACAATTCTGTCTGTCTGTCTGTCTGTCTGTGTGCCTGTCTGTTTTACCTCCTCTAAAACTGCTATTAGTACAAGCATCAAACTTGGTACGATTGATTACCACCCCGTGGTGAATGTCATAAGGGTATTCGTGACGTCATCATGACGTCTTAACCAAAAATAATTTTTTTAGAAATTGCATTACTTAACAGGGGACAACCACTTTTTGCTCAAACGAAGACCACCTTTCGACTTACCACATTTCAAAAACTTTAATTTCTTTGGGGTCTAAAATGATGTCACCATCAATGATTCATTGAACAATCTGTTTTTGTTCTTTCTCGAAAAGTACTC
Source organism: Trididemnum clinides (assembly GCA_963675345.1). Taxonomy (NCBI): domain Eukaryota; kingdom Metazoa; phylum Chordata; class Ascidiacea; order Aplousobranchia; family Didemnidae; genus Trididemnum; species Trididemnum clinides. The sequence continues at coordinate 8,710,631 of OY776286.1, forward strand.
ATCGCAGAAACGCGATTAAACGTTTTTTTTAGGAGATATTAATAAAGTGTTTTTGATAAAAACAACTTCACAACAATTAATGTTCATTTGATTATGCTACAAGCACTTCTTTATCTAAGCATTTCAAGCTATCTAAGCATTTTTTTTCTCTATTTCGCTTGCACGCTTAAACTGGGTCCATGATGTCATAATATGTCACGTACGATTAACACAAATGTTTGCTACGAAGATCATAATATCAAGATGTTTTCAAAAATTGCAACTTTTTTGCAAAATTAGTTTATTAAAAAACTGATTTAAGACCGCATTTCTCAACCGATTTTCAAACTTTATTCAACAAATTAAAGTTTATTTCAAGGCAATTCCGATAGTGTATAATACGTACAATTAATATTAGTTTTTATACTGAAAGAACTGAACTTTTAGACTTGTGGTGTAAATTTTATCGCTGCCAAAATTGGAGAGCTCAGTAAAAGCAGGTGACTTTAATAGAAAAACGTTGTAATAAAGTACTAACAATTACTATCCTTAAAAAGCTTAGGAAATTTCCTTTCCAGCAATATGTAACTCCAATTACTTGAGGCTAAGGATTAGTTTGTAATGGCTAATCAAATCTTGGTTGCCATACATGATGTTTCATTTTTAGTTGTACAATTTTCCTACTAGAGTAAACAAACTTGCAATTATAGTAATGCAAGTGGCTAGCGATGCACTTAGCAAACTGCAGACAATGACACTGTTTCAACCTATCAGGTCTCTTCAGTTCAGTTAGTGACCGACCAGAAGCTAGAGGCTTTTAATAAAGCATAGTTTAGACCGCCACACTTGTGGGAGCTATACTAGATCTACTTGGTGGAAGGTCTGTCAGTACTCTGCGAAGCCGTATCACCAGTGAATGAGTGGAGATTGTCGCAGGTGCACTAAGTCTAGCAACTGCTATTACAATAGTGCTGTCATAGCCTAGTGGTCACAAGCTCTAATAGTAAATGCAAGAGGCTAGCGATGCACCTAGCAAACTGCAGACAGTGACACTGTTTCGGCCTATCAGGTCTCTTCAGTACAGTTAGTGACCGACAAGAAGCTAGAGGCTTTTAATGAAGGTCCCACAGATCCCACAAGTGTGACGGTGTAAGCTATGCTTTATGCTTTATGATTTATAAAATTACGAATGGTAGTTTGTGTCATCGTTCTTTTTTTTTGAATACTTCCAGTCTTGATTAATAAGCCAACACGATTACCATTACATGTACAGGAGCTATGGATTATATTTAGTAAAATATTTTGTTGTGGTTCTAACAAATGTTTGTACGAAGGAGCTGGCGCAGCTGCATTAATTGATACGTTTTAAATCGGCACGGGTGATAGTATGCCCTGCCGGGGGTTAAATCGCATCATACTCAAGAGAAATATTTTTTCTAATTTGCTTGATAATAGCTTTATAGAGCTACCGGGTCAAACCTGAAAATTTGGGAAAATCAAAAACTTATTTAACTTCTATGAGCATACCTAAGCTAGGAAAAATAAATATGAATCATAATTCGTAGCCAGCAGGGACTTAAGAAAGTTTGAGGCGAAATCAAAATTAACGTCACTATGTTAAATCGCACCACATGGAAGATATTATTGGCATTTTGCTTTATAATAGCTACATAGAGCTACCGGTGTCAAACCAAACATTTGAGGAAAAGTAAGAAGACTTTAAACTCCCCAGGGCACGTCAAGCAGGGAGAAAAGAACATGCTATATCATGCGTAGCCAGCGAGGACTTGAGAAAGTTTAAGGGGAAATCAAAAGAAAACAGCGTCACTGTGTGAAATCGCACCACACGAAAGACATTTTTGCCCTTTTGCTTTAGAATAGCTTAATATCAGAAATGTAATCCCTACTTCCAAACTACAGGAAACGCAAGGCTCCCTTGGGTTCGTGTCATCAATGAACAGAGCACATAGACCTAAGGCATAACCAAGATCTTGAAATGAGATATTCTATTAGGAAAGGGAGCACAAAAAGTCGTAAACATCTTATGTGCAGAAAACACATAAACGTTTGGTAACTCTTCCTACAAGAACCTGATAGGTGAAGCCAGCTTGGCCAGCTAAACCAACACTCTCAAATGAACCAACATTCTCAATTATGCTGATACACTGTCGGTTATGGTATTTATGTCATTTATGTCTACACTCTGCATTATTGTAATAAAATCCAAGAAAAAAATCAACATAAAACCATAACCATAACAATTTGTAAAACTGAATATAGAGAAAACAATAGCCGCTTTTGTCGCTATGTCGGAAACAAGGTTAATAGCGCAGCCAAATTAGAAACTAAATACCACAAATATAAATAGGAAAGCGGCAGCACCAATTGGCAAAATAGGCTTACCATTAAATAGTTTTTTTCTATAATTGTGAAAGCGACCACTATTTTGCCACTACAATCAGTCTTGATTATGTACTATCCTTGCTCCCTCACAAGTATCAAGATACCTTGTGGCAAGATTCTTTGAGAGCATTGCCAGTTATGATCAAGAGAATATGATAATCACAAGTTTATAAACAAGAATTGTGAAAGTGCATAAAATTCATTAACTTTTCGTTACTGCTCACACAAGAGCCGGATGGGAGAAGCCGGTTGAACCGAAGTATTAAACCCGGATACTACTGATGGAGGGCCTCTGCCTGGCGACGCCGGCAAAGCCGGTTAGTGAATAAATAAAAACAAGCATTTACAAAAGTTAGACCACATTTCTGTGTCCAGCAGATAATTTTTTGTTTTGGATCTTTTTGTTAATTTTTTCCAATTTTTGTCAAAACAAACAATATTTTTCATGAATATTGCTTAATCTTACTGTCAGTTTTGGATGTGTTCCAGCAGCGATGCTAATATATTTTACGCTTTGTCTATAAGAGTATAATAAAATGGGAATAATTAAGCGCGAGAGGTGGCAGTAGTACTTTTTTGGGCTCAACCAACGATGCTTACTTCGCGTTATACTGTAAGTCTCAATATTGTGTCTGGATCTGGAAGGCCAATTTCTCGTGCAGTAGTCAAGGACAGGATTTATGCTATGAAAATCGCAGAAGTAGCAAGCCAGCTTCTTGAAAGCTCGTTGAAGCCCCATTAAGTAGGTCACCATCTTTAAATTGCCAATGAACTCCCAGTAGTATTGTATATATTTGAGAGAAGTTAGCAGGATTTTTACGTTCCCATAATTCTATTTTATGTGCACTAAATGAGCCTAAGGTATGGATGGGCACTTGTTTGTGTTATGCAATAAGACAGCTTTGAGAATTCTTGACGAGCTGTCCATAAAAAGTCGCCAATCACAAGTATTTCAGGGAATTCCAATAAGCTTCAAAAAGCCATTTTGTATCGTGGCAGTAGCACAACCAACTTAGGAGGACAAAACGTTGAAAAACCACATTGTCTCTTTCTCTGGGAAGTAATTCAAAAGTCCTCATTACGTAAGTCGTATTATTTCAATTAATGCTAAAAGCTGGACACTGGACTTTGTCGGTGTCATCTTTATAATGAAGTCAGAAATATCTTCATGATTTGGGTGATAGCAACGCTCTTCATCCCCCCCACCCGAGGTCGAAAACGCACAAAAGAAGATGATGACGATGACGCACTTTTCTCCTTGTCAAAATCCACAGAATTTGCCTTTGGTAGATGACCTCTTGTAAGTGCTTGTGGCACAACTGCAAAGGATGATGAAATGTCTGGATACTCGATGGAAGGTAGATTTTTTCCCTTTCTTTGTTTAGTGGGATCACAATACAGAAGTAGCAATCTGTATGATGATCTAAAAGCTCACGTCAGATACGGGGGATAACGAAATGCATAGCTCTTTTTTCTCCACTTAAACGAGCTTCAAAAATGCGGCAACAGTATTCAAAGATGGCACATGGTACCCAGAGTTTATCTTGGCGTTCCGATGTAAGCAAGACAAGCTTCTCTTGCACGAATACCGTCATTCAAACAGTGCTTTTTGAGACTTTTTGCAAAACATTTACTGCACACATAGCAGAAAAAATCGGCTGAATATTTGCAACCACACGTAGTCATAGCACAATCTGTAAAGAATGTGCTACACTAAATTATAACTTAAATTGTTACACTAAAAATAGGAGTTTATTATCTGTACAATACCTAACTAAGTAAAGAAAATACCAAAAATAACAAATAAAAAATATTGAAAACTAAAGATAATTTTTCATAAACACCAAGTTTTTAGACGATAATTTTATTTTCCAATGCTTTCATGTGTAAAAAAGTAATCAGTAACTGCAGATTATTTCCGAGAAACAAAAACAAAGTTTTTTTTATTGTACAATCTAGTTAATAGCTCGTTTAGGTTCTATCATTTAGTAAAACCTGCATATCAAAATTCACTCTTAAGTACTTTAGATTGTAAACGATTAGCATGCGATCCAGTCGAGAGGACTGGCAGAATTAAACTGTTTTGAAGTTGGGGTCGCCTATAAAAAAGTTTGAGGACCTTTGCATTAACCATCAAACGGTCATTTGGCTTAAAATAACCAAGAGCATGCTAGTGCTTGAGGAAAATTTAAAAGTAGTCCAAAATCATTAGGAATAATTAAGTGAAGAAAACTAAACTTTTTCTTGTCTATTGTGCAAAGAAAAAGTACTTGTCATAAACATCATCATAGGGATCCATTCTAAGAAGCTGCAAAGAGGGCGACGGCACAAACAATATGCAGACAATTTTAAATCTAGGTTTCGTACCAATTTGATCAATGCCATCCGCAAAACTAGAGGAGATAGATGAAGGACCCCTCTCCTGCAATCGTAAACAGCCGGCTTTGATGAGCGAGAATGCTGAAGAAGAAATGCCGTTGATGAGATTAGCCCAACTAACTGTCGCTCAACATTTAGAAAGGACATAAAACTCACAAAACCGCTCGATATGAAGTACGATACGCTCACCAGATTGAATCACTGATAAATGAATGTAAAATGCATGCCCCACCCAGCAAGATTTCTTGATACTGTACGCATTTCTAAATTCTAACAATGCTTTTTTGTCTACTATTGCTTTTCAAGAATGCTGCTAGGTCTCGCCATAGGCTTATATATGTTACTTATGAAACCGGCGCCTCGAAGTGCTTGCAAATTACTCAAAGCAACATTTGAAATTGATTAGTTCAGAAAACACTAGTATCTAAATACCGGTTTATCTATTCGAATGTAAACATACATGCCGGAAAAATTCCCACCGCACGCCACAGCAAAAAAATATATCAATTTTAATTGCAGAACTAACAGACCAATGGACCCCATGATAAATCGATAAAGAAACATCCACGGCAAAATACCTACTTCATTGCCTACTACTTTTGCAAGAATGCAGAGGTTTGCTGTTTCTTACGGTTTACAGCATCACTGCTAAAAAACTGTAAAATTCTGGAAGGACTTTGTCTAGACACGCAATCATCATTGATAATGAGTAAAGAATAGAACATATGTCCGATTTTGTCTACTTGGGAAGCTTGTTCTCAGAGGATGGCTTTTGTTAGAAAGAGGCAAAAACAAAACATCAGGGGCCAAAGTGAAGTTTTGTAAAAAACGAAAAGTTCGGGGTAACTTGCTTCTTTCCTTTGTTTTTTACCGTTAAGTAATTTGTAAGTGCCTCCAAGCCAACCTTCTACTAGATTAATCTCTCTTCCACGAGATCCCAATAGATCTTCTAAATGGATTCCTGACTGTCCCTGACAAAGTTTTTCCCAAGCAACCACCCAGATGACTTTTCTACCGTCCGCCTAAAATCTTTTACGATGAACAGGTGGAGCGATGATCAATAGCGTTTACCTTCTGAGGGACAAACCTCTATTGGTTTGATCTCTCAACAACCTGCTCAAGCAATCTCAGTTTTCTCAAACCCTCTGTGACTAGTCTCTTTTCCTCTTGGCCTTTTCCCTGCCCAACTGATTTACTAGACCCACAGTCCACTGTCTGTAAAAACTTTGAAAGCTTAATTTTCAAAAAATGTCTTTATCTATAGTCGAAACTAAAGATATTTTTAACCTGGTGTCAAAAATTTCAACAATCGTCACAAAACTCACTTTTCAAAGGTTGATCTCCAAAAAAAGCATCTTAATCTTGTTTTGAGACAACAATGCTTTTATTCAGCACAACCTTTTCTCATACAAAACAAAGTGTTACACTTATGACTTAAACCATGGTCAAACCGTTCCATTCGTTATCTCTAAATCGTTTTTCATCTATTAATTTATCAAAGTTGGTGTTTCGGAACAAGCTCTTTGTTCAATGCAGTGGTGATTTGATCGTCCGCATCAAATGCAGGGTGTTCTTGTCAAATCTCAACCGGATCATGACAAAAAATTTTTAAAAATGTTATTTACAGCTTCCTGCTCGGTGTTAAACACAAAAATGTCAATGAGAAGAAACCGCTGTAAGTTTGCCAGTTTTACCTTGTTAGGAAAGGAAGTTGGCACTCATGGAGGTCAATCGTGGCCCATGAAAGGCAAATGATGAGACTGTGCAGTTGTCCAATCGCGATGGTTCAATCTGACAAAAAACTAGGAAACAAAACGTGACTTCACGGGCATGAAAGAATGAAAGAGTTTGATTTTTTTGAATTCTGATTGTTTGCGGCCATCTTTCTCCTTGTTTGGTTATAAGCCCCTTCTTAGGAGTCACTTTATAATGTCCACTAAGCAGCAAATATCAAATTATTTTGCTTTGCTCTCGGCGCTCAAGTAAACAACGTAATGCTCTAAACTGAGCGTTTGAAAATTTGAGGATTGAGCGTTCAAGGCGTAGCGTTCAACACAGCTGAGCAAAAGCGTCGTTTCCTCTCCAGCTCAAGATTCTGTTTCAAGCGACGGCTTAGATAGAGCGTGAAAACACGTGTGGGCGGCTTTTTACTCGAAAAACTTTACCTCAGTTCACTCTTTCACAACTTTTCGTTTGCTTGTAAGCTGTAGGTTAAATTTTTTGATATTTTAACTTGTTAATTATAGTGGTTGCACATGCTGCCCTTTTAAGTGGTGTTACGTTTATTGGATTTTCAACGCTAGATAGTATAAAAGAACTGCAAATACTGCTACATTTTTTAATGTTTGGTGAGAAAACAAAATATAAAAGTTTCAATTCAACAACGAAAAGATTTAAGTGGAGACAATGCGGCGATATACAGCGTTCAAAGAATGCTGATATTGTTTCAATCGTCGTGCACTTGAAACACTGCCTCGTCGTGTTGAGTGTTCAAGTGCACCTCTTGAATTTTTTCGAGAGAAGCCATTTATAGTTGTCATGCAAATTTTGAAAAAAGTTTTTACTTTTAAGTATAGATATCTAAGCAAGATAATAGTTTTTGGCTCTATGCCTTTAGAAGCATGACTGGTAGTGAGCGATGTTTAGCTCAGTATCATTAACTTATTGGCATATTTTTAAAAAATGTTTGTTTTCCTTTTCAAAAGAGCGTGAATCAATTGTGTTAGAGTTACGGTTGAGCAAAGAATTAAAAGATTTTACTTATGTTTGTACGTTTTTGTGGCAAATGATTTAACAAGGGAACGTCTCTGAGCCCAGAGTTTTTACAAGCCTCCAAATGCAGCAGTCTGGAGTTGTCAGTCATAACCCCAACTCGCACATAATCGTGATGAAGAAGCAAAAACCACCAGTCTCTTTAAGCAACACATTGAAGGGCCAAATCTAAGCTGTTTAGACGAGCACGGTATTTGAATGCACTTCTTCTCTTCTTTTACTAAGCTGTTGTTGCGCTAATTGATCAGCCAACTAATTTTCATCAAATCTTGAACGTTTTTGCATTTTGAGTTGTGAAAATACGCTTGCGAATAGCTAAGAAAGAGGGAGGGACAACAAGTTTTGATAAATTGGATCAAGAAGATAAAAGCTTCCAAATCTGTTTAAAAGCTCCTTATCAACGTATGTTTTAAGTACTTAATTTTACGATTTTACTGTACATAATCAAAGTAAATTATCGTGCCCTTTCCCCTTTCAAAACCAATATTGGTCACTCTGCATGTGACTTGTGTGGGTGCGCAATGCAAAACCTTATCGATATGAGGCTACCAACTTCAAGCATTGCATCTATAGTGAGTAACTTAAGCAAAACAATTTATATGATTTGATTAAATTCAATGTGCAATGTCGATAGGCATCATTAATTATGTGAACTATTTTGTTGAAGGTATAGGCTAGTGTTGTCATTAAAACTGCGCTGCTTTTGTTGGTTGATTATAATTAATTGGTTGATTAATTGTATTGTTGCATCACATAAAAGTATGGCACCTGAAATCTTCCATGCAGAGTTTGATAAAGCTGGGAAGAAAGAAGGAATGCAAATATGGAGAATTGAGGTAGGTTGATAGAATGCACAGTGGGCCACCATTGGATTTCGGAAGCCTTCGATGGCTCGAAACTTTTTTTAAACATGGCGACTCAGATGGCAAAAGCAAAGCTTCGTTGTTTGTTAATCTTTTCACAATCTGAAAGGCTTAGTGATTTCCTTCTTTCTGTTACTACCTCACAGAAATCAAAATCAAAAAGGTTCTTGAATAATTTGGCACTTTTTTGATTTTTTTCCAATCACAGCCCTGCATTTAGTAGAACTGGTCGGGCTAGCTACTACTTGTTACAAGCAGTTCATAATTTGTTACCACATCATACTCTTGCAATTAATTTGACTTTCCTCGCGACGTATGACGAACCTTTCTGAATTAAATTCGAAAGATGCGAACTCGGGTACAATATATCTTTGCTTATCCTTTTCATTTTTGCTTTTCAGAGTATGGAAGTGGTCCCTGTACCTATAAAGGCGTATGGAAAGTTCTTTACCGGTGACGCTTACATCGTGTTACAGGTTGGCATTAGTGGTGGTTCTTGAGAGGAGTGAATGTAGTGGCGCTTGCGAAGTCTTTGAAATTACTCGCTTTCTATTTTGGTCTTTATCAGTGACGTAGAGTGAAAAAATTCAGGCAAACCAGCACTGCATTGATAATACAAAACCTAACAACTACCATTAAGGCTTCATAAACAACTCTGATTTTTATTCGTTCGAATAAAGATACTTCTCAGCAAACGTCAACAAACAATTATTGTTCGAACAGTAAACAAATTCAAGGCAAAGCTGAAAAAAGTTGTTTAGTTGTTCCCTTGTTGGACAATAAACGACGACAAAATCCATATTCTCCAAAACATGATTTTTGTAATTATTAGGCTTGTCGTACCCCCACAAAGCGTCTTGAGTCAGGCTATTTTTTCAGGTGATCTCCAATAAAAATCGTCTTTGCTCTTGACTTATTTAAAGGGGCATACCTTTCTTCCACTTCCTACCCTTGTGGTCTACAAATCTGTTGATGTTATTTTAAATATTTTTGCCATCAGTACTATATACAGTATTTTGGGTCCCTACGTTATTGTTTTGTGTCAAAACAAGGCAAATTACAAAGTAGATATATCAAACAGCATATAATAGACGTTTTATTGAATCATCATGCTCATCACTAGGTGGTCCTGGAAAACTGAATTGCGAAATACTTCATGATTGCAATGCTCATTTTGCATTAGGTTTGCTGAACCTTCGTACATAGTCCAGGCGTGTGTTTTGTTTACTGCTATTGTACTAGTAACAAGTTGAACTTACAAAATGAACATAAAAGTAACTTATATTGTTCTCAAATGTTTTTGAGATTGTACAATAGACTATGTGCGAAATAGTGGGAATTGCTAGAAAGAGAAAAATAAAGCCTTGCTCCTCCTTAGCTTTCTGGGACGAGAGTAAGCTATTATCAACCAAAACAGCAAAAAATGTTCAGATTGCTACCAGGGATGTCGTTTCTCTTCGATTTTTCTCAAATTTTAGATTTCATCAATTTTATTATCAAAAAACAGAATTTCTAATTGTGTATGAAATCAGTTAAAAAGTTGATGTCGAAATCATTTCCGGCAACTTGGAATGCAAAAGTGATCTAAAAATAGAAGAGTTGAGCAACTTATCACTGTTAATTTGGCCAATCTTGCTATTTTATTTCAACGAAAATGTTGGGAAAAATTTGTTGACCCCCAGTACGTTTTTCGTGGCTGCGCTCATGTACTAAGCATGTACGTGGAGAAACGATACCAACTAAGCCAATGCTTTCACAAACAAATGTTTATATCGCGTCTGAGCTGTACTTTTATTCAACTTGTCAGATGTTCTCTAAAACAAGTGTCCAATTAGAAAATATTACCAGCTTTGGAAGTTTTCCAACCTATTGCAATGGTAAGCATAGGCGCATAACTTTTACCGAAGGAGGAAGGGACTTGACTAGGATGAATGCAAACTTCACCCATAAGCTAACTGAAGCCTAGGAACCTTTTCCTGGAGATCACGGCCCTAAAGCGTTTCGAGCTGTATTGCGAATGCTATGCATTTCGACTTTTTTTTTTTGGTAAGGGGTTTCTAAAATTGATTTTTCTGAGAGGGAAGAAGTTTAGCTTTCTTAGCCTTATGGTTCGTCTTCTCTATAATTATTTCTCCATTGCAATCACCATGATGTAAAAGATTTTACATTTGCAGACAAAGAAAGCTGGCAGCGGATTCAGTTGGAATCTTCACTTTTGGTTGGGAAAAGAATCGAGCCAAGATGAACAAGGTTAAAATTTTATATATGCTCAAATACATTACATTCTTCATTCCGGTAAAAAAGTGCCACTGGTGCTGAAGAATGGGAGAGTGGTTATTTTGTTAAAAGCAGGCTGCAGGAAAACATGTTTTTATTTCTGACAAATAGATTCAAAACGCAAAATTTGTATAATCTGCTATATATGGTAGCTCGCTAAATTGAGTGATCGCATTACAGATATTTTATAGATCAAGAACATATCTAATGGTAATAATTTTTTCTACAGGGGCAGCTGCCATGCTAACCACCCAGTTGGATGACTACCTTGGAGGTGACCCAGTGCAATACCGAGAGGCACAAGGAAATGAATCTGAAATGTTCAAAGGATATTTCAAAAGTGGCATTGTGTAAGATAAATCATTGTTTGCTTCATCCTCAGTGCTTTTCGAGCACAATCAGACTTTACAAAAGCAACAAAAATTAAAAACAAGTGCAAAAATTAAATCTATTGGTATTTTTTGTAAGTCAACAAGCTGCTGCTGCTGCTACTTCCCGACAATTGCAGAAGCTAAACGAAGTAAAAGTAAGAAGTTGATGAAACGACCATAAAATAGAATTTTTCTTGCAAAGAACTGAGAAACGTTTGCTATTTAATTTTCAACATTGGTAAATCTTGCTATCACATGTAAATGTAAGAGCTTACACCGACTTCTTGGGAAATTGTTTTATTTTCCCACACCATTTTCTTTTCAATGCCTTTCTTAAAAATAGATTTATTCATGCGATATTGTTTTTGTTGACAATTTAATTCAATAGGAAGATATACGTGATGCTCTTCACGTGAAGGCGGCTTTACAGAATATTTATTAAACGCTATTTAATCCACTTGGCAAACGGACCGTTTTAATTAAACGTAAGAATGTTTCTTGTAAAAGGATTTGTAGTATTTGTCAAAATCGAAAGAGATCCAATCAGCAAAAGTGTAGACTACGTTAGCAAGAAAAAAATTGTTTGGAACATTAAGGTTATTCTCGAAGGAGAAAAAGCAAAAAATAAAAAGAAAACGCGCAAAAATAAATGAAACGTATAAGGGTCCAGTATTGTGGAGAGACAGTAAAAACCTTGAACTGAAGTCATCAAGTCAGCTCTCACTTCCTTAAAAAGTTATTGTTACGCAAATTCAATATGTACACGCATGTAAATGTGCAGTGTCTTGCGGCTTGCCAAATTGTTAAAGATCACAAAAGATTTCCCTTAAATGCCATTTCATACAAATTCAGTTGCGTATAGCCAATTGATTTATTGTATCATTTTATCAAATAATTCTTGTGCAAGACAGCTACTTTATTTCTTACATCGGTAGACTTTTTTCTCCATAATTTCATGCTATGAAATGGTAATGATATTTTGCTAAATTTAATTTTTAATCCAATTTTAAAACAATTATTTTTCTTTTTTGTCTGATTTGAAATCATTTTAATTTTTTAGATTGGTAGGCCAATATCATGCTTGTACGGTAAGCTCCAATGTCCTCCTGCTTTTTTTTGCAAATTTGCTCTTTGTGTGGATCGTCAATTTAAAATGATTTAGTTTTACGAAAGATAGAGTTTGAAGGGGACTTTTCAGAACATTTAGGCAGTACTCTAATTAATTATTTGTCTATGAATTGGAGTGAGATGTATTAGCGCATTTTTTGAAGCATTTCCCTTACAAGATATGCAATTCTGCTCAGATGAGATTGCAGGGAATTTTGATGTGCTATTGTTGTTGCTTTTCCATTCACATACTATCTTATTATTTTTATTGTCCAATCTTTAGTCAATTCAAATATTTTTTCAATTGCAATAAGCACGAACATGCAAACGATTTGCATGTTCGTGCCATCGTAATTGATCACCCATTATAATACCATGGCACTAAATATTTTTTCTTTGTTCTTTGGCATTGTCATGTGTTCTTTGTGCAATAGTTTGGTTTTATGCTTTCGTTTGTGTATATAAGAAACTATCCGTATTTGCTGGCATCGCTTCACAGGGATACCATCTATTAAGTTATGTTGGGTTAAAAATATTGGTTCAGCCGGCTTCTATAGCTAACTTACATTTTTGAAAGCAGCAACGATAAGGTGGTACAAACAAGGCCATTGCTCCTATGCCCCTAATAACGATCATCATACGGGTACTTTGAATTAAGACTGGTCTTACAAACTCTTTATCACTTTACAAGTTCTATCCGTTTTCACCAATAAGTGTGCGAAAATAAAGTCAAGGTAGAAGGTTGGCGTTGCAATTGAATTTGTTTTGCGATTGCAGAAATAAATTATTTGTTGCTACTTTACAACGTAGTGCAACCCCTTTCGCAATAATATTAATGACACCAAGTTTTTTTGCTACACCTATGTTTTTTGGTCCCAGAATGAAGTAAAAGAATCTATACCTCATTGGCGGATCCAGGGGTATGCATTCCTGCCACCAAACTAGTTTAGGTTTCGTGAACTTATTTGTGTGTTTTTGCTTCAAAAAATAGTCTTAACTTCGTTCATAAAGTTGGACTTGGGAAAATTGACTCTAAAAAAACAAGGTCTCAACCCCCAATAATAACGAATCAATTCATACTTAACATCCCCCTTCACCAAAACTTTATGAATCTCTCTGATTTTTCGCTGGTGGTAAGCCACCGTCGTCAATGTCCGGCTTTTTATTCAGTTGTTGGTGTTTAGAATTCCTGGTTCAAGTATCCAATTATTAATTGAGGTCCGATTTGTCGAATTGACACATGCTGTTCAGTTGAGAGTGGGCACGTAGTAGCGGTTTTTGTTTATGCGATTCAAAGTGGATTAAATATAGCAGGCATTCCTCGTATGTCGAGTGTAACGATATTTCAATCAGATCACTTCGTTCTTTCGACAATTTATTATTCAAATTTAACGTTTCGCTCCCCTTAGTTACCGGGGAGCTTCTTCAGAACACGGTAGATGTTAATCGAAGTTGTCGAAAGATAAATTGTCGAAAGAACGAAGTGATCTGATTGAAATATCAAAGTGGATTGCTTTTTTTTTGTAAATGCTGCAAGCACGATTGAATAAGGAAAAACGTTTTCGTTTCGTAATTGGTTTGGCATAATATTTTTGTACCTTGTTTTTCAACTCATATCATTTATTTTTCATTATTTGTTTTTGTAGATACATGAAGGGCGGTGTTGCATCTGGATTTAACCATGTCGAAACTAATCAATATGACGTTCGTCGTTTGTTACATGTTAAGGGCAAGAAAGCAGTTACGGCCACAGAGGTAGCGTTTGCTTGGTCTTCCTTCAACCGTGGTGATGTATTTTTGGTGGATTTGGGTAAAGTTATCATCCAATGGAACGGGCCTGAAAGTAACCGAATGGAAAGATTGAAGGTAGATGTGCAATTGCGATTTTCTCAGCTTTGTAATGTGTTGTGTAGAAAATATACTGTATAAGCAGTGGCAGAAAACTGGCAACGTCTGATCGTATTTTAAATTGCATTAGTAGTAGTAGTATCGCATGGCAAATTTTCCTTCACACCTTCAAATCAGTGTTGTTTAACCAGTTGATGAAATCCACTTCTGCTTCGTGGATCGCTGCATATTCTCTTGGTAAAGATGTACTATATGTTCTTGAGTAGTAGAGTACTATATGGTCCATGTCTTGTGCAGCGGCGTGGCATTTTTAGCATGTGGGAGAATCCCAATAGTCCCCGTTATGCAGGTTTGCGGCTGTTCTGCCATACAGTGTTTGGATTCTGTTGACTGTTGTCCATTGTTTTTTTATTGCTAAGTGGAAGCCGGGTTGTGGATTGGTTGAATCCTCAACGAGATCCTATCCAGTGGGGATGTTTTCTTGCCATTCTCGTTTCCATTTCTCGTGGAGGTTGAAATCGCTTATTAGTGTAAAGTAGAAAGTCGTCTCGATTTTATTCTGGTGATTGTCGAAGCTTCCTTCGTTATTTGTTTCAAAGGGGTCTCAATTTCAATGAAGTTTAACCGATTATGCTGCCTCTGAGTTGCTTGTTCTCTTCTAAGGTGTGGTGGTACAATGGAGCTTAGAGTTTGTAGCTAAGGAAGTGGAATGGATTTCAGAGTGCCAGTTATGATTCTCATTGCCTGGCGTTGTTGGATGTCGATTTTTGGTGTGTGTGAGCTGCGACCCTTAACAGGGGTGCAGTATTCAGCAACGTTATAGCATAGTACCAGAGCGAAAGTTTTCAGTACAGATGGTGAGGCGCCCGAAGTTGTTCCAGTTAGCTTTTGTATTAAGGAGTTTTTCTTTTTCAGTTTGTTAATACCTTCTTTCAGATGTTTCCGGTAGGTCAAAGTTTTGTCCAGGTACACCTCGAGGTATTTAGGGGTTTTATCATTTGGTTGTTTCGAATCATTTATTTTGATATTGAGGGTTTTATCAACTTCATGATTGTTTTGATGACAGAAATTGATTGCTGTTTTTGTGGTGTTCAATTCCAGGTACCATCTATTGAAATAGTTATGTATTGTCTGGAAATCAGATTTCAGTACTTCCTCAATTTTTTTGCATCACGACGCTGGCATGCCGCCGCAAGGTCATCAGCATAAGGGGATTTTCGAGAGATTGTGTCTAGGAGGTCTGAAGTGTGTACATTGAAAAATGTGGGTGCAAACACCGATCCCTAAGGGACGCCGTTTTTGATTGTTCTCGTTCTACTTAGATCACCTCCCAGTAGCACAATGAAATTTCTTGGTCCAGCCTTGCTTTTCAGCAGGTTTTATCGTCTTTTTGCATTTGATAATTTTGATTAGTTTGAGCATTAGGCCATTGTGGCATATAGTGTCATAGGCAGCGGACAAATAAAAAAACGGTGCCTGTTTTAAGTCGTTTTTCAAAGCCAGCTTCCACGAAAGAAATTAGTGTCAAGACTTGTTCAATGGTATCTCTGCCTGGTTTGAAGCCTGCCTGCTCCATTGGTAGCATTTGGACAATTATCGGGCAAATAAAATAGAGGGTTTTACGTTTAATTAGTTTGTACGGACAACTCAGTAAAGAAATGGGTCTGTAGCTACTGGAATTGTCAGCTGTTTTCTTCGACTTCAGTATTGCAATTATCTTCGCATGTTTCCATGATTTATGGTATTTATAAGTTTTGATTAGGTAAAGACCATACCAACGCGATGGTGTATTGGTTGGAGCGTCCACTTCGCAGTCGGTGGACCAGGGGTTCTCGTCATACCAAAAGACTTCAGAAAATGGTATTCACAGATTCCCTGCTTATGTCAAATATCGCTGCAGCAAGCTAGGCAAAGGCTTTGTCCCCGAGATTTTTTATCATTTCCGGGTAGATGCCGTCAGTCCCTGCGAATTTTCTTTGTTTGATTACATTTATTGTTCGTTTGTTTTGTTTGTCCCTACTGAGGCTGTTAGTAGGAGATCAGCATCAGGGTCATTAGGAGGTCAGCATCAGGGCATTCATGATAGAGCTTCTGAAATTCATGCCTGACGTTTCGTTCGAACTTGTGTTTTGGTGTGTGCATTCCTCTTTCTTTTATTTGTTTTGCCACTGCCAAATCCCGGTATCCAAACTAAAAGAGTTTTCTACTCCCGGACTCACCCCTCCGAAAAAATGGAACGTCTACCAATGAAACTTCATATTGGTTTGTCGTAGCCCAGAATAAATTGCATTAAATGGCATTTTGTAAACATGAGAAAACTCGTAAAGTTTTTCTTTGGGTGGAATGTAGTTGTTAATAGATGCTTACATTCTTTTTAATTCAAGAGATTCAGTAGCATATTTCTTTATAACCTAGTTAAATTTTTTTCCCGCATAGAAGTTTTGGTTCAATTTTGTTACGTAAACTAGGTACAGGTGAACAACTTCAGGCTCATTCAGCAAGGTTCAACTTCGGTGTTACAAGAGTGGGTTAAGATGTTTTGAAGCAGTACTTCAGACACCGAAACTTACCTCTGCTCCATAGTGATTGAAAAATTTCGATCCCAGTCCAAATAATTGATATAGGTTCCAAAGATAAACGAGCTGTGTATTAGCTTACTATTATGCTCACAAATTTCAATCGGTTTTCCTCTATTTCTTGAAATCAATAGAGATGTCATTACAGCATTAAGAAAAAACAATATTTTCAAAGAGTTGTTGAAACTCAACTCATTGGTTTTATTTTGATACCTTTCAGGGAACTATTCTTGCCAAAGACATTCGTGATCGCGAGCGAGGTGGAAGAGCTCAAGTTCTTGTTATTGAAGGCGATGAAGAAAATAAAAACGCAAAAGCTATGGAGGTAATTTTGCTGTAGACGACTTTAGCCTTATAGAGTCTTGGTAATTAAAAGTTATGAAATGGTTATGTGTTTGCTCCCGTTGAGTTAATGCATAGCGTATACAAAAAAATCTTTATGTGCAACTGAGAACATTGAATTTAGGGTACTAATCATACAAAGCGGAATTAAGCTGATCTTACATGCAGGGACGTTTTTAGAAATTTTTTTGGGGGGAGCTCAGGCATGAATTTAGATTAATATTACCATCAAGTGGGGAGTGAATGCAAATTTGGGATCAACTGCGAGATATGGTTCCGTAGAACGTGTGCTAAAATTGCTGTTGCTGCTTTTTCTCAGCTTAAAGACCTTTTTTGGAGATTATCTTGCTGAAAGTGATTGGTTAGCCCATTTTAGCCTCGAAGATCTTTTCTTAAGCTCGCTAAATGTTTTTTGAGGATTTTTTGCTTTGATCAAATGGTTTGGGGGCATCGCTCTTTATTTCCGCATAAATACGCCATTGCTCGCATATTACTTGGCACAATTTACCTAGAGTCAACAAACTATTACCCAAATGTAGATTAGTGCTATCATGGATAGCAAACTTGTTGGTCACCGGATATCCGGTAAAGCTCAATTACCAAATAACAAAGATGCAGCCGTATAGTTTACGTTACATATGGATTCAATAACAATAATTTGATCAAATGCCGATACTGAAAACGCGTTCTGAGAGTGCTTTCACCGCCTTAATACTATGCTTTTTTATAGTTCGGATAATTGATATCGGGATTTGTCGATAAGGAAGAGACTAGAGATCATTAGATTGTTTGATGGAGCAGTAATTAAAATTGCTAGAAAGTGGACATAAATTCAATCCCCAAAAAGTGTAAAGTTTTGCAACTCAACTCACTTTTCCTTAAGTTTTGGAAGATTTTAGCTGTAGAAAGCAAACCTGTTAAAAACACTTTTTTAATCACGATTTCTATGCTATTAAATTTAATTCCCTACTAATGCAGTCTTGATTTTCAGTTTTTACTGAATTGGGTTCACGAAAACCCTCTTAAAATGTATTTTTCTGGTTTCAAAAATTTTTCAGTGTTTTACAAAATTTTGTTTTCATTGGTTTGCATTTGATTTAAACTTTGGATTTGGATGTTTACCTAAAGCAAGCGGAAGCAGGTCTTCATCGCCTTGATAAACTCACTACAAGCTAGGATTAAATTTGTAAAATATATATCTGGGCATAGTGCTTAATGCTCGCATTCTGGTGCAAAACTTGGCTATAGATCTCTTTTTTGAGAAAGGTGGATAGTAATAGATTACTTTTGCACCAAAATACTTTTTCAGTAACTATACCGCAACTGGCGAAAAATTTGAAAATAAGTACCGACACCGAATTAATTTAGTTAAAATTGGTACTTTTGTCGATAATTTTGTTTTTGTGCTTTTTATTTGACAACATCACAAACTGACACAAGGTAAATTCAGCTCAGTGAGAAAGTGTTATTGCAAAAAGAAAAAAAGGACCACAAGATGTGATAGACATGAAAGTATTCTGTTGCAGCAAATATTAATTGCTTGTGATGCTTAACTCTTTTATTATTAGACAAAAATCAAAAAGTTACGAATATCGAGTACCGGTAGAGAAATACTGCACTTTTTTGAAATGAGAACCGGCTTACTTTTTAAAATTGCAATGCTCGCCTAGGTTTATTAATTTGTCACCGGCAGTAGTGCAATATTAATGCTTTGCTTTAATATTCTAATTAAAGCAAAGCATTAATATTGCACTACTGCCGGTGACAAATTAATAAACCTAGGCTAATATTCTAAGCCTTGCCTAGAACAATATTAAATGCAAGCCAACAGACATTCTAGATATTTGTTTTCCGGATATATGATGATTAAAAAAGCGCCGAATGCCACCTAGTTACCTACTATCTATAACAACCTTAATAAAAATGTTAACTTCAATTACAGGGTCTGAAGAAGCTCCTAGGCGACAAACCAGTTATTAGCCCCGCCACTCCAGATGTTGGAACAACGAGACAGACTTTAAGCCAACTCAAGCTCTTTCAGTTAGTAATGATTTATTTGTATTCTTGACTAAACTTGTATTTTAGAATATTACCTATTTTTAACTGAGAAAGTTGATTGACAAAAGATCTAAAGAAAATTATCAATGACATTAGATATCATTTGGTAAAAAGTGAAGTTTGTTACATTACTTTTATCTCTGAGAACACCGAAAATTTTTCAAATTTTTAAGACTTTTATCTGTTCTTCACAATGAAAATTCAGATCAACAAGTCAGTTCGGCTTAAAAGTACATTTAAAAAAATCGAAATGATATTGGTTATTTTTATAAGTTTTAATCTACAGCAATTGAATCAATCACATGTGAACTAGAAAAAACAGATTCCTCATATGTAACAGCAGTTGGCCACCCTTTACATTGGTCAACAGTTTTGATTGGTGAATTAAAATTTACTATTATATTAAATCATTGTTCGCGACTAACCACACAACTGACGCAGGGTAAAGTGCTATGTGGCTAAAGGGTCACATTTATTAGCGGCATGGCTGACTGATAGACAAGTGTACACAATGCTCTATTTAGGCTTGCCGATGTCAGCACTTCAGTTAATCATTAATCTCAAGCTAACCATTCAGCATCTGAAATCAATGGGGTAGATAGCCTTGCCGACCGCTGTTATTACGTTACTGAAGGTTTGAATTGGCTTTATTGCAACGGTAATATTTCAAAAACAATTATCGGTTGTTCGATAATGCTTCTATAGAATTATGACTTCCCAGAGAAATACGGTGACTTCCCAGAAGAAACCGGTGATTTCCCACAGAAATTCTAATATTTTTTGATAAACTGAGAACAAAATCCAATGTGGAGAAACCTCATGTAATGAACTTGCGATGAATTTGGAGTGTTGAAAAGAATCGTTTATGCGGAAAACAATTATATATTTAGTAGCAATGGATGACAAGATCAATTCATGTACGTTGCGCTGATAAAACAAATGTACTAACTGTAAGAGGTTGCCTTTCAAATCAGCAGATCGTCGTAATTTGAAATTACGTGTATTCTTTTATAACGTGTGGCTGGTTGTTGTTTACAGTAGACCAGCAGACACTTAAGAAGGATAACATTAATGGTGTTGGGGAAGCATATGCAAAGTTTGCAAGTGCTAATAAACATTTATGAAAAAATACGCTTATTTTTTTCAGGTAAATTTATCTAACACAAAGGGCATGTAAAATAGCGTCGATATCTGCCAAATTTTCTTTCCAAAAATGAACATTCACCCAGCTCGTTAAAATTTCTCTTGATTTATTGAGATTTTTTTCACTCTCACATTATTGGGCTTGGTTGACAGGTCACCGAGCTTAGTAAAGAAATTGTTTGCACTTTATTATTGCCTGCCTCTCCAATAGCAAACACTTAAAGGTGGTCCGTGGGAGCTGGCTATGAGGTTATAAGCAGCTTTTTATAAAAATTTACTGCCGTGTGTTGTGTGATTACAAGGTTGTGTCTATAATTTAGAACAGTAATATAGTTATTCAAAGACTACCTACTGGCACTACCACTGCTCTAATGAAGGGCGCACATTGAAGAGCTTATTACGAACCATGAGGTCCATTTTAATTATCAAGATCAAGAATAAGGTGTCAGTGCATTTTTCTCCGTAAAATAAGTAGTGCTTCTGCAAACGTTCTGTTTAAAGCTTCATCTTCTTTACAAACTATACCATAGGCTTATCTGTCAAATAAGTTTTACAACGTTTTTTGAGCCAGTAAATGAAGAAAAATTATAAACTAACAAAAACAAAAATTTTGGTCTTCACGTGGCCTACAAAAATTGCTTTGATCTACTTGACAAGGAAATTGTTGGGGTAAGCAAATAAATAAAATTCTGAATTTTAAAGCTAACTTCAACAAAGTTACTAGCGTTGAATTAATAAAATTGACCATGGTTATAAATCACGACTTATAATTGATAAAGTCATTGAAGTGTTACATACCGGTGGCCACTATAGTCGCAAGGATAAACCAAATGTACATCACAAAACACAACCTGAAAGAAATTACCCAATGTTTGAAAAATCTACCTACCCAAAACCCTAAGTTGCGCAGATTAATAAAGAAATCCGACAAAACTCCTCGTTCCGAAAACGCTTTGTTAAATTGAGTTGTGATAAACCATGTTCACCAATAAAAACCGGCCCGATGGCATAGTGTTTAGAGCGTCCACTTTGCAGTCGGTAGACCTGGGGTTCAATTTCTTGTAGAACCGGTGTCCTTGGGCAAGACACTTAATTGGATGTCTCTATCTTTATGTGGCAGACAGGTGGCGGGGCCAAGCAGTTTATCTGTCCTGGTGGCTCTGTCTAACTGAAGACTGGCAAAAAATGCTAGGGAGCAGCTCATAACCTGAGATGCTTCTTCAAAAATAAGAGATCTTGCCCATACCAAGAAAAAGAAGAAATAAAAAGACAAATCAAAAATCTTTTGAGTATCATTTAACAACAAAATCAATTTTTCTACCATTGAGACATCACCAACTGTTTTTAGGTAGTGTTGTTCTAGTGACTAATTTATTAAATAACATTCGACAAATTTTAAAATATGTTTTTAGATTGTTGACACATTATAGTTTATCAAAATTGTAGCAAATTTGTTGGATCAGAGTTAAATTCTTAAACAAAAAGCATGTTTTTAAATTATGCTTAGTCAATTTTTACATGATTTGCGAACTATCTCGTGATTACTCATTTCATTTCATTGAAACTGGCCTATCTTGTGCTACTATTCTTTGGATAAAAGTAATCTGTGCTGTTTTTTTTCTACCGTAAAAGCGATAACTTTTTATTAATTTTTGACATTGGAAGTGACATAATTTTGTTTATTTTGCGCTTGGTTTACAGCCGATATTGCCTTATTGCTCATATTTTTTAAAATACCTACTGTTTCTTCAGCGTCAGCGAATATTGATTTTCCGTAGATGTTTGAAAAAAGCAATTTTCGGTTTTCACTAGTTTCTGTGCCAATCTTGGAAAGTATTTAGGAAGCAGTGTTTCGTTGTTTAGCAGCTCTTTAACTTGAAACTTAGCTGTTTATACTAAAAGCGACGCCACTCCAATTGCAATTAAAGTGCACTGACAAAACTTGATCAACCAAAACTGTCATCAAACGATCTGTTGCTGCTTTCACATAATCAGACATCAATCAATTTATTTTCCGAATCAACGTAATCTATCAGTGCATATATGACGAAAACACAAATCGATTAGATTATACGACAATTGATGTTTGGTTGTGAAGATAGACTACATGATGACTTTCAAACAAACATGCAATATATTGAGATTGTTTGTATATGTCTTTACAATAAATTTGTGATTAATATCACAGCAAAAAATGTTTCTAATTATACGTTTGTTTATCAAAAACGTTGTTACCAAAAATAGCATAGAAAGCTGAAAAACATTTCTCCTCATGAATTTCTTCAATTATTAATTGATAATATTTGATTGACCAAGCCCTATGCCTCAATATTACATTGTTTGCTGCCTCGGCGGTCAAAAACAAGCAAGGCAAACCTTATCCAAAGTTTCAAGTGTAATATTCTTCGTTTACACAAAGCACTAAATTGTGTTAAAAGCGATTGGTAAATCGGAATGCCGCACGTTTCAAGCTTTCTATTCAATTCGCTGTGAAAGAAAAACAAACATCTAAAATACGTTGGAAGCTATGACTTAAACAATTTTTTTTTAAATGTAAATCAAAAGAAGATTTTCTAGAAAGTTAAACAAATAAATTTCACTCATAAAACCGGTAAAGAAATTAACATTGGAATGCATTGTACGAATTTGTACAATGCTAGTTTAACTGATAACTGCAAGATAATATGGTATATAGGCAAAATAAAGATTGACAATCCAATACTTCAATCTTTGATAATCTAGTGTCAATAACAATTAGCCTATGTATTCACCAAATACATTTCAAGATTTAAAGTTACAATCTTATCATCAACTCTTACTCAAATAGAATTTATATCACAAAAGGTTCATAGTAGCACTATGTTTATTGTTGACTAGCTCGTATATTAGACCAGGGGTGTCAAACTCGCGGCCAGCGAGATGATTCTAAAATTCTGAATGAATTTCCCGTTGTGCCACGGTACTCGATATCTGATTAACGATGCCTGAAGAAGGACGATGGTGTGGAGATGCTGGAGAGGTAATGACCTTTTTTTTTTGGAGATCGACCTTGCTGCGGGCTCCATTACGGAGACCGTTGCCCGGAGAAGTGGTGATCTCCAAACCGAAAACATCATGCGGCCCTCGGCACGATTGCCAACATGCAAAGTGGCCCCTAGAAGCCCACGAGTTTGACACCCCCTGTATCTTGAAGACAAACGCAGTAGTTTAATTTCGAAAAACTATCTTTTTTGTTTTTAGCGTTTCCGATTCTTCTGGCCAGCTAACCGTTCAAGAGATTGCTACTAAACCCCTCACACAAGATCTGCTCAATCACGAGGTAGGTATTGTTGGGTCACAATATAAATGTTTAAACAAAGCCTAGAACCCACGCGGCTTTTGTTTGTTCACTGCTGTTGGCTTATCGATTATTGTGCTGTCTATCAGCTTTATAGCCCGTGCTGAACTACGTTAGCAAGCTTCTATTTTTAAACTACGCTTATTCCAATTGATATTCTTGCAAAAAGTAAAATTCAATGAGATTTTCGAGGAGAGAATTCTGTATGCATTATAACTTACCCACCCGTCTTTAAAATTTTTAATTTGCTTTACTTGAAGCTGAACTTTTCTATTTTCGATTCTTTTGTATAATACACGTTAAATAGAAAAATAAAATAAAATTACACGGACAAAAAAAATATAAAATTTTAAGCTAAATTTCAATGCGGCTTTTGAGCTTACTCAACTTACATCAATATTTCATGAAAATATTAGAAAATTACAGAGGACATGGGATATTTTATAGCTAATTTTCTGCTTTTCTGGTTTAGCTAATTTGTGTTGCTTCGCCTTTCATACTATCTTACATTTGGTCTGAGTCGATGTTAGGAGAAGCCGAGAAAGGGATATTGCCAATTAACAGCACGCGTTCCATATCACTTTTTTAAGTTATGATCACTACATTCGTTGCTAATTCTTTGATAAGCACATCACAAGACCATTTGTGAATGCAATGAGTAATGATTCGTTCGAAATTCTGTTAAATTCGCGTAATTAGATTTGTCGTGACAGTAATTACGTTCTATACTAACCTCTTCAATCAAAGAAAACTGTTTCATGTGCAAATGAACATAGGGCAGTGGAAATATTTGGGCCATCAGAAAGACACCCCTTTTTCCCTCTGTGTGGTGAAACACTGTTGTTTTAATAAATGCTGTTTTCTAATGAGAAACGGTAACGAGGACGGTCTCGATGAAAATATTGAAAGAAAATTCAAGAACTCGGTGGACACGATCCACATGCATTTCGAGATTTGGCTCTACTTCAAAGAAGAGTGTTCTAATAATTGATGCTGTCTAACAAACAACAATAAGATAAACTACAATTATCATTATTGTTGTTATACTAACCTACTTTTTGTCAGCAGTTGATGCATTTTGGAAGGCCTGCATTTTTAACAGACCGTTTCATGCATCACTCATATCAGTGTAACTGCCACTATTTTATTATAAATATATCAAAGAAACAGATGAGAGCATCAAGTTATAACAATCATTCTTGTTTCAAACACAAATCATAATGCTTTCAGGACTGCTACATTCTTGACCAAGGTGGCAACAAAGTGTATGTATGGAAAGGAAAAAAAGCAACAAAGGAAGAACGATCAGGAGCGATGGCTCGTGCCATGGTAAACGCTATCACACTGTTGTTAATACTTTAAACGTACCTAATTTATAGCTAGGTGATTTTCTGGTAACTAGTAAGAAAACAAATATTTCATTCATGTGTGTCTTCTTCGTATTTAGTAGGCTAAGCCTGGTAACAACTTCATGATCGTAACACCACAGTTCATGATCGCCCACAATTTAAGTTTTTTTGAATTTCTTTAGGGATAAAAAAGAGACAATAAGTTACTAAATTGAAATTACTTATCAACGTTTATTTAGACCAGAATTTTTTTTCTGTTATAGCGGCCACTCGGGTAATAGTCAGGTTCAATGCGCTATAAAGCTCATGATCTTGAACTATATTGGCTAACTTAATTGGTCCATTATTAATGTCAACATCCTGACCAAGTTTGGATTCATTATAAAAACATTTTGAAAATTTTTCAGGGTTATGTTCAAGCTAAAAATTATCCAAGTAACACTCAGATCGAAACAGTCCCTGACGGCGCCGAGTCAGCCATGTTCAAGCAGCTTTTTAAAGGATGGAAGGTGAAGGGGGAAACTGTGGGAAGAGGATCAGTCTACACCAGAGGAAGAATAGGTAATAGATTGATAATTTTAGCGTCAAATAATGCATATCATACGATAACTGTACTCTAGTTAATTTTTTTTTATCTTTGAACAAGAGGAAATTTTGGTTTTACCAAATGGAAAGTCAAATAGAGTGTTTATCTATTTTTCCTAAAATACAATCTTGGCTATTTAGACGACTTATAATTTTATGATAAAAATATAAGTCAACTTTTAAAATTTGCTTTACTTGAAGCTGAACTTTTCTATTTTTGATTCTTTTATATAATACACGTTAAATAGAAAAATAAAATAAAATTACACGGACAAAAAAAATATAAAATTTTAAGCTAAATTTCAATGCGGCTTTTGAGCTTACTCAACTTACATCAATATTTCATGAAAATATTAGAAAATTACAGAGGACATGGGATATTTTATAGCTAATTTTCTGCTTTTCTGGTTTAGCTAATTTGTGTTGCTTCGCCTTTCATACTATCTTACATTTGGTCTGAGTCGATGTTAGGAGAAGCCGAGAAAGGGATATTGCCAATTGTTTTTGGTATACGGGATGGCGTGGTGGTTAGAGCGTCCGCTTCACAGTTGGTGGACGTGGGCTTCATTCCCCTTGTCCAGTCATACTAAAAGACTTAAAAAGATGGTATCCACAGCTTTCCTGCTTGGCTCTCTGCATTTAAAGGATGTTGTGGAAAACAAGCCAGCAAGTTTGCTTGTTGTGTCCTTGGGCAAGGCACTTAACGGGACGCCCCCGCCTTTATGTGAAAGCAGGTGTTCCAGTTTCAAAAGGCACCTCAAAAACGGCAACTCTTAAGCGAGTGCAGACATTCTATCCAAAAAATAGCGATAGAATTTGCTTTCTTTCGAATGGAAGATAAACATGGACAATAACTATAAAAAAAGAATATTGGTGGCATTGAGCAAAATACCCATAGACTCTTTGCTTAGAATTTGAAGCTAGCTTTATCTCTCACTTTCCTCTCTTTCTCTGCTTATGAGCTAATGCCCTGTTTACTAGTCTGTTGTAAGACTGGGCCACCGCTAAGGATAGAGTGCCAGGTCTTCCTTCTTGTCTGCTTCATAAAGATGGAGGTGTCCCGTTAAAATGTATTTCCCAAGGACACAACGAGCGAATTTGCCAGCTTTTTCACCACATTTTTCCTTTTGTGTTGAGCGTCAAGCAGGAAGCTGTGAATACCATTTTTTAAAGTCTATTGGTGTGACTCGATAAGGGAATCAAACACAAGTTTACAGACTGCGAGACGGACACACTAACCACTACGTGACCGCGACGGTAAAATTTGGAGTTGTTTCTTGGGCCTAGTGAGAATAGCAAGCTACTGCTTAAAATTTCCATTCAGCACAGTTAATATTTGTTAAAGATGGTCTTCTTGTTGCTGATACCTGTTTTGTGTAGTTATTTTGCCACCAGTTACGAACCCTACCAGCTGGCCTGCAGTGAGAAGCTTGGCGTATAAACTTGCTCAATTGTCTTTTGCCTTGTGTACATTTGGCTCTGTTTGATGATAAGTTAAAATTTCACATTCGTTGTGATTATTTGTCCAATCATTTGCTGGAATTTATTCATGGATCACATCGCGATCTCACTCACTGATAGACTCGCTGATAGTGACGTCATAAAGCAAAGTTTGGGTGTGGTAAAACCATTGACTTCCTTATATGGCCCTGATTAAACTTTAATTTATCCTCGCAACAATTAACTAATGATGCAACTATACCAAATTATACAAACCGACCGGCAAATTTTTTTGCAAATTTACAAAGGTTATAAGGTACGTACTAACAGTCAGCGTTGTCAGAAAACTGAAGAAATTAGCTTTTTACCAATATGTCACACTAATTAGTTAGGGTTAAGGAATAGTATATAAATAAATAATGCCTGATCAACAATTGGTTGCCATACATCGTGTTCCATTGTTAGTTGAACAATTTTTCTATTAGACCCAAGAAACTTGCATTTCTTAAAAAATTTAGTTTCTTGGTACATATTGATTATTTTTCCTCACAAACATGACTCTTTGGCACTATCTGTCTACATTTTCAAAACAATTTATCAAAAAATGAAGATTATAAAAATTTTCTGAAGTAGCCTACCGGTTAATAACACTAAATTTTGGTGCCTGCAGTTCATATACTTGCAATTTTTAGAAAAAGTTTTTGGTGCATTTGAACTATTTTTTTTCAAAAGCATGGCTCTTTGGCATTATCTATCAAAGTTTTTCAAAAAGATTCATCTAAAATTGAAGTCTCTAAAAGTTTTATTATGGAGCCAACTCCAAGCAAACAAAGTAATAATCCCCTACAAAAGCATGAAGGTAAAAATGTCCTGTTTTATTGTTTACAACAAAATATTGGTGTCGAGCTACATATTATCTAAACGTTGAAGGAATTTCTTTTGGAATTGGTTAAGACCGGCGCAGCCAACTGATTTGATGTTCTTAATCTCGACATTATAGATGGGGTCTTTGCTTTTGCAATAACTTGACACTGAGTGCTTCATTTGCTCTTTGCACGACTGCGTTTATATCAGACCAAGCGACATGCGCGCAGTGAGAGGCGTTAGCTCATGCAAATTAGGCTACACTAGCTTAATCCTGAAAATACAAATGAATGAATTGGCGCCCTCCCACAACTTTGATATTTTTTCAAGCACTTGCTGAATTGAACGCATAAAAGTCTGTTTAGTTTAAGAACGTGTATGGTGAAAACTGGGCTAATAAGCTGTTATTAGGAAATCGATAAACTTTGGAGACATGTAGCGCCGTGCACACCCGCCCACGATGTTGTTTTAATCGATTGCGCTTCAAAAAACGCTAATTTTGCTAAAAGTAATTTTGTAACATCTTACGCTGTATCAAAATGTAACAGATTATTTAGTGTATTTGAAGCATGATTTTTCTTCTGTCTTGAATCTTTTTACAAAGCACTGTTCCGTCATAATCTATAATGAGATCCCAACGCTTACCACTATATGGTGAGAACAGCAACAGGCAGCAAACTTATCAGCTATCATTTTTATAGCAAACATAAATAGTAAAGCGCATGATTGACATTGGTAAATGATGCGCTCTTTGAATCCGTGCGAAACGCTATCTTCATTTGAAAGCAGGGAGGTCGGAATCAGGCGTAAGTTAAACGTAATAAAATCCCAAGTTCAAGAAAAGGTCAAAATTGAACAATAATAGCATCAATTTGTAAATTGGATTGAGAGAGAACGTTTTTGTTTAAAAATATCTTAATAGCTGCTTATTGAAGTAGGTTATATGATTTTGGAGAAAGACATGGCCCCTTTTCACGCTTTGGCCGAATTAAAACAAACAGTGCAACCAAAGAACATCATATTACAAATAGAAATGCGAAAGCTGGCCCACCGAATTGTCAAATATGTCTACCACTAAACAGATCATTTCTTTAATTGTTAAAACGACCACCATTTGTGCGCCGCCATCATTATTGACTTGTTTTTTCCCCAGCCTATTCCCCCGCCATTATACTTTTTTAAGAAGTATGAATGATAGTTTGTGACATCGTTGTTCTTTAGGAGTGCTACCGGACTTGATTACCAGATCAATATGATCACCAATTACGTGTACAGGATCTATGGTCTATATGTTTGAAAATTTACGCTGGTGCTGTCCAATGTTCATTCTAATTTTTTTTTGTCATGTGCGGAAAAATTTCTGAAGTGTGCACTCTCAAAAAAATCTAAATTTGTATTGAAAAAATATATAAATTTCATGGGCGGCATTATTTTTCTTATGTGCGCGCGCATAAGCGCACATCTTAAGGGGAACACTGGTGCTATCAAAAATGGTTGTTGGGTAAAGCCGGGGCGGCTGCTTTAGTGGTTACATTTCAACTCGGCACGGGTGATGGCATGCTTTGGCGGGGTAAAATCGCACCGCAATTAGGGACATATTTTTTCTATTTTGATTGTTAATAGCCTTGTGGAGCTAGTGGGATCAAACCTAAACATTTGGGGAAAACCGAGGACTCTTTTAACTTTCCTGGGCAGGCCAAGCAAAGAAGAAAAGAACATGCAACATAATGCATAGTCGGCAAGGACTTGACAAAGTTTAAGTTAAAATCAAAAAAATAACGTCACTGCGTGAAATTGTTAGATGCAGTAAGATAATTATTCAGCTAAAAATGGAGCATGGTGTATGGTAATCGATTGTTGACCAGCCATTATTTACTAATTTTTAGCCCTAAATAGTTAGTTCTACCTGTTGGTGAAAAGCAAATTTTCTAAGCTTTCAAATGACACTAATTGTTTTACCTTATTATAATATTTTTGTATCAAACTTATCTGTTTTTATTATATTTTTTCTAACTTAAACTTATCACTTTTTAGGAAGGGTAAAAAGTTACACTACATGTGATGAAATTTTTGATAAAATTCAAAGCAATTTTTCTTAAATAAAACCAACTACTAAAGGTACATGCGATATATTGTTAAAATTGCTTTGAAATTAACTTTGATTTGTTGAATAAAGTTTGAAAATTGGTTGAGAAATGAGGTCACAAATTAGGTGTTAATTAAACTGATTTTGTAAAGATATTGCAATTTAAAAAAAAATCATCGTATGATATTTTCTGGTATGGAAAGACTGTGCTAATCGTACGAGACAGCATTATGACATCGTAGAGCGAGTTTCAAGGATGCAAGAGAAAAAGAAAAGCAGCATGCTTAGAAGGCTTAAAATGCTCTAATAAAAAATTGCTTGTGGCATCGTCAAATGAGTTTAAATTGTTGTAGAGTTTTTTATCGCATGCACCTTATAAATATCTTTTAAAAACGAGGCACCGTTAAGGCTAGCTATATTAATAAATTAGAAATAGTTTGTCTATGCATGCCACTGTGAGAGTCCTCAAGATGTAATGCTAAAATTTTATTAACTGAAAAGCTGCCTCATAAAGTTAGTGGATTTATCCTTGAAGCAAATTTCTGCTTGAAATTATTTATTGACAATTTACGAAGCATAAATTATGATAAAGTACTTTACACAAAATTAAAGCTGCAACCAATTTGTTCTTATTTCAGCCAGCACTACCCGAGTCCGCTTCGACGCTGCGACTATGCACACCCAACCAAAAGTTGCCGCCCAGGAACGTATGGTAGATGATGGCACTGGACAAGTGGAGGTAGGTAGATAAGAGTTGGATAAAGGTATTCGGAATGTAAGTATCTCATCTTTTCCAAAAATTTTGGGCGATAACAGTTCGAAGTACATTTTATATTTTTGATGTGATTTATTTAATCTTATTTAAGGTGGCAAACATAGATAATTCCAAGTGTATTAAACTTAAGTTTTAAGCAAAAGTTTTCTTTACTGCCAAAATAGGTGTTGATTAAGTGGAATTCCATGAGCTCATTTAAATTTGTTTTGACCTGGCAGATTTGGAGAATCGAAAACAATGAACTGGCCTCCGTGGATCCCAATACGTACGGTCAATTCTATGGAGGAGATTGCTATCTTATTCTTTATACTTATCTCTACAACAACAAGAAGTCCTACATTATTTACTACTGGCAGGTATGCTAACGTAACATTGCGCTGGTATATAGCGTAATACTTTGTCGTTTACACCACATTTTATTATACTTTAAATATTTTTGAATCACGCAGCAATCAAACTGTGTATGTCTTTACTTACTTAATTTTTAAATTAAACATGTGTAACAGGGCAGACACGCTACTCAAGATGAAATTGCTGCTTCGGCTTTCCATGCGGTGGCATTAGATGACAAATATGATGGCGCGCCTGTTCAGGTTCGCGTTGTCATGGGAAAAGAACCAAAACATTTTATGTCAATTTTCAAAGGCAAACTTATCATATACGAAGTTAGTATCAATTTTTTTCTACTTGATCATATTTCTGTATGTAAACCTGTATTTGTGCTTCACATTGAAAAAAATTGACACAGTCAATACGATTACGTGTGCTTATGTTTTTCGTTTTTGAATCAGCTGTCACACTAAAATTTTTGTTTGTTTTAGTTTCATAAAGCGGTGATAAATTTTACTCCTGTGCTTTATTTTGTTTACGTTGTTTTTATTCAGTAATGATGCATTACAGGGCGGTACATCACGACAAGTAAGCGAACCAGTCGAAGAACCACCCACCAGACTCTTCCAAGTTAGAGGAACGAATGAATTCAATACAAAAGCGATTGAAGTCAAGGCATCGTAAGTATTAAAGTGAGGGAGATTAACGATTGAAATCCAACACTCATTTTCAGACCAATATTTTGAAGCTTTGCCCAATTTAATTACATTATCCAATTGCAACTATATTAAAACTATCATTACTCTTTATTTAGAGCCTATTTGAGCTAAATTATCCGGAATGAATTTTATCAACTTTCAAGCAGTTCTAGTTTGAGTCAAATTTATTCTGCCACCATCAAAATTTAGAAAACAATTTTTAAATGCTTTCCTCTTTTTCAGCGCATCGTTTTTGAATTCGAACGATGTTTTCTTGTTCAAAACACCAAGAGAAATATACATGTGGTGTGGAAAAGGATGCAGTGGAGATGAAAGAGAAATGGCAAAAAATGTGGCAAAAGTCCTTTCAAAAAGGTGAGAATCTTGATTGAAAGATAAAAGGTCTAATGTATTTAGAGATAGCTCAAAATGGTGATGATAATGATGTTGAGGAAGCACCTTCTTTTCTACAAAATGACAAAGCGACGTGAAATAGGAACACTAACGTTGCAGAGCGTATCTCAAACAAGTAAACGCAAGATTATTGCATCACAGAAAAGTATCACTCGTTATTAAACCATTTACTAACGCAGATTGGTAACTTGGCATTACCCACTATTGTAACAAGATGGATGTGCAGTAATTAGCAACCAATAACTTACGTCACTAGAAAAGGGTTATCTTCCTCTGGTGACCTATTCTTGGAGGCGATGCTCTATCACATGCTTTTTTAAAAAAATGATCTTCACCTTTTGATAGTCATTGCAAAAAGTCTTATTTTGGAGTTTATGGATGACGCTATTCATATGTACTTTGGGTGATCACAGTTTTTACAGTAGCAATGCAACTAAGCATTGTCAATCCTTACGACATGGTAGATGAGCAGCTTCAACGTTTTCCGTGAACAACCAACCAGTCACTGCACCTTTTTCAAGAAAAGAACAAAGAATTCTACATCTTTAATAGCACTTTATAGAAAAAATATGGCTGACAAATTTTACTACCCTGCAATTACTACATATTAGTGCAATAAAGTAATGAAGAAGAATATATCCAATTTATTTTGTTACAAACCTTTTGAAGAAAGATAAAGTTATATGAATTAGTTTGAGTGGCTTCGAAAATTTTTGAGAATCAATGTTTGTTTCAAGAATAGATGCTTTGATTTGTAAAAAATCATTTGCCCTAGCTTGATACATTTTATTGAAACTGGTTTATTGTTTAATTACAACCAGGGATCTTGAAACTGTGTCGGAAGGTAACGAACCTCCAAGATTCTGGGTGGCTCTTGGAGGAAAAGCTCCATATGCAGACTCGGTTCAATTGCAAGATGAAAACACAGACCACGAAGCTCGCTTGTACGAATGTTCGAACGCTTCCGGAAACTTTCGCTGCGATCAAATCGAAAACTTTGATCAAAACGATCTTGATGAAGATGACGTTATGCTTCTAGACGCTTTCACAGAGGTAATACGATAGTGCAGGGCAATAACTAAAGTGGTGGTTGCGAGTTGAAGACCCGCTCACCCCTTAATGTTCTTTGGATGGTTGCTTTGCGAAGACTTTGCACAATTTGTGGTTGTTAAAGGGAGTATATTTATTGCAAGAAATGTCAAGTAAATTGACAAAACATAACGTTTTGCTTAGCAACCTACAGACAGTGTCACTGTCTGTAGTTTGCTAAGTGCATCGCTGGCTTCTTGTATTACTTTAACGTTTTGCCTTTTGATACTGTGTCGCAATGAAACAGGTCGGGCAAATCTTAAAGCGGATGACGTTGCTTTAATAATTTAAAAGATCAAAATATTCCAATTGAGCAAGAATTTGAGATGTTTCAACTTCAGAACGTTTCTATTTTTTATGTAGTTTCGCAATATAAATTGAAATAAATTCAGCCTTAGGTCCAATTTATACAACACTTGAATCGACTTTGAAGTGGTCCTTAGGCCGGAAATAAAGTGTGATGTGATAGAATTTTCGCATCTTAGGTTGATGTAAATCAGCGATTGTTCAAGATTGCCATCATAAACCGGATGAAAGAAGTTTGCTAAGATAGTTTTTTATTTTGTTACTTTTTGTATCAGTTGTATTTGTGGATCGGGAATGGCGCAAACAAAGAAGAAAAAAAAGAATCAATGGTGACTGCGATTAATTATTTGAGGACCGATCCCACCGCATCACGTGATCCACACACTCCCATTATCACAGTGAAGCAGGGTTTCGAACCTCCGACCTTTACAGGATGGTTTGGTGTCTGGGATCCAGCAAAGTGGAGCGTGAGTACTACTTTTTACGTTGTTTTCTGCACTTGCACTGCTAGTTGCAAATCAAAAAATTAGGTTGGAAGAAGATTTTTTTGTCATTTTTATTCTCCATTCACGAGAAAGCGAATTGTATTGCTATATTTTAAACGGGACATCCGCACTCGCTTGGGAGTTGCCATTTCTGAAGTACCTTTTGAAACTGGAACACCTGTCTTCGACATAAAGGCGGAGGCGTCCCGTTAAGTGCCTTGCCCAAGGACACAACAAGCAAACTTGCCGGTTTGTTTTTCATAGCCTTTCCTAAATGACGAGCGCCAAGCAGGAAAGCTGTGAATACCATCTTTTTAAGTCTTTTGGTATAACTCGACAAGGGGAATGAATACCGGGTCTACCGACTGCGAAGCGGACGCTCTAAGCACCACGTCATCGCGTCCGTCGAAAAAATTGAAAGATTGAAATACTGTTTGCTGTGCATAGGCAAGCTAAAGTGGTTTGCAAGCTAAAGTGGTTTGCAAGCTAAAGTTGGTTTACAGAGTTGGTTTGAAATTTATTGCCACTTTAACAAATCTTGAATAGTAAATTTAAGGTGTTGAGGCACTACTTGTAGTATCAATAGAGAAAATTAATTCTCGGCACCCTACCACATACTTACATTTATTCACTTAACATTGAAAAGTTCTTGCTTCTTTTTTCTATTTTGTTCGTATAAGAAGCAAAGTTGAATGGCCTTAAATACAATTGAGCTAGATTGGATAAGTAAGTTAGTAAGAAGAAACTGGATTTAAAACATAACTTGCCAGTTCTGATAAACACTTCTTAGTAAAATGGATTTTCTTCAGTATTTTAATGAGAATTGTTAACCTGAATACGCATACCGATTCATCGTGACAAAGAGATATAATTTTACCGTTCAAAATTTGCCAGGCTCGGCAAGGTTGTTTCCGCGTTGTTGTGCCTAGAGATATGCAAGGGCAAAAAGTTTGCCAAAGTCCCACCCAACATTGATCTTTGCTGCCCTGCCAATTCAAAATCAATTTTCAATGTAGTTTGGCAGACTTGGCCCACGCAACAAAACTTTTCGATGAAGGTCGACTAGGCCCGAACCCGAAGTTGGTAATTTTTTCGGGCCAAGTCTTGTCCGAATCCAAAATTTTTGGCTGCAAACAGATTCGAAATAATTGGTTTCGATCCGAATCCAAATCCTTGTAAGTAGGGTTTCGTATCCTATGATAATTTATAAAATAATTATACTTTGTAAATGATAATTTTATGAACAGTTTCAGCTTTCAGCGTATTGTATCGCACAGCGTATTGTACGGTTTGGGAATACGCCTGAGAGTCTCTAGGTTAAACTATACGCGTTTATTAGGTTCTGTTATACATAGTACAATGAGCACAAGAAGAAACCCACAACCAAAGGATTAGCTAAAGTTATAGATATAAAAAACTTGTTCTGTAATTTAGTTTTACACCTTCTTCACACAACGACGCCAGCTAGTTTTTGTGCTTTTGCTTGCACAAATGACGGCATGAAACGCAGCACGTAACTAATAAGAATAGCCGCTCTTAAAAGTTTTTTGAACTCTATTTGTTTATTGTAAAAGCAAGTGTACGAGAGATTTGTAATTCGGCGATAACTAAAAATACTTTTAATGAAATGACTTATTGGAACTGATAAGAGCTGCCTAATTGGTAAAAATAAATCTAACCTCGTAGTTATACTGAGAATGGACTTGTAAAGGTTAGCCTAAGCCAGGCCAAGTCAAATAGTTTAATTGGTTGTCCCAATTATCCCGGTTTTTGTAGACCTCCAGTTGTCCCTTTGGTGAAAACACTTCATGGAAATTTTGATTGCTAGGTTGCATTGATTGCCGTAGAAATTCTCTACGCTGGGAGTAGCCTACTGCATACTTCAAGCTACCAAAGCACAAGTTGCTTTTGTATACAAACATAACTGCTTTCCGAAATTTAAAAAAAGGAGGCATCTGAACGTGTAAAACGAGCTTATGCCAGCATGTAGTAGAGACACAAAACCAGTCAAACCAAATTTTTCAAATTCAACTCAGATTTTTTTAGGGCAATAAGTCATATGAAGAGTTGAAAAAAGAGCTTGGAGGACAAGAAGATTTGTTTGATGCCGTGCTTGCATCAGCTGTACCAAACAAGAAAGTGTCAACCAGCTCAACAGCTGTTGTTGCTCCCAATGCAGCTGTCAACGGAGCGAGCGTTGAAATTACAAAATTCTACACTTATGATGAACTTAGAGTGCTCACAGAAGATCTTCCAGAAGATGTTGATACCAGCATGAAAGAGGTGCAAACTCAAAAAATTTTGTTGCTTAACTTGTGTCATAGGCCTATCTTACTTAATTCTAACGTAAGCAAAAAATATTCGTCGCTTATACCTTTATGTGCACGGCAGAAAAGTGGCAAGGCCAAGAAGCTGGCCTTACCGATGCTCCAGTTTCTCTGTGAATATTAACAAACAGTTATGACAAGCTCGAAATGCATGGCTAAAAATCAAATTGTATTAAAAAAAGACTTTTTTGCAGTTGTATTTGAGTGATGTGGACTTCCAAAAGGTCTTCAAAATGCCCAAAAGTG
This sequence comes from Trididemnum clinides, assembly GCA_963675345.1. NCBI lineage: Eukaryota > Metazoa > Chordata > Ascidiacea > Aplousobranchia > Didemnidae > Trididemnum > Trididemnum clinides. The sequence goes on from OY776286.1 coordinate 8,747,080, forward strand.
AATTTCTCGCCAAACCCACGTGGAAGCAGAACAATCTCAAAAAACAATTCGGCTTGTTCTGATTAATTTAGAGCAAGCATGAAAAGAATACATATGATGAAATGTTGGTGATGAAGTTAATTTTTATAACGATGCTGAATCAGACAAAAAAACAAAAGATTGGTTTGTTGGTAATCTGTTAGATATTGGCTGTTTCATAAAATTGTTTTTATGTTTTTAAAATTGTTCAGATATTTTCCTATCTGCTATTGGAGAGCGCAGCAAATTTTAAATATTTTTTCATAAAGCCGATGTTGGGTGAAAATATTTTGTGAAGTGGCTCTCGTTCTGTAAATGTGATTGCTTATGTTTGTAATTACTCTGTTCTTTTTACATCTAATTGTTACTGTGATTATTAACATCTTAAAAATGCAGTTTTAGTTATAGAAGTTTTAAATAGTCGTCTAATTGATTGAAATTCTATCAATCACTGAAGTTCTTACGAGCATGTTATCACCGTATTATAAGCTGCTGTCAGCTGTAATGCACTCATTTGTAACAAAGTTACTGATGTTATAGATTAGGCTTCAATTTATTTACTGACAGCATTGGTACCAAACGCTTGTATATAACCGTTTCATTTTAATTGCATCTTCAATCTATTTACATTGTACATTTATAATTTATTGATTATGAAATAAAAATAAAAGGCAAATTTCTTTTACAACTGGTGATCAACACAGACAATATTATTGAGAAAATTTGAACGGTAACCACAGGCGTATTTAAAGAACTGAATAAGTAGCAATAAACCCTCCCCCAAGTGGTTTGAAAGAAACAAAAGATTAAGGTAACTTCTTTTTGGAGGCAAAATTCTCATTTTCAAAAAGTTGATCTTAAAATGAAAGATCTAAGCAGCCTTCATGTTGTTTGCGGAACAAAGTGTTCCCCTTCTCCCTCTCCCACCACCTCAAGCTAGGTTGTGCTTTCTTATTTTGATAAGATCACTTGATAATGACATCAAGGTTACCAAATGCTTTGCCTCTTCAAAAAATTTGTATCTAAATACTCCAGTGACTGTAGCTACATGATTTGTAAGAACCCAGTTATAACCGCTATTTGAGTCGACTAGCGGTTATATAGATTTAGACTGCGGCGAAAGTCGTTAACTGTCTTCTCTAACTCTGATGATATTCACACAAACAATATCTTGACATGGGCGTGTTGAGATCGATCATTTTGATAATTCCTCGCAGTTATTTTAAACAATATTACTTTTAATTATCAAATTCAATTTAAATAAATCTCAATCTGATTTATGTAGAATGCAAAATAAGAGATAAATACATAGTGAGAACAAAATTAACACACTTTAAAACACAAAATCTAAGATGGCCCCACGCCGAGCCAGGTCTGTACCTGCTCCAACTGACACGTCGGCATCAAATTCAAATAAAGTTTGCTAGAGGAAGTGATGGGTGGAAATTAACAGTGCATAAAAAACTAATTGGGCGGAATAAAAAAAACGGAGCGAAAGAAACAAGAAAATGGAAATTTAGCAGTTTCGGAGATTTAACATTAACTATTTATTATCTCGTGTTACAGGAAAATATACAAATTACTTTCTGTCTAGACAAACAGCGCAACTTGACTTTTAGAAAGAAATGAGAGAGAATTTTTTATAGCAAGAGTTTATCCAATGAAATTATGAAAAAGGCTACCTATTTTGTATTTCATGAACATCTTCTGGAAAATATTAAATTTTTTCTGTTCAGCCATCATGGCGGAGTTTAGTTGATTGCACGAGAGGAGGGGAGAGTTCAGGCGGTCGACGTAAATGAATTTAAGTCAACTAAAAGATCTGTTTGATGAGAGATAAAACCATCAATGGCGTTTTTAGAAACCAGCTTTTTTGAGAAGGGGTCAAAACATATCATACAGTTGAAGGGTTTTTTTGAAAATTAATATTTTAAAACCGAGAACTTGGCTCAATTTTTTCAAAACAGGCAATAAGATTTTTTTACCTCATTTTGGTCTTCAAATAGACATGAAGACTTTTTTCTTTGTACATTTTTTTGATAATCTTGTATAGCTTGGGCACATCGCCCCTTATAGCCCCAAAATAGTCATTGGAAGTCATGACCGTAAGAGAAAGTCGGAAAATTTCATCCTTGTTTGTTAAAGAATTAGAGCATCCAAGTTTTAACTTGAGATAAGCCAATGTAAAGATTTTTAGTTCCTTGGAAAAGCAAACCAAAGTTAGCACCGGACTCGCTTAAAGCAAATAAAATAATCCAAGCACTTGGTGTTGAAATAAAGCACAATACTTTAAAAAATGTTTTAGCATTTTATGGGAGATAATCTCACAGCTTTTTGGAGAGACGTAAAAAAATACTTGTGACGAAAAGTTTAAGGTTTATTGGCAAAGCTATAAGCAATTGTTTTAGGCATATTTTGTCCTTTTTTGAACTCTGATATATTAACTCTGTTCAATCAAAATCCGTAGAAATGTATTTTTTTTTACTGTCCATGTTTATCGTTCATTTACGAGAAAGCGAATTGTATTGCTATCTTGCAGCGGATGTCCGCACTCGCTTGGAAGGTGCCATTTCTGAAGTGCCTCTTGAAACTGGAACACCTGTCTTGTACATAAAGTCGAAGCGTCTCGTTAAGCGCCCTGCCCAAGGACACAACAAGCGAACTTGCCGGCTTGTTTTTCACAACATCCCTTTGAAAACCGAGCGCCAAGCAGGGAAACTGTGGATACCATATTTTAAAGTCTTTTGGTATGACTCGACAAAGGTAATGAAGCCCAGGTCTACCGACTGCAAAGCGAACACTCCAAACACTACGTCGTTGCGTGGGTAATGTCGCAATACTGTTAAGTACTTCTACATAAGCAGCTATTTAGGCATACTCTGATTTTGGTGTCAACCACTTTTGCTTTGTTTATCTTTACATAAGCAGCTATTTAGGCACACTCTGATTTTGGTGTCAACCACTTTTGCTTTGTTTATCTCTGTTGTTCAAATGCTCTTAGCCTATGAATGGACGAAAGAGATTGCAGCAGTAGATGACCTTCTTCTTCGTTTGGGGAAGATATTTGGAAGGCAATCCACTAGATGGCCGGACCTGTGTCTGTCATCCAAAGCACCAAGCTCTTGCTAGCAGCAGAAAGAGCACGAGCTGCGTTTAGATGGTAGCAGATGGGGCAATATGTTATCATGTGCTCAGCTGTTTGCTCCTTTGCGCCACATTTACAAGCAGAAATAGGAACCATACCCCATTTGTGGATTGTTGTGCGGAATGGCCCAACATATTTTTCCTTTGAATTTAATGCAAATTTATAGTGAGGAGCACAAGCGAACTAAAGCGTGACTTGTTTAATACATTTATACAGAGCAGGTCTGTTGAGGAAACACCAGCCAGGTTATAAGTAAAAACAGATAAGCTATAGGTAAAAGCTAACAGAAGAACTTTCATATACCGGTACATGTTGCTAACCAACTTAAAATTTAACAAATATGACAGTTAAATGAAGTCGAGCAAGCAGCAAAACAATGTGCATGTACAGTTTTTTGAAAAGAAACTAAATGGTAAAAATTAGGTTAGTGGTTGTCACAGGTGACAGCAAGCAACAACTTCAAGTTTACAACAAGGTTTTAACAGCCATGCTATACTGATATGAATGACGCAGAAAAAAGTAAAAGCTGAAAGGACACTTTGTTAGGCAGTATGATAAGAAGTACTTAACCAGTTAAGTACGTATGACACGTATTTGTGTCATAGAGTTTATCGCTACAGTGCGTATGACAAAAGACTTTCACCGTTACGGAGTGTATGGCACTTAGTGTCATGCATAAATTACAGTGCATAAGTTACAGTGTGTATGGCACTTATTAGTGTCATGCATAAATGACAGCGAATTTGAAATTACACTCTTAACTGGTTTAAAGCTAGGTTTTGCTGTTGCTCCTAGCAGTGAAAAAGTATCTCGTCCCATGTGCTTAGTCTGCGCCAAAATTGTTTCAGATAAATCATTCAAGCCTTAAAGCTTACTCGAAATTTTCACTCACAACGAAACAACTTTGTTGACAAACCTCTAGCTTATTCTTAAAGACTACTAAGCCAAATTAAAAATCAACAAATTGAAATACAAAAGGTGATAATGGCCAATAAAGCTCTTTTCAAAATTTTGTATATAATTGCTCTTTAGATAAGCAGAACGAAAAAATCTTTTACAATTGGAGAAAAATTAGTAAAACCTTGCATCTTAGCCACTCTAAGAGAGATTTTGAGTTTAGTTGCAGCTCAAAATCTTAAAGGTGTACCACTCTCAAATAATTAAGTATGAAGGAGAATAATGGATATGGCTATGGACGTTAAAGAACAAGTTTTAGAATAGTTAAAGAAGTCAAAATACTTTGCTATTTAGCTTGACGAGTCAACAAATTTGAGCAACTATGCTATTCTTACTTGCTTTGTTCGACGCGATAATGATGACATTATTAACCCCTCCGCGTCGCTTATCATCATATGATGATGGCGAAGAGAACGCCGCTCATCCTCATATGATGATTTGCCGGCTACGGCGAAATGCGTGTATTTAAAGCTCGCTTGGGAGAGATCTTCCTTTCCTTTTTGACATCTCTCTTCAATACACGCATTTCGCCGCAGCCGGCAAATCATCATATGAGGATGAGCGGCGTTCTCTTCGCCATCATCATATGATGATAAGCGACGCGGAGGGGTTAAGGAAAAACTTCCTTGTTGTCACAAACTACCAGGACAAACAGCCTGTTCGAAATATCACTACCCGTATTTTACCGGGCTAGAACTATCAAGCTACACACCCAGCTTGTCTAAAGAGGAGATTTTTGAGTACCCACCAATGGCAGACCTCCCTATTGGCGGTGGGGCTACCAGTCGGTAATTTGCATTCCTGACTGGTTTGAAATGGGTTGCCACTCTTCCCCTAGACTAATTTAATTAGGTTTGCAACATGAATCTGGAAAATTGTTTTATGCTGTGCCTCCATCCCAAGGAAGAAGACGGGTAACCACAACAGCAACAACCAGTTCAGAAATATTTTAATTGCTTTATTGCTATTTGCAAGAGCAAGGCTCAGGCTGGGGGGAAATGTATTGGTGTGTGTACTGACAGGGCTGCTAGCATGATTCGTTGTAATTGGGGTGTAACTGCAAAAGTTGTATACAAAGATTTGCATTCTGACCACTGCATAATTCACCAGGAACACTTATCTGCGAAGCAACTATCTCATAGATTAAATGACGTTACGAATAATGCAGTAGAGATCGTCAATAACATTTGTTACCGAGCATTGAATACCAGGCTCTTTGAGGCACTGTGTGAGAGTATGGGATCACAACATTACAATCTCTTCTTTTATGCAGAAGCAAGTTAGATTTTGAGAGGATGTATTCTTACGCGTTATTTCGAGTTGACGAAAGAAGCAAGTCAGTTTTTACGTGAAAGAAATTTCCCATTAAAAAACTTTTACCTGATGAGATGTGGACAGGCAAACTTGCATACTTGGCGAATATATTTAGCTGCTTGAGTGATCTTAATAGCGCTATTGAAGGTTGTTGCGCCAACAAGTTCATATTGCGCAACAAAACGGATGCTTTGAAAAGAAGCTGGTGCTTTAAATACTCATGTGCAGAAAGGGAATAGCGATATGTTTCCGTGTTGCAAGGGTTTGTGGAAAGTGCCTCTGTTAAGTAAAAGGATTATTTGCTATTGTAAGACAACGCCAAAAAGCTAGCCGTTATTTTTGGCCAATATTCTCCAGAAAATGCAGATCCACGCAAGGAAAACTTTTGGGTAGTTAATCCTTTTACGGAGGACATCAATTTTCGCAACCTTAGCGCTACCAAAAAAGAATCGCTGTTTGAATTTTAATGCAATTCCTCGCTGCTGTCCAATTTTCCATTGTCACAATTTTGGATATCGCTTAAAAACGAATATCCACAACTTAGTGATAAAGCAATTGAAAGTTGCTGTTGATTTTTTTAATGACTCATCTATGTAAGAAAAGGTTTTCAGTTTTATGTTTCATTAAGAGCAAGTAAAAAAATCGCGTGAATGTCAACGCTCTGCTTCGCCTTTTAGAAACTTCATTAGAACCGCGTTTAACACGAATTGCATCAAGAAGACAGCAACAGATATCTTATTAAATGCAATTCTTTTGAAGCGAAATGCATACTATTGTCTTAAAATTCTTTTTGTCTATTCTATGTGTTTGTTAGGTCCAAAGAGTATGACATCGATTAAATTTTTAAGAAAAACTTCGAAATCAATAAAATAACGCCTCAAGCCATTTAGTGTAACTGCTGATGTCTTGGTAAACCAGATCATTTTGCATTTATTAAAAGGACCACTAATTTCATTCCCATGACTAGCGGAATCTGCCGGCTCCGCACTACGAGGCTTCCGATCACTTTTGTCGGATTACAAGTAGTGGTTCAATCGGCTGCTCAAACTTTAAGCCAACTTATATTTTTGAGAGAAGCAACTACAAGTTGACACAAGTGATGGCACCACCCCTATGCCTTTAATCCTGATCTTTGTACCATTACTTTGAATTACGATTGGTTTTACTGACAAACTTTCAATCATTTCATAAATTCTATCCGTTCCTTCCAATAACTATAGGGGCGAAAAAATCAAAGATCGGAGCGGGCGCCTTAATTATTGTTGTTTTGCAATTACAAAATAAGACATTTGGCGGTGCGCTTACATCACAACTTGATACAACTTCCCTCATAATGATGTTTGCAACGCCACGTTTCTCGGCATCAATTATGTATGTTGGTTCCCGAATAAAGCAAAAGGGACTATATCTCTTTGGTGGATCCAGGAAAGTATGTTGGAAAAGCATACCTTCCACTAGCCTTTTTTAATTTTGGTTTCAAAAACTTATTTGTTTGTATTTGTCTCCAAAAAGATATTTGTTAAAAAAATTTAAACTTCAAAAAATTTCGATTACGATAATGCTTCTGTATTGACGTCTTACGCCACCCATCAAAAATTTCGAGATACGCTACTGCTATAGCTCTCACATTTAATCACCCGGTTGGTCTAATAAACCATTTTTAAGAAAAATATTTCCCTTCAAAAGAACAATATTATCTTAGGTGACTATGACTTTACACCATGGTACAGTGTAAAAAAAAAGATACGCTAGTTTACCCAAAGATGCCCAACTCTGTCAGCAACGCTCGCTCAATAAAGCAAGCAAAAATCAACGTGCGTTGTCTAAGAAAAAAATCTTTCCTGTTTTGGAAACAGTGGCTGCACCTCTGGGTATATGCTGGGTATCATTTTTATTGACTATTAGCGTAGAACTCAACTATTTTATCAAAGATGCACATATGTAAAAAACTGTTTTTCGCATTCGCAACACTTACAGTACACAGAAAAAAATGTGAAATAAGACGCGACTTGCTATTTTGGTATGATTCTAGGACAAATACCCCCGGACAAATACCCACCGGACAAATACCCACCGGAAAAATACCCACCGGACATATACCCACCGGACAATTACCCCCCTTGCAAAATACCCCCTGGACATATACCCACCACAAGATGAAATGTGAGGAAAAGTAAAGTGTATTTATTTAATATTTTTATTTTGTCAATAAATTACATACAGTCATATTTTATAAACATATTACATAGTAACCCTAACCCTAACCCTAACCCTAACCCTAACCCTAACCCTAACCCAAAACAAAAAAAACTGGTGGGTATATGTCCAGGGGGTATTTTGCAAGGGGGGTATATGTCCGGTGGGTATTTGTCCGGGGGTATATGTCCGGTGGGTATTTGTCCGGTGGGTATTTGTCCTGATACCTTTTGGTATAGTGTATCACTTATGTTACTGCAAGCTTATCTTTCAACTCATAATGATGTCAAACTGCCTAGAAAATCAAAGGTTTATTTTGCACGCTACTTTATTTCAACCCCGTAGTTCATGAACTTGTGTAAAATGCAGAATTTTGCTTCGTAAAATTAATCATCGAATCTATACCTGCTTTGATTTGTTTCACTTGAGAAGCTTGAGAAAACTAACAAAAAAAGCTGTTTTGAATAACTTACTGCCAAAGGAACAATATTGATGTAGGTCTACCACATAATTCATGTTTACTGTAGACCTACAGTAGAATACATCCAAATTAAATAGTTTATCCAAGTTTTTTTAACTGCTCCGGAGTCTGTTCACTTTGTCTATTCTTATTTCTGAAGTTGTAGATGACTCATTCGAGTTCTCGATCATTACTGCGTAATCATTTGTTGATACTGAAGTTAGACCAGACTAGACTATTATGAGTTGATCGTTAATAACTAGACCGCAGTCTGAATTTATTCTATAGTTTGATCGGTTCATGAGAGTGAAGTCTATTTTTCAGTCCGCACTTCAGGCATGAAGTGATTAACATATCCGAAGCAAGCGAACCGTAGGTAAAAACGTTTCTTGCCCCAAATAAATCATTTAAATTAGTGATTTCATAGGTCTTGGTCTTTTGTTTTGCCAAAAATTTGAATTGATTGTATGCTTTTTTAATATCTTTAAAAAATGTCCGTTCATTTGTGGTGGATCACCCGTTTTATCCTCGTTCCTCTGGTTGCCGATAGCTACTTCAAATGACTCTCTTATTCATTTGAGCCAAAAGCAAAATCGCGATTTTGTATCAGGCTGCTGTCAAAAATGCTCCGTCAAGCTAATTTTATTGAATTTAAAAGTTTGTAATTTAATAGTTAGTCGTTGCTAGGGCCTCCATCAGAGCAAATTCTCTCTTTATTTTTTTTCAGTTTTTGCAATGAAAGACACGCAACACAATCTCGTTTTGCAGTTTTTCGGTTTTCCGATGAGTTTAGGTCTAATACTTCTTCGACAGCCTTAATAGCTGCAAATAAAAAAAAATTTGCAGAAACTGGTCCAGATAAGATTCCATACCCTGTTTTGAAAGCAGACGGGATTATTGTACATCAGCTACGGACTCCAAGCTCACTGGAACTTTCAGGAAAAAGCATAAATGCAATTTTTACATTATTTTTTGAAACTTTACTCAACGTTTAGATTAATATTGTTTCAGCCAATATCACGGGAGGGAGGGGGCTAGTGCACTGTTTGCCTTCCAACGGACGCCCTACTTCAATCCATTTTATGTCCTAGTAACGAATTGTCATAGTCTAGCTACAATAACTTTTTCATAACTGTACTGGTGTTCGTGTGGTATACTTTACTTGGTTAGTGTTATTTGGTCTGTTGTGTCTAGTGTACTGGATCAAAAATATAATATTATTCCGTAATGTGTTGGATAAATTTTGTACTGTTTAAAAGAAAGAGTTCCGCTTTAACTTGCATTGATATTAATTTTCTTAATTACGAGTTGCTTTTGTTTTGCAAGATACACATTAATTTCTTATTAACGCTGTAGCTGTTGTTAGCCGACTTCTTCCGTGAGATGGAGGCATGGACGGAGGTTGTGAAAGCTCAGAAGCCAGAGGTCGAAGATAGAGGAGTCGCCGAAGAGATGGCGGCGTAAAGAGTGAGTAGCTTGATGGGATTGAATGAGATGAGAAGTGTCCTGCTTCGAATGACAGCAGGGATGAAGATTCTCAATTTAGCCAATTCTAGAGAGGTAAGGGTTTAATAGAAGTATGCGTCCGTTGTAGTGAGGTACACAGCGAGCGTGAGGAGGAAGCACAAGTTCTTCAACGGATCTTGAGCCAAACTCTTAGTCAAATAATTTTATTGAGGCAGCACGCCTTCAGGCCTAGAGAAGATTTGATTTGATTTATTTGTTTTTGATTAAGAAACACAAAACTAGTTCGTGACTGCATCATACAAATTGGTATCTAAAAAAATTAAACAAAAGAAAAGATTTTTGTTAGCTTCGGTTTTTCAGGAAGTGGTTGCGAAAGACCAAAAAATTCCTGTCAGGAGATGAGAAATGGTCGCCGAGCCAACTGCCGCTCACTATAAACCGAGCCGTTGCAACACACTATATAGTGTATAAATTTGGGTGACTAAATGTGCAGCAGCAAATTGAAGGCTGCGGTACCTGTGATTAGCCTACATATGCAAATTTTAAATAGAAAACGAAAAAGAAAAAAAACAGCTGATATATTGCAGAAATAACAAGGTACATTACGCGATATGAAAAATTTATCACAAGATTAAAACATGCACACGGAGATTAAATTTCATTGGGCAATTCATTTTTCAACTAGACAAGCATTTTTTTTGTTTTTTTTTAAAACAAAAAGGATTTAGATGAACACTATTTTGTAATTCAGTGGGCAAACTATTCCAAACTTTGGCTCTATATGTTTTATTGATTTTGTGGTTATAGCTATTGATTTGTCACAAGAAGAGATGAGTGGATACGAGAGATAACAGTAAAAAAAAAACGACATGAGATGTAAATGGCTGAAGCAACGCCCTCCATCAGGGCAACTCGTCTGCCGTGGGATGAAATAAAGGACCGAAGTTTGCACAAGGAGAAATGAGAGACACGGGAGAAATGAGGGACCATGGATTTATTTTCGACGGGCATGAAAGGAGTAAAGAGAATGGATGATTCTTGCCAGAGGTGCCCGAGAGTGCGACAAAGAAGGAAGAACGGAGAAGAGGAAAGTGTAGAAAGAACAGAGCAGAAGTCTTAGAGGAAGATAAGAAGGAGAGAAAAGTGGCAGACTTATGGTTTACTGAAACTAGCCAAGGGCTCGAAAAATGGCGCAGGCTTTAGCAGAGAAACTTGAACACACTGGGCCTGCTTAATAGAAAAGAATGGCATCATCGCCACAATGTGAGCAGTTGGATAAGACGCCAAATTTTTTATTGCCAAAAAATTAGGAACAAAGCCATCAGTCCAAATCATGCATCGTGAGATGGGAGAGAGGCAGAGCCAGAGCCAGAGCCAGAGCCACACCTTGGCAAGAAAGAGAAGAATCAGAGCGAGAGCATAGAGATGATAAAGTAAGTTGCTCACTAAAAGAAGTCTGGTTCCATAAAAAAATAGAGGGCAAGCAAGAATAGTTTCCAGTGAGATAAAGGAGAAAACATAAGAAAGTAAATGGACGCAAATTCTTTTCAGGAAAATCTGAAAAGCCTTTTTACCTTCATGTCTGGCAAAATATATAATGGAAAAAGAGCTTAAAAAACAAAGATCTGCTTGTGAGAGAACGGAGCAATATGACTCACAATAACTTGTAGGATAAGCGGAGACGCCTCACAAAGGAGAAGAGGGAGAGGAAAGGACAAGAGGCAGTCGGTAACTGGGCAACTGGTCGCTCAGTGAAGGCATGGAAATCAAAACCATCTGAGCGAAGCATAAGTGAAAACGGGCTGAAGAAAATTTTTGCTCAGAAGAGGAAAGGGAATTTTACAGGGCCCAATCAGAAAAGTAAAGGTACGGTTAGGCTTTCAGATGAGGAAAGAGCTTGACTTTCATCTAAGATGCATAAATGTTTGGAAACAGAAAGAGAGTGGTCAAGGTTGACCCCAAGAAAGATTGGAGTGAAGAGGAGTAAGATTGGAGCGGAGAGGGAACACAAACAGGGAGAGTCGGGGATGAAAATTAGCCTGGTTGGAATTCAACGAAAACAAGGAGGCCTCACAATTGCTGGGATTGAGAAGACATCAGCCCTCCAGTTGAATTATATCTTCTTCTGCCGTCTTCGCAGCAGCTGGTACCAAGGGAAAAAGGAATAAAAGGACAAGTTGTCAGCATAAACAGAGCAGTGGACTGAAAAAGGTGGAGATGCTGAGAGATGATTAATGAAAAAAGAATAAAACAGAGCCAAGAACGGATCTTTATGAAGCATTTCGGCAGAATCATAAGGAGCAACTTTTGTGATTTTGAAACATCACGTGTATTTAATGTTTTTAAAAGTTAGTGCTATTTTAAGGATAACGTGAAAAGATGTTTCATTTCTAACCTGCCTAGTGCCTATATCATCATTTGTCATAGTAAGCTTGATTTGACGTCTTTTTTTTCAATTTTTTGCGGGCGACGTGCTAATAATTTATGCTTACCACTACACCCTCGCTTCAGAATGAGAATTAATGCTGGATCAGAGCACCACTTGAAATTCCGAATGCCTATCCACACAAATACGAATTGAGCTTTTAGGGAGACTAACCTCCGCATCTTTCGTTTCGAAGTCAGAAACGATTTCCACTATATCATGGCGTTTTAAAAGCATTTTTGAGAAACTAAATTGTTTCTAATCTTCCAACATTGTCCCCAATGTTTTTAGGTTTGGTAGAAAAATATTTGGCGAAATCTTGCTTTCGGTCACATCGCTGCTAGGACAGCATTAACAACTGTGCATTTCTCAGTTCGTGACGCTCGCATATTGATTTGATGAATATTGAGTCATGTGACACAAATTTTGTTCTCAGGATCTAGTTATTTCCCAATAACTCTCATCAGAATACTGTCTAAAATCGACACGATTTTTTCTAAACTTTGCTGTTGCAGTCAGGAAAATCATTTTTTTTTAATTGTAATGTAACGTTGTTTGTGTGCATTACAAATAATTAATACTGGAAACAACTAAATTTTTTACGTTTAAAACAGTTTTTTGTATTAGATGGAAGCATGATGTTTTTGAATTAACAGAACTAAAATTATCTTTTTATGGCTTTTGATTAAAAATCTATGTAGATTTTATAACTTTTGGACTCCCCTAATTTAAACTCCACTGGTTGCAAGAACAGTGGAAGAGTGAATTTTATAAAAATGTAGAAAAACATACTTTTAGCTTTAGAGCACTCTTTCACAATTACTTTTATTTTTTATATCAAATTTTTCATATTTTTTTCATGTAGGCTTACAGCAAAACATTGTCTAGTTCATCCAGCAGAAAACTTTGATTGTCGTTCTGCAATCAATTTTACCAAACAATGTTACATAAATGGCAAGAAAACCTGCACTCAGCACACGGGTGAAGCCAGAAAAAATTTTTGGTAGAAATTACGGGGGACTCTTAGCTTATCATAAAGACGTCATCACATGTATGATCAATTGATCCTCTTTTGAGAGTCATCTTTTCCGGTGATGTACGCGCATAGCAAAATAATGACACAGTAAGCGTAAACGTAAGCAATAAAGCTATGCTACGCCGTAAGCATCAACGTAAGTTGAAACAAAAATATACGGTATAAACGGCAGTGTAAAGGCTAGCGTATACATGTTTTATATCCGATAATGGGCTCAAGCCATTGGCTTGCATCTCACCAAACCTGCCTGGGCTAGATATAAGTTTAACAGTCTACGTACATACTGGTGTCGGACTTTTCCCATATTTCATTGGTATTTGCCGGTTCGGTTTTTAGTGTGGCGCGAAAGAACACACTGGCTGTTCTAAATTGGGACTGGATGGCTTTTGATAATGGCGCACCTGCTGATTCCGCTAGGCTGTATTCGATGCTTAACGCTTTGACCGTTCTTCATAACAGGACAGCAGGTAAAGCCTTGCTTATTGTGATATCATAAGAGAGTATGGCTACTTTTCGATTATCGCTCATTTGTTATCATTATCAAAATTGTTTGGCTGTGAAAAAAATCGCCTATCCAAATGCTTGCGAAAAACAGTTTATGCTGAGAATATACGTTAGAAAGTCGTTAAAAGTATACGGCGTACCCAGTTGCGTAAACCCCTCAAAAAAATAAAGGTGTAAGCGCAAGTGTAGACGAAAATTTTACGCAGTAAGTATACGGCGTAAACGTACATCTCTGATCTTTTCTTACAAAATTTCACGAAAACATTTTCGGTAGTGAGGAGGCTAAGAATGCTGGTGGCCAGCAAAGTTCACATTTAGCCTGGTGTAGTGACCGGCTGATATGTTTTTCGAAGCCTTATTTACTTAACATCAAGCTCCCAACACAGGGTCACAAGTGGTGGTGGTTTTTCCAAGCCTGGGAGGTGGTTGCCAATCCCAGTTGTTGATTTTGTGTGGTAAAAGGCTTTACAGATTTTTTTTTAGTCCATTGATAGATCTAACAGCCTAGGAACCCGGACTTTGAAGTTTGGCTGCGTTAAGGAATATTGCTGCTGCTTGGATAAATGGCAGGTGAGATACGAGTCTGCGCTTTGAATGATGTTTCAGTAGGAGGCTGCTGATTTAGTCATCACAGGTGCAGACCGTGGTTGTAAGGTTGAGTGTTGTCAGTTCAAGTCGGGTTGACGCTAATGCAATATCCGTGAAAAACGGAACAAGGTCATATATGCTGCTTTCGTGATAGTGACAGTGCAAATGACTAAATAAATGACAGTCCCACCGAATTTGTGTGTACGCTGCGACTTTATATCGGTGAGCAATGTTCTGCTGCGGAGTAAACCAGCACTAATAGATTCGGATGATCAATATTTGGTGCTGTCGCCTGCCGATGCTTTTAGGAAACATTTTGAAATGAAACTGAATGTACACAGATGCCATTTTTATGGTTTTTTAAAATCTTGATTTGGTAAAAAATACATCAGCAAAAGTTTTGAACTCTCTTGCTGCCTATTGCATGTGATGTATCGGGTTCAAAAGTCATGTGGATCAAACAAACTGCTGCTTGCGCTTTAGCTTGTAAATAGGTTGTAAATAGTCATCTGTGCAGCAGTAGTTAAAGAACGCCCTATGGAAAAGGACGTTTTTCACAAAAGTGCAAACTGCTTTCAAAAATACACTAATCTTTAAAAAACTAAGGTGTACACATTTTCAAATTTCCCTGTTTCTCCCCTTCATAACTGCGGTCTTGTAATCATCGAATAGGAATTGAGTCACAATATTTTAGCCCAGTGTTTCCCAAACTTTTTTGTCTGTTGCCACAGTAAAAAAGGTAAAACAGATTTCGCGGCACAACAGCCGAGTAGTTTTGCTATATTTGCCATATTTATCCTCCATTCACGAGAAAGCGAATTGTATCGCTATATTTTGGACGGTAAGTCCGCACTCGCTTGGGAGTTGCCTTTTTTGAGGTTTATGGGCCACCTGTCTTCCACATAAAGATGGGGCGTCCCGTTAAGTGCCTTGCCCAAGGACACAACAAGCGAACTTGCCGGCTTGTTCTCCACAACCTTCCCTAAATGCCGAGCGCCAAGCAAGGAAGCTGCGGATGCCATTTTTAAAGTCTTTTGGTATGACTCGACAAGGGGAATGAACCCCAGGTCTACCGACTGCGAAGTGGACGCTCTAACAACTACGCCATCGCGTCGGTCTACTACGCCATTGCGTCGGTCTACTACGCCATCAGTGTTACCGGTGACAGTGAAAAAGGCGATGACCTTTTCTTTTTTTTTGGAGATCACCACTTTTTCAGGCAACATGACACGATCTCCGATGTTATTGACCATTTTTCACGGCAGCATTTACTCAACTTTTGCTGATAAATGTTGAGTAAAAAAACCCGCGGCACACCTGCAAATTGTCCACGACACACAGTTTGGAAAACAATGTTTTAGCCTATTATAGTATAGCTGTCTTAACTGTAAGCATTTAGTGGCGCTCTCATCAGTGCTGGTACCGCATCAAAAAGGGAAGAGCCAGAGAAACCATCAAAATCTGTTCAGAAGCTCTTTATGATAAGTTCGATTCACAGCCAGTCAGTCCAAAAGACGTGCATATTGAATTGATGAACAGCGCTACATTCTCAGTTGAGTTAAACTTCAATAACACTGTGTACAAGCAAACAGACGAAGTAACTATAAGACCACCACTTGGTCCGGCATTGTCTAATATATTTGTTGGAAATGATAAGGAAGAGTTATTTTGTGATACACGAAAGCTTCCAATATACTTCAAATATGTTGACAACACGTTTGCCATCTTCAATCACAAAACTGAAGCAGATAAATTCCTGACCACACTTAACTGCCTTCACCCACATCTCAAATTCACTTTTGAAAAAGAGAAAGACAAATGTCAACCGTTTCTTGATATATGTGTCGAAAGAACACATATAGGTTTTGAAAGTAGTGTATACCGGAAACCCACTTTCACTGGCCAGTATATACGTTGGGGGTACTTTGATCCTCTTAACGTAAAATAAGTCTAATTTCAACATTGGTGCATCGAGCCCTAATGATTTGCGCCAAACGTAGACTTAATAGAGAAACAGGACGGATCAATAAAATATTACTGGACAATGGCTATCCTAAAAATGTTGTCAACGCTCAAATTGCCGAGAAAATTGATCAGTTTTCCACTCTAAAGCGATTTTGCCCTAAAAAGTGCCCTGGGTATTTGAGGGTCCCTTAGATAAGTAAGCCCTTCACAAACTTAGAAAAAGAAAAAAACGTGCAAAGCTGAAGTGGTTCCGTCAGCAATCGCTTGGTCTTTACGTCAAAGCGTATGCTGCCAGTAGCTCGCAAGGATGTTCTATCTACCACTCCTAAAAGCTCTGTCATATATGAATACAAGTGCCACTGTGACAATACGTACGTACGGCAAATATCTCAACAACAACAGGATCGCATCAAGTAACACGTTTCTAAGTGGTTGAGACAACAATTGATTCGTCCACGCCGATCTCAACCAGACAGATTGTGCAAACAAAATGACACTGAACCGGTCTGTGACTCTGCCATTAGTCAGCATCTTTTAGAAAATGGACAATGTGCATTAAACTACAACGAGCGATTTTCTCACCACAGCGCGCAGCTCTTTCCACTAATAGAGGCTGTGTATATCAAGACCGTTCGCCCGGTGTTATGTAGACAAAAAGAGTTTGTTTACTCTCTAACTATTTCGATAATTACGCCATAATTATTTGGTCTCTAGCTACGCTACTTTCAGCATTTCGCTATCGCAAAATGTCTTTCTTTGGCGCGCATTACTGTGCTACCGCTATCATTGCCTTGTCTTAGTTGCCTACCGTTCAAATTAATGAGATGAAACAACTTACTCCAGCTCTTACCTTTCTGACGCGATACCTCCGCTGCTGATGAGAGCGTCAAGAAAAGCTTACAGCCAAACCACCTTTTTTCAAAGATATATTAAAATTCTGTACCACCAACAATATTTTTACTTGTTATACAAACAAAAAATAAAAACCTACATTTGGTGATTACAGAGAGAGCGATCCATTATTTAAAGTCTGGTTTTGTATTTGTGAACAGATGACCGAATTCACTTCACGTTTCGAGAAAGTTTATAAACACCATTACGCCGCTTTGTTCTGTCAGTGGCATCTTCCTTATTCAGTCCAATCTGATCAATATGTTCTTCCATTTGCCTTTTGCATGCCATATTTGGACGCCCACGCCCGCTTTTTCCCACCACTTCAAAATCCAACGTTCTTCTCAACACTTCATTATTATCCCTTCTCAAAACTCGTCTTGGCCAGTCCATCCGAAGTATCTTTCAAACCCAGTAAATTCTTAGTTCTTTGAAAACAAAGTCGATTTTACGTCTTTTTCCCCTTGAGATTCAGTGTATGCCTACCACAACACACTCGCTTTCGAACAAGACTTTTTGCCTTGCTGACGAATAGCAAGGATTTTAAACTCCAGATCTTTCGTTTCGAAGCTCGCAACAATACCACTACGCCACGGCGGCTACTTCAAAATATACAATTCTTTAAAATGTTTTACCCGAAGCAATTGCATGCATTTTGGTTTTTAAGAATTTTCTTTAGTAACTACAGAAATAAGTATTGAAAAAAATTTTGTATTTTGTTTAGAACCTTTAGCATCGAACCCAGAAACAAGCAAATATTTTATTTTGTACATAATGCTTTATTTTTGCAGGTTTGAGCAAATTGATCTTTGCTATTATAACGGGTGCTCTTGAATGCCAAGCTGTTATTTTTGTGCTTAACAAACTACTTAAATTCAATGCACCCAGTCATGCATCGAAAGCAAGCTATCGCTTAGTACAGCCAAGAAATTATCAATCGAAAAACCAGTTTTCGCCTCACAAGATCTTGTTTCTTCAACACAAACGGTAGATAATTTAGAAACAAGTTATGGAAATCCTACTCGAAAAATTTCAAGTTTGCAAAGTACAGAAAACGCAAGTACAAACTCGCCAAAGATTTCTCTTTCCAAAGAAAGAAAATTTATGCGTCGTGGAATAAAGTTGTGCTTTTATTTACAATGTATTTAGGTAAACATGAATTGCTTTAAATCGGTGGCCTAAGTCATATGTTGGCAACCGTTTTCTGATTACGGTGCTCTTCCCAACTATGAGTTTAATAAAAATGGCTATTGGCATTTGCAAGGATCGCCGTTCTGCATTAATCATCTATTGCCTTAACGTCGAGATATGTTTCCTGAACTCGTTGTCTTGGGTCAAGATGATGTTGGACTCTCTAGTGGTTTCAGAAGTCCCGGTAATCGCCTTGCTTATCATGTTTTTTGTGGCATTGTCCTCTTGTTGATTGCAAAAGAGCTTTATACTGTCTTTTCAAAAGTAGTTGCCTTCTGTTTTTGTTTTTTGCCCTCCTTAGATTTTTCTCTCTTTTTTCCTTGCTTCCTCTCTCGTTTTTTCTGATGAGTTGCAACGCTCATGACAATTCTTTAATGCCTTCTTTACATTTCACTTTTATGGTGTTGACTTTCCTGTTTCGTTTCTTTGGTTTTGAAGGATTGCTTCCTCAAACACTTTTGCTTCGGGGACCATGGGTGTATGCCTCCATTCTGGACCACGGTTCAACCAAACCAACTGCATTTAATAAATTACGATCCTCGTTCTCATTTGATGACATTCTATCCCAAATATTTACGAAAGCTCACTCCATTTTAAAAATCTTCTTTTGCCCCTTTGTCCACACCCAGCGGACATTTTTAATTCCTTTTTCATCTCTTCGTCTTACACGCTCAAGAATAGTCAATGGAATGCTAGAAGTGTGGAACTACTGTACTTCATATCTGCCTGTCTTATTGACTTGATTTGTATTCAGGAGTCTAATTTGAGATCTTTTTCTTCGATTTTTCTGGATACCTGTTCTTGCGACTTTACCACTTAAGTCTTCTCTATTCGCCCAACATTCTTCGTCTTTTTTCTTCACATTGACTATCTTCCAAATCATGATCATGTATTTTGTTCTGTTGGCTCTGTCACTTTCCGTTACTGTGTTCCTGCCAGCTACTCTATCTGTGGCGCTTGAATCTCCCTTTTATGCAAGCTCACTTATTCAGCTAAAGTTTAAACCATTATGCAAGATTTCTGCACGTCTTGGCAGCACCAATCTGTCAGCAAATTAATTTCCGGCATTTAAGGCAAGAACTTTTTTATCCTTTTAACTTTCTTTACTATCAGGCTGCAGTCACTATTTTATTTCAAATAATAACACTGCTCATGAACTATAAGCCCAGTCATCCATAGTCCCTTGTCGCCTCTCTTTTGTTTGCTGTTGTCACATCTTGAAGTGGGGCAATCTCTTACTCTGCACCTTTCGACAAACAAGTTTCCTCAGTCTTCGCAAAAGAACTTGTGCTGCTTGCTGTATCCTCTCTTACTTTCGCTAAAACGGGCACACCTCTATTTTAGACACTTGCCTCTTCGTAATTAAAGTCCTTCGTGCAGTGCATTCGGTCATCCGACGAGGGACACCTCTTGTCTCATTCTGTCCTGCACTGCTAATCACATTACACCAACGCGCTTTTTTTGGCAACCTTTTTTAGACTACCTATGGTCAGGCCTGTGAAAAGTAGCCAGTACTTATGGGCTTCTCAAAACCCGATTGCAAGAAAGATGGATAAAAACAAAAACAGGGTTCTAGCTGCTTTGGACATTTCTCTAGTCATCAACATATTTTGTGGCTTTTTTCACTGATCAGCTGCTAATAGGGAGCTCACTTTTAAGACTATATCAAAATTGGTTATTAACCTTTTGAACCATGGTTTCTCTGATCATTCCCGCCTTTAACCCGAGCTTACAGGGTAATGACGGTACACCGGCTCACAGAACGGTACACCGGCTTACAGGGTAGTGGCGGTAGACCCGAAGGCCGATTGACTGGCCTTTCGGGTCTCTAAGGCTTCTGAGTAAGGCCGGTTTTCCGGCCTGCAGGGTTCGAAGAGTTAATCTTCTTATTGATTATTCATATGATATCTATCTTTCATGGTCTATGCATTTCTTTCCTTCCATCTGGAAGGCTATCTGTTGCTACCATTCATAAGATGGAACATCATCTTGACTCTTGCTTTTTTTGATCTCTCTCTCACCTCCGGCGTCTCAAAGCTCTTTGAACTCATCGTACTATTACGTTTACTTTTCTTTCTGGCGTCTAAATATATTTTCTCTCCTCGTCAGAGCAGTTTTCGTTCGGCTCGGTCTACTCTTTATCAAATTCTTTGATCTCTCTGTCTATTTCAAATGTGTGCGACGATTTCGTGTGGGGATCTCAGACGATTTTTAAGAACACCGATTTTTTTAGGCATTTAATTCTGTTAGGCAAGCTGCTGTCTATCATTAGCTTGCTTCTGCATGATCTTCCATCTTGCTTTGTTGGTTAACTCAATATTTTCTGTTTGTCAGATTTGTTTCAAAATTATAAAATCTTTTGAGAACGACAAATTGCTTAGCAAGGATTTGTTCTTGGCCCAAACGAGTTCTCAGTTTTTGCTTTTTTCTTCTACCCCATCTGCTCTGTTAATGCTGATCACTTAGCTATTTGGTTCTTTCACCTTCTGGTCTTGCTGCCTCAGACTTTGGTGGCAAGACCAAAGCGCTGGTCTCAACACTGGTGCATGTTTTTCTCTCAAGTGGGGCAAATGTAAAGTCTTCTTTTCAGTAGATATTCAGCAGGCTAATCATCGCTCAACTCCTCTCCCGCTTTATCCGCACTCCAATCTTTCTAAAGATCATTTTCAATTCTCCTTTTAGGTAATTTTTCTCAACAAATATTTTCGCTAATGGTCAAGTTTTTTTCCTTTCTCCCAGGCTTAACGCTGCGTCTCTGCTTCTTTACGGGGTCTCTCTAAAGAGTTTCTATCTCTTCTCTATGAAGCTATTCTTTGGCCTGATTTTACTTACGTTTTATACACATGGTTTCTTTTCTCTCTCTTACCAAAATTGCAGCGCCTTGATCTAGCGGTCAGCTGCGCCATCATCTGCTGCTTCTCGTATTCTCAAATCCCTCTTTTCCTCTTTGAGGCTTTACTGCCTTCTTTTCAAGCTGTCCTGATTCATTTTTTTCTGTTCTCTTAATGAGAGGACCCTTCGTTTGACAGGTGTGACACTGTAAAACTTGGCCTTTTCAACTGCTCACGGGGAGACTGCGATTACACTTATTTCCATACTTACTTTTATTTTCTACAGTTTCTTCTGGCACGGTCCACTTCTCTTTCTTGAAACCCTATTTTCAGCTTGCATTTCTACTGCAAGTCCAAGCACTATTACCAACGTAAAAGGTGATTTTTTCAAACACGCTTTAATAAATTTTTTTCTCAAACCTTTCAAATACATTACAGTTTTTTGTGTAAAGCTTTTTTCGCATAATTTTAGTAAAAACAACACCATGTGTAGTATTATCTACTGTTACTTTGAAACTAAACATGAGTAATAAAATCTATTAATGATTCTCACATCCTGGCAATTAGAGCAAGATGACATGCTGCAAAGATATCACTCTGGTTTTTTAGCAAATATGAATATTATAGCAACTAAACTGTAGCCATCTTCGTGCGGTCGTATCGCTCCCTGACTAACCTCAAGCTGTATGACATACGGCTAACGTGTAAAAAGTAAAGCAAGGTATAGAGTGTGATGTGAACTTGTTCAACTTTCAGAAAAAAAATCCACCTTCTTGGAACAAAAAATTTGTGATAGCTTATCCTTAATTTATTACAGATTGTACTAACTCAGCTGGAGCAGGTTGCGGACTGCCAAGTATACTACCTAATCTTACTAATCGGAGTAAACGTGTACTTACTTATTAGGGAAGAAGGAACGGTCCTTTCTCCCTTTTCTGGATGCACCTACATTTGGTCAAGGAAACATAAGAGAAACCAGGGACTTGATGTCACAAACCCAGTGACAAAAAAGTCATGAGTAAGCCTATTACATAATTGCTTCTCTCTGTAATCGCATCAATCACTTCGGAACTCACTTGAACTTTAAATATTTAATTTCTGTTTCTCACGTTTGTAGTGAATAAAAGAAAAACTACTTAAACCTATTCGCTTTAGCGAATAGGATTATTTTTTTATGAGAGAAAGGAGGTTGGGATAATGAGCACTTTTGCTCTTACAACTGCATTAATTCCCTTCCTCGTAGGTAGGGAAATAAAAAATGTTTGTTTAATTATTATAGGCTAGGCTGTTTGCAAAAAACATCATTTTTGATTAAAAAGCGGAAAAGTTTAAATTGGGGCAAGTTACAGTTGATAAAATCTCAAATTTGAATAGTAATCTAAATAAAATAATTAATCAGTAAAGCTTATCAATGTCTAAAATTGCACCAAAAGAAAATTTTTACTAAAAATTGGATCAATAATTGTTCTGGAATTGTGTGCAAGACATTTGTTGGGTGGCTTGGCCTCTTATCTCGCTATGCCGGTACCAGGGCAAGTTGGTGCGGCCAAGGACCTGGATGCCTCAAATACAATTGCAAAAATGGGGCGCGCCAGGTTATAAAATATGCTTAATACTAAATCAGGGTTTCTTAATGTTTGCATCAATAGCCCAAGGGACAATTGAGATAGATTTTTGGGTTAATATATGTGTTCATTTGAGAATAGAAGATGTATGAGATTAAACAATAGTGGTAAAGTAGATGGTATTGAGATTTACTCGAATCCAGACAACTACGGCCTAATGGCCATGGGACAGCTATTTATTTTTGTAGTCGTAAAAACGTTTTTTATTTTGGGCCCATCCCTAATTTTTACATATTTCATCCTCCTAACTTAATAAAAGAAATCAAAAAAGGTTTGTAAATTGATAGATTATTTGCGAGATAGACAGGTATTTGTTAAAGAGGAGAAAAATCACCATTATAAGGGTTACAGGAACTATGCTTCTAACACCAAAGCTTATCGTTATTTCGCTCACAAATATTTTTGCGGAAAACCAGTACGTTTTAACATGGCATTGCTAGTAGGCAGCCTTGCCCGAAGCCGACTTGTTAACCATTAACAATTGTGACTCATTGCCAACAAAAATTTGATGAAGAACTTTGCGTTTTTTAACGTTGAGCCAAACGCACAATTTTGCTCATAAAAATAAAAACCTAAACCTTGTTGAAATATCTCTAAATTTTCTAGTGTTTTTTATTCTTTACACTTTTAGTTACATTTTTGATGGCCGATTTTTGAGGTATTTGTGTATGCCGTCAGTGGCAGCGGAGTAGTGAGCGATCTATCGATTGAGGTTTCTGGTTTATCACATAGTAGGCATCGCCGTCGGATGGATTTGAGCGCTGTTCGTCATGACGAGGATCGTGAGTCTGACTCTCAAAATAGCTACATTGTTGTGCACTTGGAAAAGTACCATTTGACAATTCTGTTTGCTTGGTGGCTCTGCTTGAGGTAGGAAGGCGTTGTGCTGGTAATACCGGAAATTCTGAAGTGAATCTAAACACAAGGTAATCTAGTACAACCGAAAAAGGTTTTTCCCCGACATCAAGATTTAAAACAAATGCCAAGAAAAAGCTTTGAAGGTTTAAAATTCAGGGAAGAAACAACAA
Source organism: Trididemnum clinides (assembly GCA_963675345.1). NCBI lineage: Eukaryota > Metazoa > Chordata > Ascidiacea > Aplousobranchia > Didemnidae > Trididemnum > Trididemnum clinides. The sequence goes on from OY776286.1 coordinate 8,770,721, forward strand.
TACAAACTAATATAAGCCAGAAGCGTTCTTTCCATTTCCAACACGGGAAAAATATTTCCTGTCTAGGATTCTCGCTATATGTGCTAATCGCTGTAAGCCAATGAAACGATAGCAACTAGTTTTCAATTTATACCGTAGGCTACGTTTTTACCAACGGAAAATGGCAAATTAGCGTTGGTTCGTGGTTCGCTGGTGGAGAAAGGCTGGTCTAAATCGAATCAAAGTAAATGAAAGGTGCAATCAGTTGTGTGATGAAGAGCTGTCGAGTTGTTCTTGCATTGCCCACCTGTCTCAAAAGGAAACTGCAACCATCTTGTAAGGCTTAACAATCGCCAACTAGGTCGATAATTAATTTTATTTCTTTAGAACAAAATTCTGTTTCTCTTCGTTCTTCCAGTGAGTAGTAACTACATTAAATTCTTTCGTGGTCTGTTGATTTGGGCAAGTGTTTTATTGGCCAAAACGGCCAACATTAATAGAGTGGCAAAATTGGTAGTTATATTTGAAAAAACAACGTAAAAGAAACTTGTTTATTCGGCCAAATTACCAGCAGTCAGCGACAATCTTGATATAATTCGAGTGGAGTGAGTCAATGACGAATCTAAACTTTGATTCTGGGAAGCAAGTTTCAATATTGTTTGAAACTTGCTTCCCAGAATCAAAGTTTAGTGAGGGGTACTTCAATCTAGCTTGTTTCAATATTCTTATTAAGTGAGGGGTACATGCCAATTTGAATCCAAAAATCTAAAACGTTTTGGTAGATTGCTGGTTAAAATTGATGTTTTTGCCACTTTCGCAGTAACCTTTTACGACAGTATTTCTATTATTCAAAGCTGATTTTGTAGCGTAGCCGTAGACTGTACAAATTGCTTATGTTCAGTTTGTTAAACAAACTCGCATTTATGCGCCAAACTACATGCGTGCAGTCCGTCTAGCACGATTAGGTCAAGACAAATACAGGATTTTTCTCGCGAAGCGTAGACCTCTACCTCCATCTAACGATAATTAAAAATATTTACAAAAGAAGACTGAGTTATGCGAAGCTTTTTTGTGGGGACAGCTACTTCGATGACATTCAAATTACGCCTAAGAGTGGAGAGGAGAGGGGTAGCATATGGCGAGTAACTAATATTGACCAAATAACTTATCACCTATTTTTCATAAAGTAGCTTGGAAAATTACCTTTAAAATGATATATTACAGTAGCAAAAACACGTTGTGATTAATTTTTTATGGGCAGTTAAAAATGAGGTGAAACAAAATAAAACTAAAAAATCTCGGATAGGCTGTCGAGTTTTTCATAAAATTCTCGGCAGCAAAAATTTAACCTTGTGATCAGATGTCATCAAAATACAAAGTGCCCCACATAAAACCACTAAATTTTGCTTTGATAATAATTTATCGAACAAAGTTAATTTAGTACATTAAACAAACACGTGACACGAGCAGAAACAAAGACAGAGAGTGTTCAAAGTGTTCAAGATAATGTTCTTAGGAGATAGTGTTCTTAGAGATAGACTCCAAATGCAGTAGTCCATAACATTAAGTTCCGGACTCATAAACTTCTCGACATTTGCGTAAACCCCACGTTGCATGCTCTTTTTTAAATAGGACGATTATCTCACGCTGAAAATCATTCAATTAAGGCCTAAGGGAAAATAACAAGTTAATAGCTAATAAATAACAATTTAATAGTAGACACAATTCAATAGCTAATACCATGTACATCTAAAATAAAAAGTTCAATTATACATACAGCATTATGACAGATATAAAGATTAAACTAAAGTATAAAACCAAATTTAATGGTTTTATGTGGGGCACCCTGCATATTTGCAGTTGATTATCGGCAAATTAATGATTTTTTACATGGCAATGCAGATGGTAGACTACAACATATCAATTCAGTTAGCGATGTATTGAATAATTCATCTATATGCCATCATTCAATTTCGACGGCAATCCTTTTACTTGATCGTAAAGCGGATGTTAGTTGCAAAGATGTGCAACTAGTTTTATTTTTCAAACAACTTCACGACTTCAGTATGGTTGATTTCAAAAATAAGTAACGTCACAAGAGGATTTTTTTGAAACAACTTTGAACTTTTTAAACAATTATGAGCGATAGCGCAGAAGGCAAAATTTTCAAATTCTTATTGGATGGTGCTTTTTAGTTTAATACACTTCACAATTTATCCTTTGCCGCGGCTCAAACTAAGAGAACAGATTCCGAGCTCATAAGCATAAATCATCAATCAACAATCATAGCATATCACATCCAACATTTGATCACGTGATCGTGCAATGCGCATGTATTTTAATTGGCTGCTTCTAGGCACCAATATCAAATTAAACTTTAATGGCTAAATGGCGTAACGAGTTTATCATCTACTGATGCAGTGATTTTTATACTTTTAAAGCTGCTTGGCTTAGGTACGTTTTGCTGTAAAATAATTGACCAGAAAAAAAATGATTATGGTGCATTTTCAGATTTCCTTGTGGGCAATGTAAAATTAAGTATTAATATATCTTTTAGATTATTTATGGATTAAACTTTTTTCTGTCCAAACTGTCAGAAATTTGTCAGCCCTATTCATAAAAAGTGCAATAATCGCGCTAAGAAATTAGTTCATATTCCTCAGAAACTTAAGCCTACCCTTTTTAACTTTTTGTTTCCGGTTTCCTCTCTAAATAAACCAGTGTAAACAGACAAAAGAGAAAGGATTTAGTTTTATTTCAATAAACAGTTTGTTTTCAGTAAACAGGATTTGGATTTATGCTGAATAGCTTTATCAAATATTTTTCATTACAGAACTTCAGTTATCTGCTAATAATACAGTAGCTCATAGCTTGTCACAAACACAAGCTATAAAATTATAATTAGAACTTTTTCAGAGTCAACTAATGAGAAAGTTGCTGATCAAATTTTATCAGCGACTAGTCGGCATCACCCGGCAGGGCCCCTCATCAGTAACGTTGAGATTAACAATACGTTTTTAGGCTGCCAAGCCACCTTCACCCAATGGATAGTGGTGAAAACGGTAACAAAAAATTGATTTTTTCACCTAATTAAATCTCGTTCCGAAACACAACTATTGTTTTTTGAAACCCAATTGATATAAAAAACACTAGTCAGGGTTGTGCGTAGCCACTTCATGTCTTCACGTTTCTGCAGCCCCTGCAAGCGTCCCAATTGCCCTGTTTTACCTTAGGCGTCCTTTGACTTAACAAAACTTTCATTCGTTAAATTAAGCAAGTGCGTTAAATTGAAGCATATCAAAATTGTGGAAGAGCGTTAAAATGATTGACATATAGCAATATTTTTGTAATTAAGCTATTAAATATTAGGCGCAATACAAACAACTTTTTTTAATTGTATGAGCTAACGCCTCTGCTTGGGCGCATGTTGCTTGGTTCTGGCATAAACGCAGCCAGTTAAAGAGCAAACTAACCTGAAATCAAAACACTCGCGCTTAAGTTTTTAGAGATAGCAGCTCCCCCTTCAGTAATGCCGAGTCGAAGATTTTCGGTTCCGTCGACTTCATCAAGTTGATATTTGTGAAAATAGTAATAAAAAGTTAATGTGTTGTTGACATAGCCAATTATCGTTCCAAAACCAAAAGTATCTTTTTTTAAAGGGAAATCGATTAAGCTTTAAAAACAGTTCAGGGGATTATGCATAACTGCCATTTCCTGCAAAAGTTTCTGAAGTTCCTGGCTACGTCTTAGTTGCCTAGTTTGGTAGGTAAGAAATGGGCTTGCTCGCAATTGAAACAGCCAGCGATTTCAAAAAATTTTATTCGTTTATCTGATGAAGTGCATGGAAACATCATTTAAAATTTATGCGTCGGGAGGTGTGATTGATATATGCATTTTCAGGAATAACCTATAACATATTAGCACCTTTACTTGCGACTTTTTGCCAGGCTTGTCCATGGGAATGGGATTCCCATGGGAATCCCATGGGAAATGTCCCATGGGATGGGATGGGATGGGACTGCACGCATTGCATTTCCCATGGGACCTATGGGACAGTAGCCATGTGATAGCCTTTTGATAACGTCATACCTAAATAGATAGGAAAGCATTGGTAAGGGATACTAAATCCTAAAATTTATGATGATCTGGCCACTTTGGGCGATCGAGCTCAAGGCCACCCCCAACGGCGCAGTCCAACAATCGAAAGAGAAGGGGCAAGGCAGAAAATTTCAGTTTTGAATAAATTCGCTTTTAAATGAAGTTAGCTTTGGTCCTGGTTCAGTTTTAGCGTTAGATTTGAAGTTTGGTGGGCTTGATGAGTGAGTGAAATTGCATCTTATTGAGAGAGCTAGATTTCTGCCTTACCCCTTGTCTTTCAATTGCTAAATAGATAGGCAAATAGTTTTTAAAGATAACTTGAAACTTTAGTCATATTCAGTGAGTGGTTTATCGGTGTTTCTTTGATTTTAGATGGTTTTTGAGAAAAATCTTAGATGGTGTAATTTTGTCCACTCTGTGGTGTAGGAGCTTCGTTTCAATCTGGCAACACTGCTTTGCGCATCATGCTCGTTGATGAGCAGGAAATTGAAAATTTGCTGAATGAGCACAGTGACTCGGAATATGAGTGGTAGAATGATAATGAATTGTGAACTCTTCTGAACTTTATAGTTAGCAAAGTCAATAAATTTGGTCGTTTTGTCGTTTTGTATCTCTCTGTACGTGTAGTCCTATCTAGTACACATTATACTTAAATTTTCATAAATTTAATAACTTTTATTGAATTGTATTTTGATGGGAATCCCATGGGATGGGATGGGACAGGCATGAACTGCTATGGAATGGGATGGGATGGGACAGAAAAATATGTCCCATGGACAAGCCTGTTTTTTGCAGCTGAATGCTTGTTTATACGACCTAAAGCTTCTGGCTGCGCGCAGGTTGCTCGACCTGACATAAACACAGCCATGAAATAGTAAATTAATCCGAAGCGATGCATCTACAGGTAAGTTATTACAATGACAGCCATTAGCAACGTTCTGGTGAAGAAAATCAAATCAGCCAACTGTGCCGGCGTCACCCAAGTGCAAAGAATATGGCTTCAACAGTTAGATGACATGTAACTCGATACTAATATTTTGTTCCAAAAGACAAACCAAAACCGTCTTTTAATTACCTCCATGCTTTTGTAGCGGTATCACCAGTTTGTTTGTTTGGAATAGGCTACATTTCAAAATTTTTGAAGACTTTATTGTTGATAATTTTTTTGAAAATTTTGGTAGATAACGCCGAAGAGCCGTGCTATGGAGAAAAATAGTGAAAATGTTGCAAAGAAGTTAGTTTTTCTTGAAATTGCTATTTTTTGAAGTGCAGACCCAAAAATTTTGAGTGTTTTTGACCGGTAGGCTGCATTGCAAAATTCTTTTAATTTTTATTTTTTTGATAAATCTTTTTTTCAGGAATAGCCGATATTTAGATAGATAATTCCAACATCCATGCTTGCAAGGGAAAATAGTCAAAATCTACCAAAGAACTTGCTTTTTCTAAAAATTGAAGGTTTCTTAGATTTGGTAGGATAATTGTTTAATTAAACATGGAGCGCGATGTATGGCAATCAATCTTGATCAGCCATTATAAACTAATACTTAGCCTCAACTAGAGTTATACATTGCTGGAAAGCAAATTTTTTTAGTTTTCAAACAAAGGGGTTTCTTAGTGCCTTATCATTACTTTTATACATTACACTTACCTGTTTTTAATCAACTTACCCCACTGTTTGGGAGTAGTAAAAAGTTACACTACTATACATGTCTTATTGTTTAGTCTTTTTGGTATAAAAACTAATAGTAAATGTACATATCATGCTCAGGGTGTCTCATTGTAAACGAGACCCGTTCATTTGCTTGTAACTTATAGACTCCACAGAAAAATAAAAAAATTGTTTGATATTCTGAAAGCTGATGAAATAACAATCAAAACGAGTATTTATTGAAAAACTCATCACAAAAAATTAAACGTGTACACATGTTCTAATTGTCCACCATTGGTTTTCCGTTTTCTGAAGCTACTTTCTATGTGAAAGCATTTAACATTGGCTATTCTGATTTTTTTAGTTCCTAAAGAGGTTGCGACCTCCTCGCGTTCTTTCCCCTACCGAAGGCCTTGGCTGTAACTCACTGTGGGCAACTTAGGCCTCGTAATAAATGTGAGCTACCGTTTTCTTAAGCTTCGTTTTACTGCATGGAACTAACTTTTAGTCAACCAAGCAGTTAGGTAGGCTCATAGTGGGAAGCTTACACAAATCTAACCAAAAACATGACATAAAATCAATACTCGTTGTTTATCATTTAAGATTGTGAATTAAACCTTCACCAGTGCCGTCGTGTGGTGGGTAAACTCTAACGGGTCCGTAGCTTCGTAACCGATAGACGTAGGTTCATTTCGCTTATCAAGTCCTACCAAAGACTTTTAAGTGGTATATACAGATTTCCTTCTTGGCGCTCAGCATTCAGCAATAAGGGTAATAAGGAGAACGAAATATAAATAGTACAAATGGACTCAGTCGTCAAAAAAATAATGATCTAACGATGAAAAAAAACATTGCAGTTAAAAACCGCCAAAAAAGCAGTGCGATTTTTCAGGCTTGCCAAGCAATCGAAGTCAAAGCATAAATCTTTTGATGTGCTTCGTAACAAAAGTGCTCCTGGCAGCTGAGTGCGCTGCTCGAGTGCGTTGGCGCAGCGAAGTGCGGCAACGCAGCGAATTGGCGTGACTGTACGGCGCTGTGGGGCTTTACAACGTTCTAACAATGCTATTTAGCTTTATTAATCTTACGGGAAAAAGTGAAGCGTGCAATCTTAAATATAGGCGCATTGTGTAAAGAACTGAAATGTATTGTGTAGTATCATTAGATGTGGTTTTCTACGAGATAAGTGCTTAGGTAGAAAAACAAACTCAGTGCTACTGCGCTCTTGAAAACCGAGTTATATATTGTTGAAAATTTCAAGTCAAGAAAGAAAACCATTGGAGCCGATTAGCTGACCATTTTGCTGATTTGTTTGGTTAGGGTTAATCGTCAAGGCTCTAACAAGTTAGACGCTAGTGTAAATTAGAAATAAGCCTAATTAGCTGAGTTGAAACTGACATCGAAATAATTCATTAAGATTGAAAAAGCTGTGGTTTGTTGCAGTTGGTTTGCCAAAATCAAAACTCTTCAAAAACGCTTTAAAATAGTCTGGTGTTATTTAATTTTTTCAATTCAGTTTTAAGTTATTTTACCTTTAACGACTCGTAGGCTGCATCAAGAGCAATGCATTTGCTTTTGAGTCATATGCACAGGTTGTGGGACCATGGCTCTCCAATTTTTTTAATTCAATCAAAATTTAAGGCATTTTGGGTCGAAACAAGAAAATAGTCCCCTTTAAAAAGTTAATTTTCAAAAAAGGTCCTCAAACAAACTTCAAAATTTTGCTTCTGACCTCGCAGCTGTGTTGGGTTGCATCATATAGCTTACCTCACAAAAGAATTTTTTGTTAAGTTTTACGTATTGGCATCAGGGTTTATCTCCTTGTCCACGTTTGGATTAACCAATTGCAAGATCCGTGGCAAGATTCTAAACGAGGCCCCAGAAAATTTGTTTGGCATAAAGTTTTTTAAATGAAAAAAATCTTTTCCGGTATTCCAATGAAGGATGTACACAGTATACGCTTTTGTACGTTTTTTGTCGTGCATTTTTGTACAAAATTTTCATTCACTAAGATATTTACATGATGCTATGCAGTATAGAATGTTTTCCGAATATCCAATTTTATTTGCAAAGTACGCGCTAAAAGCAATATGTTTTTGCCGACAAAAAAGTACGACTATTGTCCTGCACGGTGTACATCCGCCTTAAGGAAGAAATTCCGAGCATGATAACAAAGGCGTTACGTGCATGTAGACGTGGCCTGACCTCATCGCATTTTGCACAATTGTTTGTTTGTTGTGACATCACCTGTTGTTGTGGCTTTTAATACTTTTGTCAACGTGAACCTGCAGACAAAGTAATGCTATTTTGCTACGTCTTTCTTCTGCCACACAATTAGTGGTAATTTGATATTCTTGTGTTTCAATGTGATATTGTTATGCTTGAATAGCTAATGTCAAGGTAGAGGTTGTTTGCAGGGTATTTTAAGTGGAGGCCTTGTAGGTGGTGACTTGGCGCTGAGCTACTTTGAGTTGTTTCTATCTCCCTTGTAATTGAGGTTCACATTGTGATTTTTTAACTCAAAAAAAATTGTCCTTACCAGTGTTTGAGGTAAAGTTACCGCAGGTTGAACCCTTTTAGACGTAATAATTTGTCGTGTTTGAAACGAACTTGGAAATAATTATTCAGAGCTTATTTTACTCATCAATTTAAGACGAGCAAAAAAAGCGAAAGACTGCGATACGACTTTATGATTTTTGCGATTTTGTTGCTACACTCTATTTACTGCCGTTTAAACATTTCAGTTTAAACTATTGATCAAGCATTCAAGCAATCGTTTAAACTGAAATGTGAAGTTTGGAACTTATGTCGGTTTTGCTCGCCATGCTGCACGCAGAATATATTTTTCCGTGCTGAGCTGCGAAAATTTTAACAGACGAATGACTGCATCCAACTACCTTTTGGTTTACTTTGAACAAAAAATCTTCAGACGCTTTTGCAGCAGTCGTTTTGTTCTATTCCTACTCCCTCTCCTGGCTCCTCTTACTGCCCACTTCGCACATTACGAAAACACATCGGCACGTTTTGGAGCCAATGTTTTAACCCGCCACTAAATCAGCCTTCTTTACTGGCTTAGTTGTAAGATCTAGACAGAGCTTATATAATCAGCCCATTAGAACACAACTGACCATGAGACAATGGACTTGCTTATTAGGACCAATAGCCTTGTTGACTCGTTATAGGTATTATTGTTGTATTTGCGATGTTTATGATATGGAATACAGATTACTCTCTTTGATGGTAATATAGATTTATTTTTGAGAGATATGTACTATGTATCAGTCATTGGAGAGTAAATGTTTTACTCCATTTCGTGATAATGAGTTTGTAAGGAATACGTCACAACGAAGGGCGTCATTGAAAGCAACCGGAAAAACGCTGGTGGATGATGACAAACAAGTAAATATGAGGTACGCCGCAGTAGCGTAATTTTATAAAGCTGGTATCATGCAACCCCCACCTCTTTAAATTTTGACATAACTCAAAAAAAAGGAAAAACTACTACAGTTTGATTTCTAAAAAACGGCCATTAATTCAAAGCAAAGGCACGATAGGCCTCCTGCTGCATGTTGATTGCTAAAAAACAAATTCCAACCGAAATGCAAATCTGACGCTGCCCCCTCTTAAAAAAAGCTTTCATTGGTAGGTCAGGGATCTCATTTTATGACAGAGGTGTTATGTGGATTTCATCGTTTAAAACCCCCATATTCTGCGTACGACTTCTGACCAAAGTGATTCCATCAAAATGACGATCAGGCGGCGCTAGCCTTAAGCTAGGAACATATAGGGTATTATGATGTCACAAGCCTCCGAAGGTTTTGCAACCTTGAATCAAAAATTTTGATAAAAAACTGCAACAATCCAAAATCGTTGATATCTTGTAAACTACCCAATTAGATTGTAGTGAGAAGGAATCATTTTTTAGTTGGAACAAGCTTTTTTCTGTTGCGGAACAAAATTCCGCAATACACTGGCGCTTTGGCGCAACAAAGGAAATTGGCAGAAAATCCTTGGTAGATTGGGGAGGGAGGGTAAACAACTAAACAGGAAACTAGACGGATGCTTTTTGACTGTTTCAGGAAAAATATTCGACTATTTGTCAGCATTCAGCTGCTACCAAGTTTGAAACAGCAATGTGTGGAAGTAAATCGCTAACCTCATACACGACATAGTACTATGCAGGGTAGGGGGGCGCTTCCCAAACAGTGAGCCGTGAAATTTGTTTTAGAAGGATCGCAAATCATCACAAACAGTCGCTGTTTTTCGGTATCACTATTCAATTGAAATATTCCTTAAAAATTTTCGGATTTTTCATAGTTTTTTATTTATTAGAAAAAGTTTTTACTGATTGTATTAATATTATTATTAACACATAATTGATTAATAATATTATTATTAGCATAAATATTAATATACAGGGTGGCCCAAAAGTAGGTATACAGTTATTAAAAGTAGGGTTTGGGTCCAAAAGTAGATTTGTAGTTCTTATGTAGGCACTTTTAAACCTCTAGAATGATAGTTATATCTTAAATGGAAACTGTTTAATCTTTTTAGTGCTCAAAATGTCCTTCTTTACATCTGTTCAAAACACTCTGACATACCGTGCAGCACAAATTTCAATTTGCATCAATTTCTCTGAATGCGTCATAAATGCAATCTTTTAATTCATTTACTGTTTTGGGATTCTTCTCCTTGTTCTTTACATACTCTTTGTTCTTTACAACACCCCAAAAAAAGAAATCCATTGGTGTCAGGTCAGGTGAGCATGGTGGCCATTCAATGCTACCTGTTCTTCCGAACCAACGCTGTGTAAAGACTTTGTTAAGGTAATCTCTTACTCTTAACGCATAATGTGGAGAAGTTCCATCTTGCTGAAAGAAGAGTTCATCAAAGTTAGGTTTAGTTTGAAGTTGTGGCACTACCACTTCCAAATAGTTCTCTCCATTAACTGTATGCCTACTTTTGGGCCACATAAAGTGCACTGCTGGTAACTTCAAAGCACATAAAAATAGTTTAATAACTGTATACCTACTTTTGGGCGACCCTGTATTATAACACATTAATATTATTATTAACACATTATTATTAATACATATTAACACATAATTATTAACACAAAATTGCATGTGCTAATGTTTTATTTCTGAGTCATATCTCCACTTTTTTCACTGTCATTTTGAAGTGGCATCTCATTGTAGTCCCCAAAACGACGTCGGTAAGAGTGGATCACGTGCGCATAAAGAATGGAAGGCAGTGGGATAAGGTGACCAGAACTACATTATTTGTTCAAAACCGCTGTTTATCTTCCTCTTCTACTTAGTTTTCTGAATGGCTTTTTGCTTACAAGAACTACTTTTCAGTATTTTTGGTTTTTGCCATCTATTCATTTATGTTTACCGAGAAAAAAGCTTGAGAAAGAAGAGTGCGGGTACTGGTATCATAGTATGGTTCGATGAAAAATAAAATTCTTGGAAACTCGTAAGGCAATATCGCAAAAATGAACAGCAACTTGTTATGTGATGCTATTGCGAAGGAAATGACGAAAGATAAAGCCGCGTTATAAAAAATTCATCTAGATCTCAAAATTAGAATCTTGAAACTACGCTTTGCTGATTTTGCGATACACTATCCGGATTCTGTACTGTCTTTTATAGATGCCAATATCATTTGCCCCATTTATGCATTTTTACTCCGCATTGTAGGCACAATCAAGTGCATTTAAAAAAGTTACGTTTACTGTTTGCGCTATGGTGGGTTGGATTTAGAAGCAAAGGGTCCTAGATCCAGGACCTCCATTTCTTAGGTAAAAAAGGCTGTTTATCATAGAAGTCATGACTGTTAGTTCACCGGAAAAAGCACCATTAAAGCCTGGACCTCGGGACATTCCTTCATGAAAATCTGGAGCAGTCTCTTTGGTGACTGTTTTTGCGAAATGCATTTCTTTTTTTATAACCTTCATATAAATTTACCACTTCAGGTCATTAAATTTCAGATTTTGTTGGAATAATCGCTTTACTTTACAGTGTTTCTTATGTTTTTGCTTTTGGGCTGATGGTCTCGAATACTTGTGTGCAATATGCATTGCATTGTTTTATTATGGTAGATGCCATAACGCTTGCGATAATATTTATTCTATTGAGTAGACCTAGTGTTTTAGATTTCTTTTGTCGCTTTCTTCAAGTTGTTGAATTTGATAATTTGATTGATTTTCGGATACGTAAGAAGTAACGGTTCAAATATATTTTTCAAATATAAGAAGCAGCACTTCAGGTTAAAAGGTGCTTTTGTAGCAGATTGATGATCCTAAATTTAATCGTACTTTTTTTTAAATCTAAGTCGAAAAATTTTAGTCCATAAACTTAAACTGTCCCGCTTTTCGTCAAAAACACCTGATCACTCCAACGTTGACCTAAAGAAGAACTATAGCAAAATTTTAAAAATATAACGTGTCGGCCTACAGTTGAATATTGTTGACGAGAGATAAAATCAATATTTTTCTTATACATTAGATTTGTAAAGTTTTTCAACTAAATATGCTCTAACCTTCTATTACGTGGTCAATTTCGATCAAAGTTTGGTTTTGCGCAAAGGACATATGTATTTGTCGTAGAAAATGAAGATTGTTAAAGTCAGAGAGAAAAACTAAGTTTGCTCCTAGCAACACCTCAAAATGTTGTCAGACTAGTGAATAAATAAAAGAACAACGATATTTGAAATCTTTGTTAACATTTCATTCTTTAAAATCGATTTGTTTCCCCTTTTCCCACAATCTTTTTGATCAATCTCCCTTGGCCTTTTATTTTGTAAAAATGAATTGCAAATATTTTAATGTTCGCTTTCTTTATGCTGTGTAAATACAAAAATGTATGTGCTAATGTTTGCTTTTGCAGACTATAGCACCATTATACTACATGTACAACCTCTGTGGTGTACAGTTTACTCAGTTATAGCTTGTACTTTAACTAGATATAAAATGTATATGAGTTAATCCAGCAGAAGTGCGTCTGTTAGTGAGTTTAGTAAACTAATGTTAGGATTGCACAAGACGTGTTTTTCGGGGGGCAAAGGATCGGATGAGCTTTTATTTATTGGATTAGCCTTGGAAGCATTACTCGAATGTGGAATTTAAGAGCAAGCTGCCCTGCGTTTTGTATTATTGAATCTGTGCAATTAAGGAAATTTTTATTTGAAAAGAATTAAATGTTTAACTTTTGAAGATTATCAAGCAATTAGTTTTTGCTTTGCAATTTCACTCCTAGCTTAGAGAGGACTAAAGAGGAGGCATAAAATATCAATCCAACGAAGATTTTTTTAAAACCCTTTATTAGTGTTGTCAAAACTGAGCTTTTGGAAGTAAAATTGAGGTGAAAACCTACATTTAAAAAAATCATTTACAAACACAAATCAATCTGACTTTTTGCTTTTTTACTACAGCCAAAAGTAGTAGTGTATACCGAACTTGACACACGCACAATGACGTTTATTACACAATAGTTTTAAAACCATATAAATTAGCTTACATCCGTCAAAATGGAAACCTTTTTAAAGCCAAAAAACAAATTTCCCTCTGTACAGCTAGATGATTTCAAAGAAGTGAAACTGAGAAAAAAGTTGTTGAACTGCATGAACTAAAACGAAGCAAAGATGTCATACACAGGGGCGTACGTAGAAAATTTTTATGGGGGGCGCGAAAATGACTTTTTAAAAATCGCATGGGTCAGTTGAAATTTGTAACCCATGTTGTTTCCAGTGTTCATTCAAAATTGCGGTAAAGGCATTTTTTTGGGGGGGATCCATATTTTTAGAGCTACATCAAGTGATTTGTTTGTTACCGTTTCAAGCATATTGACTGAAAATGACATTTAACGTATTCCTGAGAGGGGCGAGCGCATAAGAGCTCCCTCCGTACGCCTATGGTTTTACAGATAATCAAAACATTTTTAATAATGATTGCCCACTTGCCGAATTAAAACATTTTAAATAGTGATTTGCCTACTTTAATATTTGCGATGAAATTTGGCAACTATTCTCTTTCTTATCTCTTCCTTTTTCGTTAGTCTTCTGCCACAAAAGCTTTTTTCTAAACGCGGAAAAACTTAAACATTTGTTTATGCATTAAAACTTTTTTGCTATTTACGTGACTTCTACATCCATGACCAGTTTACTTCTTGCTTCGGTCACGGTTGAGCTTTTTTATCTTATTTGCAACCAAACTAATTCAAAATTGCTTTAGTGAAACTATATGTTGTGATGATAACTATGAATACTTAAAGTGGAACATAAAAATGAGAAAACAAATAAAAAAATAATTTTAACAGGCTAGAAAAAAATGAAGAAGGTGATGTTGAGGACACAATTGTGAATAATTTTTTGCGCCAATCAGAATCGTTAAATATGGCGGGAGATTTGAATAAAACTTTGTCATCCGACGAAGATAAAAATGAGTTGGCTACAAAAGCCAAACAAAAGTTTCTGGAAAATCTTTATAAATTTCAACGCAAAGCCTCTCGATATAGCGGCTCATCTTTTCAAAGATCTTGCAAAGGATCACCCAACAAAACAAATGACTTGAGACGTTCTTACAGGTAATTCTTACCTTTTATTTACTTCAATTTAGATTTTGCCCTGTGTTGAATGCGGTTGTATTTATTACTCCGTGTTCACTCTTGGAGTTGGCCGGTTGTTTTCTGCAGTGAAATAAATGGACACATTTTGAATTTGTAATTTTTTCGTTAAACAATCAGTCTTCTTCTCGTCTATCACGGAGCCGATGCCCAGCGCGTCATACAGGCACTGGTTTTGTTGTTGAATTGTGCTAGATCTTCAGCAATGCATGTCTTGTTAAGACTTGGTCATTGCAACAGATTTTGCATGGAGTAAAGGGGCAGTTACAATCAATGATGGTAAAGTGTTTGCAGCAACACCAATGCTGCATTAAGATATTATCTCGACCAAGGCTGGTTTTGACGGTTTGGATAGCGCCAGATTTTCGATGATTCACAATCTCCTGGGGTTTCCTGTTCCACCGGACTGAGCTCCATGTTCGTTGCTCCATACTTTGGGCTCGTAAACAAGTTTGCCTTGCCACATCTGGATTTTTTTGCAAAAACAGAGTCTTCCAAATTTGGCTTGCAAGCGGCGTTGAATCTCTGTCTCGAACTAAGGCAAATCTGTGCTGAAGTTTGGTCATACATTGGGTAGCTTGGGTCTGTTGCCTGCGTTTTCCTTTCCTTGTGCTGGCTATGTCTTTTCTTAATATCAGGGGAGAGAAGCATTTTTTGCAGAACCAATGAAAGGCAATAGTAAGAATTTCCGCGACTACTCGGTTTCTAACTGTTACTCTGTTTGAACACCTGTTTCGTTGGTCATGAAAAACTCCATCAAGATAACTGACGGATGGCGTGAAATCATTCATCATGGCGGGCGTTTCGTTAAACGAGGCATGGATACACGTGCCACGTTAAGTTTACGCTATACCGTAGGCCAGTGGTTCTCAAACCTTTTGCGATGCGACACATTTAAAAAAGCTTGCGAGACTTTGCGACGCACCAGACAGCATCCTACAGTTTAGTTTGCCGTACTGCGAGATAAATGTGACCCATAATCTACATAAATAACTGCCCCTATGCAGATGTTCCCGAGATTTTTGATTGGTCTGTCATCTTCAATCGTAAAATTACGCTCTTCTAAGTTTGTAACTCATTTTTCCTGTTTTCGTCCAACATACAACTGAATGCTTTATTCTTTATATATTTTTCGCCAATTAAGTTAAACTTCTGCAATTTGATTCTTGAATAACAAGTCAACCGGTGCAACAGTGTATTAAAAACACTACTGTGAAAATGTCAGAAGAAAGTAAGAAAGGAATCTACGATCAGAGTTCTTTTGACGCAATAAAACCTAGACTTAATGGCACAAAACCAAAATATCCCGCGACGCCTTTGGAAAATTGAAAAGACGCACCGGGGCGTCGCGACGCACAGTTTGAGAACCACTGCCGTAGGCTATAATGTCCAAACCATGGCTGCGATGATGCACGGGCAGTGATTGAGTCGATGACGCAAGGTTATTCAGCCTTCTCTCCATGTTGCTTCTTTGTTTTAAATTTAAGAGTATTGTTAAATGCTTTGTTTGTCCTTCAGGCTACCTCCGCCACATTCTTCCAGGAATCCATCTCGCTTTTCTCGAAGATCTCTTCGCAAAGAACGAGTGTCAGATAGCTCATTCTACTCATCTTCATCCGCAAGAACATCATCTACTGAAGAAGATAAAAATGATTTTCGCTTGGATCCCAAACAAAAATTTGCTGATGATCTTCGATTTAACAAGTAGATTTAATTTAAATAAATGGTGATTTTGTTAAGAACATAGCCTTGATGAGAAATAATCTGAAAAGTTTGAAAACGCTCTGGTTTTGGCAAATTTTTAAAAGCAACAATTTTTTGTCTTTATGGTAAATACAGACGTGGCTTTGGAGGCTGATAACATTTTAATGTCAGTTTGGCAATGGCTGCTGCTTTTAAAAATCGCTATCAATTGCTTTTTACATGGCTTATATTTTAAAATGATTAAGACTAAACTTTAAAAAAAGTTACGGTATGCACTTAAATCTTGTGGAAGTATTTTTAGTCAAATAAAATCTACTTACACTATATTTTTCCGAAGTAAATATGAAAATTTTACTTCGAGTCCAAGCAGAACCTATCTTAAACCAAGATCTTTGAGTCTTTAAGTTACGTTTTTTTATCGTTTGCTCGCGGAAAACAGCTTTACTGTCCTACACAGACAATTTAATCGCCAGTTTTTTTTTACTTCATGAGGAAAAGACATGGCACGGATTAGATATACGAGCGTACTTTGTAAAACTTACTAAGGGTTCTAGCTGGTAATATCACTGTACTTTTGGTACTCAAGAAAAATTTCTTTACAGGTGCTTTTGTTTAATTCTTCGCCCCATGGAATGAAGGCTGATAGAGTGTATATTTAAACTATTTAGAATACCAGCTAGCCTGTTAAGATCAGATTTGTCAACGAAGTCGAAATGCTAAAAGCGTCATTTGATAATTACAACAATCGAAAGATCATTTGTCTAAACCTCGCGATAATTAGGTTGTTGTGCGTTTGACAATGGCACTTGACATTGATTTTCTCTGGCGGGTTGAAACAAGTCGCAAATTCCTAACAGTTCAATTGAAATATTGAAACTTGGAACTTTAAAGCAGGTCTAGAAAGTTGTCGTCTCATTACACTTTCGCTATTTTGCGAGTCTGGTAACAAGGGCACAATCAAGCAGTAGAAACGGAAAAAAAGAAAAGACACACAGCAGCCCATTTTGAAATAACAGTTGCTACTCTTAGACTTAATTTTTGAGCTAGTTGGCCCACCTCATCGGGTGCGAATTCATTATGGTATAAGTGGCGCTATCATCACGATCAACTGTATTACTATTTAATAGAATATTTTGTATGTTTTCTCTTTTCAGAATTGCAAAACATGAAATAAAAAATAAGGCTTCTGACAAAGAACCGAAAGTAGAACTACCTCTGGCAGGTATGCTTACATCTAATAAACCTGAACTGCTCTCAAACAAAAGATTTTTATTCTATTATTATTATTATAACTTAATACAGACATTTCTACACATGTGACTACTCAACTGCAGACGACAATGACGTACGCTTATGATGCAGACGGCGAAAATTTTTGGTCGCACACTGATAACGTCATGTCAAATCTGAATCAGCAAGCAGATTTCCAAAGTAATGAACCTGATCACTTACAAGATATAGAAGTCCAAAATCCAGATGAAAGTAAGTTGATACTTTGCTAGTGCTCCACTTGAAATCGCATCAGTTGACTCTTCTTGGTAGTTTTACTGTATCAAAATTTTGCTTATTTCATATTTTTGTAATGAAGCAAGGTTTACATAATATGTGGTACAAATTTTGCAACCAATACCGAGTTATCCATTCTCTAGTCATTTCTATTTGCAAAAGTTTACTTTTATGTTGAGAAGAATAAAGTTGGAATGTGCTGTAATTGTGCTATTAAAACTGTTCTACAACAAGATCGCTGTAATTATGTGGTCGCAATTTAATTGGCTTGTAATCAGTTTTTGATCGCAAAAAACTTGATGTAACTAAATTAAACGTCGACCTATAGTTGTTTCCTCAAACGTAGGTCATTGAAGTGAAGTGCTGAAGATAGGAATAAAAGATACACATTTATGTTGCATCTTCAACAATTTTGAACTTGTGCTTGTTGCAACATTGTTGTTGTTACTCTCAATCCTACTTCTTCGTTGGAGAAAAAGGCTTTGAGAGCGTAATGGGAGGCTGTAAAACCACAACATAACTTGCACCAAATATTTGCTGCATTTTTTTGGTTCAAACCGCTTTCAGACCAGCATGTTCTAACCTTTAGCAAATTTCTTCATTTCTGGGATGCTCTTTTTATATTCTACGTTTATCAACGATGCCGTTACAATGATTTCTCAGATAAGTTGTAAACAGAAATTTGCTGGCATTTAAGCGTTTTAAAAGTAAGTCTAGAAAGTTTAGAGGTAAAAGGAATCAGTTTAGAGGTAGAAAGTGAAATAGAATAATAATCATAAACCTTTGGTTTAAATAATACTATAACGATTTGAAATATCGAAGTCTCTTTGTTTTGTTTGTTACATGACATCATACGTATTTGGAAATAATCGAAACCACCCCATGTAAACAACAAACAAAATGACTCAACCTCTTCTCGGCTCAACTACCCTCGTTAAAACGAAGCGAAAAAAACGAATCCCGCTTGCTCTCGGAAAAAAGCTTTTTTTGTACGTTTTATTTTTCAAAAAAATCTCACTTCACCAGCGTCTCTGTTTTAATTATGGGCTACGTTCTGTTCTACATGTCAACCTACTTTACTACATAATGTTCTTTAGATAGTGTGAGGTGCAATGATATCAATGGAAATTGGGCCAACATATCTTTTCAAAACGATTCAACTTTGGAAGCTGCGATTGATTTTCTGTCAAACGGTAAAATTCATGATCACTTGTAAAACTATTTAAGGTTTTAGATGCGGTTACAATCAGACATGTTTTTAACGGGTATTCACTTTGCTGCTAGTATTACTTTTCTCATTTATTACTCTGATGATTTTTGTTGATGCCTTAGTAAATTTAAATGAAAATAATGTGCCTTCTACTACTACTACTACTACTACTGCTGCTACTACTTTTAACTTCTCAGAATCGTTTCCTCTTTGCTCCTTACAGTTGAAATAAATTTTCTATTTGATCCCAGCTGAAATTATGATCAAAAAATGCTTGCTTTCTAACGACAGTATTTTGCCGACATGTAGGATACCCATTCGGCCGGTTCAGTTTCGAAAGTTTATTCATTTAGTGCTGCACATAACCGGTAAACAAAAATATGTGCAAATTATGTAATAAAAAAAACACGGAAAATGTGATTCGTGCAGTCACTTGACGAAGAAAAAGCGAGAAGACCAAGAGGTCATTGGAGTCAGCTGCCACCCTGCTAAGCAACAACAAAATTCACATATCTTTTGATAACAAACGAAGAGAAAAATGACAGTAAAAGAAATATGTTTAAACAACTATATCAACCACAAAACGTTTTTGATCTGTGGTTGCTGACCCGAAGACTCCGATAGGTCTACTTACAATCTCACAATTTATTGTTAGGCTTAACAGTTTATATTTAGCCTTTTGTTTTTACTTTTTTTGTTAAACTTGTTTATGTTTGTTGGAGTTGACATCTTTGATCTTATTTAATGCTTTTGGCTTTTTTATATTTAGATGCAAACTGTCTACAAAGAAATAAAAATATTGAAAAAGAAAAATCAGAAAACAAAGCAGAGGAAGGTAGACTTTTTGTTATTAATTCGTGTGGTTATGGTGTAGGATCAGAACAGGGGGGAGGAATGAAAATGACATAATTTTTCGATCAACAACTATGCAGTAATTTTTATTACCATGCTGGTTTTTGTACGATGCTTTGGCGATAATCTGAGATTGAGGATAGCATGTTGTGGTTGGAGATATCTTTTACCAATTGCGATGATTGAAGTTTGTTTTGGAACTTTTAGTTGACGTTTTCAGACTCGAACGCGAGGTCTGATATGAGTTGGAGCGCTGGTTGTATGTTTGCGTGATAATTCCAAAACAAGTCTGATTTTGATACAACTTGTTTAATGTAGGTCTACAATTAACGAGATGTTTCCCGTCACCGGAGGATATAAAACTTTGTTTGATAACTGAAAAGTAGAGGCAGTCTTTTAAAGCCGTAAGGTGGCGCTGGCTCCATTTCGCAAATTACCAGCGCCGCAAGCTAGTTTGCTGGTCTAGTAATTGCAATTGTTGTAACATGTATTCTACCAATGCTTACGGCCATAAATTCAGTTTAAAAGAGAAATCGTCGTTTTATATTGTATGGTGTTTCTTTTTAAATGAAGTTATCATTAATTTTCATAATGAGAAAAGAACTCTAGAATTTATTTGGAGGCAATTTAGATGCGAGCTGGTCTAAACAACTATTTTCATTTCAAATAAGAATTGGAATTGTGATGCTTTGAATTACGTATTTTACTTCCAGTCACAGCTCAACCTTTGAGATCTGGCAGATATTGATGGGCTTGCGTTCAGACTAGCATCGGAGTCGCTCCCCTGACAGCACAGAGGAAGCACCTCAAATATTACCAAGTAACAAAAAGTTGCCTTAAAGTGCTCTTCCCATGGTTTCAACTAGTAGTTCGAGCAAGTTCCGCACTGACAACCATACGACTTTCAGCCAAGACTTTACTACTTAGCTTATAGAAATATTAAATTTTAAGATGTTGATGATTGACTCGCGACTACCCTATTCCCCACATTTATGTTTCTGCATCAATTGTTGTGATGCTACTTTGAGTTGCTTGAGACCAATTTCCAAATACCTGCTTCTCACATGATTCGCTTTTTCCTAAGATGTATTTTTTAAAACTTTTGGTCGCTTTATTGCAGCGTCATCACTACGTCTATTACCTGGATTGGCTAAGAAACATAATCGTGTTGATAAATTATTAACGAAAGAATATCTTGCATCAAATCTACTCTAGTGCGTGCAGTTGTCCATCAATTATTGTCAAAATCATGTCTGATTGTCTTGGTTTTGGCAGCAATATTCCGCCAACCTGTTCTTGCAATTGAAGGGCAACAAGTTTAATACCATTATGAATTTTCTACCGGAAAATAACTCCATTCTTTATTCAATGATTTATACAAACCAATATGGTGTCTGATCTATGTAAAAATTGAGCATGGTCAATGTTTTTCTGTCTACTGTAAATCTGTCAATCATCTTAATTAACCAAGAGAAGCAATAATCAACCTTCTCCAAGTGGCTTTAAAAGTCACAAAACGAAGCACTAAATTACAGCGCTGCATTTTGTATAGAAACAATGAGCAGTGATTGCAATCGTTTTCCTAAAGTTTAAAGTTTGAGTAAGTAAATGTGGTAGTATTGGAAAACATATCACACCTAAACATAAATTTTTAAGTGATCCTCTGTCCACTGCTACTATGCTGAGATGCTACAGAAAAGTTTGCCGCAGTTTGTTTGTTTTGATCGTTGATGCTGTAGATCAGGGGGGTCTTCAAACTTCTGCAGTCAACGTGAAAATCTGTGGCCCGCGGAAAGAAGCGCAGATGTGTTGGTTGATGGCCTTTGTTTTTTTTTGTAGATCAATGTTTTCAAAGCAACATTTATACCTAACTATTCTCATTTTTACTTGTGTCGACCATTTGTATTATAGAGATCGGTTTGAAAGTATTTGAAAGTATTAGTGTTTTGAAACTGTTGATTTCCAAAAAAGGTCTTCACCATCACTTTCTGGTTGAACACCAATTTTAACAAGCTCACTAAAATATTCAAAAATGGCCTGCCTGCCAAAAAAGCTGTAGATTGAATGCAGCATTCACGTGTTGAATGATATGATGATTTATGAAGCATGCGGCTTTTAAATAATTCACCAACCCATAAAAAGAAGCTTCTGTTGCTCGATGGTTGGCTCGTTGAATTGTGCTTCGGAGACGTAAACACAAAACTAACTGTCAGACGATAATTAGCGAGCATTTCGCTTTAACTCAAGTAACAGCCTTTTAAGTGGTTTTAATAGTCTGTAAAGTGGGTTCAATTTGTTACCTAACTTCATATAGCAAGCTGTTTGAATTCAAGTTAGGCCAGCTAAAGGTTTTTCTGTTGAAAGCGTTTTTTACTTTATAACATAAATTTTCACTTTCATTGAAACCTATTACGAATGTAAGGTCCAAAATCGCGAAGAAGGTATGATACCGTATTCAAATTGGTTGAGTGATTTGCAAGGGTAGCTCCAGTTTTGAGTCGCTGTGAATCAGTGTTATTTACTGCATTGTTCATGACAATAATTTAGTTCAAGTTTAGTTTCTCACACTTTTCGCACTTCCCTCCATCTTTGCTCAATTTCACCTGCTTGTTAAATTCAGCACTACTCGAGTTTTCAACAGAGTGACTTGAAAACCATCCGTCAGAATTTGTGTTGTACGTCAGTTGGTAATTATGGAAGAAATACTTGAAGTTCGGCATTGATTGTGTTTTAAAGTACTCTAGTTGGTAGTCATGTCTATAACGCTGCGGCTTTTAAGGTTAATTGTACAATGACGGGAAGGTACATATTTTGTCTTGTGGGGTAGGAACTGCATTTACTGGCAACTTGTCAAAACAGAAGCTCGCCATGACGTTGGTTTTTGAGGCTTGAACAGTGAACTGTAAACTAATAACAGATTGGTAAAGTTAATATTTAGCAAAGTTTTTAATTAATTAAACCTGCAGCCACAAATAGTTCGGTAACCCATGCTTGGCTCAGTCTCTGTCGCATGGAAATATTTTGTTTTTGAAATCATGAAGAGGAAGTGGCTTGTGCTTTTCAACTTTTATTACACCGAATTTCGTGATCAATTCTTTGTGTTATGATTTCCTGTCCCTATTGAAGGCTCGCTTGAAGACGATAGAAGCAACATTGTAATGAGCGATGAATATAACATACCAGATGTTCTTTCCTGTTAAAACGAAGTAGCCTATAACAGATCGGGTTGCAACAATTGCGATATTAATAAAGATTTAACTTGCTAGTTCAGGGACAGCCGGAAGGTAGAGCGTTGTCTACCAAAATTAAGCTGGTATGCAATCAATGCAGCAGGTGATGAATTGAAAGTTGTTGCAATTGCATTGTTTATTTTGAAGTTGAAAAACGTCAGCGTTTCCGAATTTAGATGTTGATGGTGAACATTTTTCACCAGTTGTTTGCTTTAAATTTCAAAACGCTTGAAGGGACAGAAGCGTTTTCCTGATCCCACTTAAATAAGAAAAAGTGTTATTATAACCCGTTATAAATGTTACGGTCGGTTAATAGTTCCACAACACAACAAAATAACAGCTCCACTATAAAGCAACATTCTGACAACTTTTGTGCCAGTAGTTTTTACAAGGTTCCTGGCGTTATAGACTTCAGCTAACTTATTGTTACTGACCGACAAACGGCTTAATTGAGTTTACCCTATTTGGTCTTGTATCTGACTTGGCATCGATGGTAGCAACACACTTGCCGCCAACAAACAGCCACTTTACGGTCAGCGCGTAGTATTTCGATGAAGAATCTTGTTTTGTCAGCCTGCAGTTTAGCCAGTTTTATAATTGCTTCGAAATGTTGTCACTCTCTATTTTTTTTATTTTTTTTGCATGTTGAAGCAGTCAAATTATGACGTAATTGTGTCAGAGGTTTTAAAGTCTAATTCAGAACGCGCTAACGGAAGTAGCCGTGCGAGCTGCAGTTAATTTTTGTCAAAAAGACGAAGCCTTTTTACTTGAGTAAGATAATGACAGTAAAGCTGTTAGTCAAAACCGTCAGTTATGAATTCAATTAACGACGAGGATGATCCGCATGTAAGGTCTTGTGTGGCAAAGTGCTGCTGTAGGTGTGAGGTGACTCCAAACACACGATCATATGGAAACCCCTAACCTCGTGCTACCAAGCCAGGCACATAATGTAATGCCAGCAAAAACGAACTCGTAGTGCTTGATTTCGTTGTAGGCTACCATTGAATAAGTAAAGTTTTTGTGTTTTTACTATAGGCCATATGTATTCTGAAACGTAAAATGTAAATTATATTTAATGAAACATAGCTTTGCTGGCGAAATCTGTTTGAAATGCCTTCCTCGTTTCAACGAGCTACTGCTCGTCTACAATCAGGACAAATGTAAACAGCTATTGACAAGGCACAAATACTACTCAAATCAAAAAGCATTTCGGAGACTGCTTACATTTACATTGAATGAAGCCTAGTGATTTGATTGATTGATTTGAGTTTTTTTTCTGTTGAGGAGAATTTTTTTACTAATTTTTATATTTATTATTTGCATATTTTTTTGTCAAGGAGCAGCTATACTAAGAAACCAGCGGTATTTCCTTAGTCACATTGTTTTCTTCAAAAAGTTATTGCTATTGCACCGTAGCTGCCCAATTTTTCCTTCTTCCTCCGCTCCCCTCTCCCTGAAAAGATATCGTTACAAAACCCTTCCATTGTTGATTTAAAAGTCGTAGTTTATATTGCAGCTCAAGCGATGTAAGCACTTTCGAAAGAAATCTACTATCCAATATACAAAGCTGCGAAAACATTGCGAATATAACGGCCAAGCAATGTAATGTTATCGTGACATTCGGTACAATTCCTGCTTCTAAGCGCTTATGTAGTGGCATCTTCATACGAGACCGCGTTCATGTGCCATAGTGAACGTGATTCGGTAGTACCTTTCAGAATGTTAAAGGATATTTGATAACGTTATCTGATTCATAAACAGCTCGATTCCCTAGCCGCTCATATTGCTACTGATCTCTCTTGCCATGAACTTATTTCTTGGGCTATTGATGTTGTAGAGGACGAGAGGGCTAAAAGTTAGTGATTCATTAGATGTGATTAAGAAAATTGCCTTTAAACCTGAGAGATTGTTCGCAATTCCCAAAATGCTATTAATTAGCTTATGCTATTTTTTCTGTTATCTACTGCAGCTCTGAAAATTAAGTTTGAATGACATGAAATCAGTCTGTGGATCTTTAAAAAATTGTAATTTTTAATCTTTAAAAATACTTGGCTACCGAAGTAGTTTTTGTGGCACAACGGTCTATATTTCGCTTTCAATATTGAAAATAATGTTTTTCGTAGGTCTTTTATTGATCAAATTTGTTTGTTGGTGATCAGGGGTCTAACCTGGGAGAGGGAAGTGAAGGAGGCCAGCTAAATCCCTCTTTCTCCAGCTGAGTACCTTCGAGATAAAGCAGGTCTATCGGACTTTTTATAATAATTCAAAGTCTTTGATAAAAGTCATGCTAGTTTTTTTTAGGTCAGCTTCTCCTTAAAAAATCCTGGTTGTGTATCTTGTATGGCGATGTTAGTATTTAATGCGTTGTATATTGAGACTATACTACATGTATAGTAAGCATTGTGATTATAACGCTACGAGTAACTTGTGTTGATTGCGCTGTATCGTCATGTTGGCTGTAGGCGTACAAATCGCGGCAAGTAAGTCAATCGTTTGTCGCCTTAACCCTCACTAACTTCAGCAAGACATTTTTGCAGTTGTTTTTGTAACTAAATGACAAACTAGTGAATTTTTAATGAAATTAAATGCTAGCCAATCATACAAGAAAACAGAATGGGGAAAAAGATTGCTAGATTACAGTAAAGTCGCTGGATCTAGCATACCAAAGAATTGATAAACTAATTCCTAATTTTATAAAAAACCCAACCGGTGATTAATTTTGTACACGGAGCTAATAAAGCATAAATTAATGCCGTTTTTACGGCCGTTTACCCCAATTAGCCCATCTTAAAAAAAAACGTGACTTTTAGTTTCAGGTACAATGCTAAGCTCTAAGACAAGCTGTCCCCCTAATCGGGGGATTTTGGGATGCTGTTGATACTGCGGCAAATGCTATTATCAGATTTTCGAGGCGAGAAAATGACTTCTGTTGTGTTCTAGCAGTATAACTCGTTGAAACTTTAATGGTATTTTGTTTACGAATTTTGGCCAGCGAAGCTGGTTTTCGTTTAAGATAATTTGTCTTCTAATCAGCTTTGTCATGTTGTTTTAGAAAAGCAAAAATTTTACCGTACTCATGCAGGCCCAACTTTTTACGCGAAGCTCTGGGTACATTCCAACTTTGTCCAGCTCTAAAGCCGGTCCTGACATGTTGTTGTGATAAGGATAAGCCACGATCGAATTTTAAACTTTTTCAAAATTACTGCAAACAAAAATTACAAAAACAAAAGTTCTTGACGCTTCCCACTGGAATTTTAATTGAACTTGACACCAGTATGCCATAGCTTTTAAAATAGCGTAAGATCAGTAAATGTGTCGCTTGTTTTAATTCGAAAAAAGCTGTATCTTAGGTGATGTTTGATTAACGAATAGTAGCTAAAACATTCTTTTTTTAGTTGAATCGCTTGAAAGGAACAATAGTGTTATCGATTCCGGTAAACCAGAGGCCATCTGTAATTTTAAAAACCATCATTTGTTACCTCAACGACTCCAAAAGGATTACAAAGTTAAAAACCAAGAATATTTTGATCTGCCAAAAAAAGTTCCTTTTGTGTCTGACGTAGATGTTTTTTCAAATTTGAACCAATTGTCAAATTTACAATCGGAAGCAATATTGCATGCGACAGCTATTTCTGAGAAAAGTACTCTGAGCAGTGTAGCTGGCGCTAAAGAAGCAGCTGCCATTTGCAACATTGAAGAAGCAATTAATCTGTTTCAAAAACTTGCCGAAGAAGTAGACGCAAACAGATATTGCGGATTTCGTCAGAGCTCTTTCGAAAATCGTCAGAAACCTGATTCTGCATCTCATAGGCCTACGTTTGCCTCTGTTGGTTGTTCATCACGATCAGATTTTGTTGTTCCAAAACAAATCTCAGCTCATACTTTCACCAAGGCGGCCGAAATTTGTGGAAAGAAACCAGGTAGCGTTCAAGCCAAAGCGCTGCCAACAGGAAAAGCGTCAAAAAAGAGCGCACTCAAGGAGAAAAAAAGAAACAAAGAAAAGCAAAGTGATTGTTTTGATGATAAAAACGTACAGCTGCACGCTCGCTCTGCAATCGATGATATATCGGTAAAAAACAAAACAAATACGATTCGAACTGCTAACTCTGAAACGGACGATTTGCTATTTAAAGCAAACAATTTCTTGTTTGAAAATTCAGTTGAAGTTTCGTCTGCAACTTCTGATATCACTACAGAAGATATCGAGCTCCCTCGCGAGTTGACTAGCAACGTCAGCATGTCGTTATCAATGCAAGGGCTACCTATTAGCTCAACTGACGGAAGCACTAGTTTCCGCAGTCAGTCTATAGCTGATCGAATGGCAAAGCTCAAACAAGCAATGAGTGAATCAAAGAGCGAGACGTCTACTGTTTCACCTTCAAGTGACACTTCACTTCTTTCATCTACAGGTTCGGATTTAAGTGAAATCGACTCGGAATGGCTTGAAGGAGATGTAAGTTACCTGGCTAATGTATAAATGTATAAAAAGTTACCTGGCTAATGTATAAACCACTCCAAAATGTGTTACAATCTTGCTCAGTATAAAAAATTAATCTTTTTTTGGCTTCTGAAGACGTTTTAGAGAGCTTCTATTTTATTGATTTAACTTTTTGCTAAACATGTTGATATTATTTTTCTATGTTCTAATTAGCGTCTATTGAGGTCTGAGTTTTGTGTAATGAGCAGACCGGAGTAACATAGCAAAACTGATCAGTATGAATTATACGGATGCTTATGAATTATACGGAACTTCAAAAGTTTTTTAGAACTAATAGTCTATCTTGATGATCAGCTGCGAAGCAAATATTGAGTTTCGACTCTGCTCCGAAAGTCTCTCAAAACAGTTGTTCGCGTTTTGAATTTTTACATTGAAGGCATTTAGGGTTATGAGCAGTTGTTATTACTCCTCCCTTCAAATTACAGATGCATACTAAATAGAGTTAGGCCAATACATATATATTGATATATTTAGACATATTTGCATGTGGTTAGTCAAATTAGCGACGTCAAGAATACATTTCCGTATTTACTTTTTTAATTCAATTCTTTTTTTCTACGCCATCAGGTCAATACATGCTCAATATAAAATTGGTTATACAGGGTTAGTTTAGAGTCAGTATATGAAAAAGGAAGCTTGGAAAAAGGAAAAAATGTTTAGATATGTGAAAATTAAGCATTAATGAAAAGGTGGATGGAGTCGTGCACAGCAGGGTCTCCTGAGATAAGTTTTTCAAAAGTGTCAAAATGTTTTGTGGGTACATACAAACAGTTTTTTTAGGTCCTAGATTTGAATTTTCTGCTCAGCAAAATTATCATAACCGCAACAGAAGCAAATGAATAAACTGCTGAGCGATTACAACCGAATACAAAGTCAGCATAATCGTGGTGTTGAAACAAACAAATGCGATAAAAAGTTAGTGTTAGAACTCGTGGTATGTCCTTTGTATTGTGCTGACACCTCTTCTTTGAAGTGGAGGCACGGCGTGAAACTGTTACATTCCTATATACACAGCAAACCTCACCAAGACAAGCGAGGAAAAACTTGGTCGTATGAGAATGGGCGAAACATACATTAAATTTGTATTTTGTTTTAGGATACTGAGGCATCTGTGTTCGGCGAAAGTGACGCAACTACTGGAAGAAAAGATTTAACAAAAGGCCAAAAGTCTAAAGTTACCTCTGATAGAAGTGGGACGCCTGAGGTGGTCGGAAAGCACGTAGTTAATAAAGAACACGTGACGAAAGAAAACCCAAGTCCTAAAATTGGAAACATAAAAGCAATGTGGGAAAACCGATCTGTTTTTAAGAATAAACCAGTTCACTCGGAAGCTGCTCCTGAATTGGAAGAGATTCGAGCCAAATTAAATGAAGCAAAGGCAATCTGGGCCGCTCCGAGTTCTCCTAAGCCGACTCTGAACTCTGAAAAACCGTTGCGTCGTCGCATGTCTTTCGAAAACGAGCAGAAGACTTCCACCGCCGAAAATGAGGATGCCGAACCCCGCAAGGTTGGATCAATCTTATCGTTGTGGGAAAGCATTGAACAAGATAAGAAGTCTAACGGACACAAAGCGATAAAAGATGAATCTTTCGATTTGAAAACAGTCGGGAGATTAAAAGGCGCAAAATCGATGTTTGAAAGCATGTCGAAACAAAACAACAGTGCACCCGTGGTACGTCAGAATAATAGAAATGCCGACGAAGCTTCTTCCAAAACGTCTTCGACGCTTGTGCATGGGGTGAAGAGCTTGTTTGAAAAGCAGTCACGTCATCTGGAGCCCCAGAAAACTATGGCCAGCCGCACCAATAGGGAAATGAGCTCTCCAACTCCTAAATCTTCACAACTACAGAGCAGAGCATCCCGGTATCCTTCCGCATCCAAATCTCAGCCTGCAAATGCACCCAACCTTAAAGCAAATGATGAAACTCCAATTGGCAGTCGTCATCCTCGTCGTTTAAGAAATACCGAGTTTGAAGTAACTTCGCGTAAGCGAGATGATAAGAATGAGCGCGATAATGAAGTGGAACATTTTTCTGAAGCGGCAATTTACGATGAGCAAGCACCAACCACTTCCATTAAAAGTCGAATAAAGTGAGTGGTTTACACTATCTTAGAAATGGTTTGGTGTTTTCCTTAATTTATTGAGATTTTGTTCTTCTACCAGTTCTTTGGCTTGATTGTCTACTGGTGTATAAAATATATGTTTTCGTGGACGTTAACGACCTAATATTATTTTTGTGCGAAAGCTACCTCCTGACTAGTAAGCCAAGCACATTAAAAGATAGTTTTGTGCAAACATAGATAAATTACATGATGTACGATTTTCCACAAACACGTGCAGATGTTGCTTGACAGAAACAAGCTACATTTCGTTTGCACTTGCATCATAGTTTTCATTATCGCTGAAAGCTCCATATTTTGAAGTTGTTTGTTAAAAAAGCTTTGAGTCATACAACAGAGGGTTGTTACCTAAACAAAACTGAGTGAGCACCTTGCATTAAAGATATAATTGTCTAAAAAGTATGGATTTGTGTCTTTCAGAAGCAGCAGACTATTTAAAATTGCATTGTATTTTTATTTTGCAATGCTAATTGTTTATCTTTCGTATAAAGCTTTTTTAAATCAAAAAACAACGTAAAATAATAATAGCTTTAAGTAAAACCTGATGCCGTATGAGCTGTTATGCCGCTGATTTACTGAAAATTTGCTTGCACTTTTTTGCTCCGATTAATTTAACGCACTATACATGTGCCGACGTCATCATTAGTTTGGGAAAGTTTCAGCTCACGTCAAACCTTTCACTTTAGCGGCAGTGTGGACCACACGCAATTAATCGATTGCTTATCAAATTGATTCATCTTGCTAAAGATATCTTCAGAAAAAAATTGGTTCGCAAGACTCAACGAGTGATTATATAGTGGTGAACTCATTGGAAACAACATATAATCACTTTAAAAGGACAAGATTTCAATTGATTGTCTGCTTTTGAATCACCCCACAATTCTTTGCAACAAACAATAGGCATAACTGCGTAACGAAGTTCCGCTTGCTAAGTATAAAACAACACGTTGTTTGTGTTTTCTACTTGTTTGACTTTGAAGCCAAGTCTTGTGCTTCCGTGGTTGGGTGACGTGCTGAACAAGTTAGTTGCGAAATTTCAAAAACCACAGCATTATCTGTCCCTATACATGGTCATGCAATGCAAAGAGAAAACATACATAGTAGAACAGTGTTTCTCAACCTTTTTCGTGCGATGGCCCACTTCAGAAAGCCACAAATTGTACGGCCCACTTGAAAAAGACTATAACGAAATAATTAAAATGCCGCTAGAATAAGCCTAAGAAATACATATAATAACAAATTTGTAAGACAAAAAGAACTTTCCATTCCTCCGTTGGTTATAACATAGCAGTGGAGTTGATCTCTAAAAAAAAGTCCATTAGCTCTGAGAATAGGATTGCGTCATAGTCAGCTATTTGTTATCACAAGATTCCGTTACTGACTGTTCATATGGTCCAGTATTTCCCAATCTTTTTAGGCATTTGACGCATTTTCAAAGTAGGCCCTACGCAGAGATCAGTGGCCCACCCGACTTATGTGCCTTGGCCCACCTATGGATTAAAATGCGAAGCTGTGGCCCACCCGATTTACACGCTGTGGCCCATTAATGGGTCATGGTCCACCGGTTGATAACCACTGTGGTAGAAGTTTTGCCATTGATTTAAAATCTAAGAAAGCGTATTGAAAACGCCTTCTTGACACTGTTGCTCTTTGTAGTTAGCTGTACGCAGTAGTATTTACTGATGAGGTGTTTTTAACATTTCGTAAGAAGTTTTTGTATTTGTATTAGTATTGTTCATATTTATCCCCCATTCACGAGAAAGTGAATTGTATCGCTATATTTTGGACGGGAAGTCCGCACTCGCTTGGGAGCTGCCATTTCCGAGATGTCTGGGCCACCTGTCTTCCACATAAAGGCGGGGGCGTCCCGTTAAGTGCCTTGCCCAAAGACACACCAAGCGAACTTGCCGGCTTGTTCTCCACAATCTCTCATAAATGCCGAGCGCCAAGCAGGGAAGCTGTGGGTACCATTTTTTAAAGTCTTTTGGTATGAATCGACAAGGGGAATGAACCCCTAGTCTACCGACTTCGAAGCAGACGCTCTAACCACTACACCATCGTGCCGGTAAGTTCGCGCGTTTTAGAACTTTTCAAACTTGCTATCAATGATTAGCAAGACCTTATTGTTTGCTAATACTTAACCAGATCAGTGCAAAATGTAGGTTTTTCTTTGATGAAATAGAACTACTAAAAGTTGTGATTGCTTAACCTTTTTGTGCAACTAGAGTTAAAAGTACTGTTCAGTTAGCCGGTTCAGACAAGTCGATCGGCTTTCTGCTATTAAAAGATGAGTGTCGCTTAGCTAGTAAAGTTTTGTCCCTGCAAACTTCCATATTCAAACATAAACATACCAAAAACTAGCAGCTTAGCTTATGGTTGTGCAATAGATAAGGTGAGATGGTTGCAACTCAAACGCTCGGTGAAGAAAGAGGCGCAGCTTCCAAGGCGTTTTGGTAAGGAGATAATGTTACTCATCCCCAACGCTTTATTTAAAATAAGGACATTTGTCTTCACGCTTCACAGAATTGTTTGATGGATAGAGGTTGTGTCCCTCACCCCCAACGACGTATTTAATTTGGAGACATTGGTTTCCATCCTTTACGAATTCTTATTTGTCGTTTTTTGTGGGGTTTGCAGTAGGTTTTGTACATAACCGCAAAAGTTTTCCTGTGACAGAAGAATGAAACACAATTAGAACAAGTTTGAAAGGAAATAAAATTTCTTCACTTTGCCATTGTTAGGTGGCTTTTTTGTATTTGAATATAAGGGGCTCTTTATCTGTAAATACCATCGGGTGGCCATTTAGTTCGTGACTGTTTTTGCTCTGTTTCTGTCAACATGCTCTACTTTATGTGAAAACGGGATAGCAGAGAGTAGCAACAGTGAAAAGCGGATTTACAATAAGTTTACAAGTCCTAGGTAATTTGGTTATTGTTAAATGTATGGGAATTTTTTGCGTATAAATGGTAATGTGGGAGTTGCGCGCAGTGCAGTCGCTTGTAGAAATGACGTCACATGATATAACATTGAAATTAAACTAATCGGATCGATGCTCACCTCTCAACTGTCCAAGCAAACAATATTGTGGAGTTATTAATTGTATAAGTGACATCAGCTGACTGATGAAGTTAGTGCCGATGATCGTAGAAAGTTTAGAATCGAAACTTATTTGAGTTTCATAATTCCGCTGAATTTATGATTTCCTCTAGTTTCAAATTAATCTGGTTACTACAGATGTTGCCCATTTTTAGCAGAATGTTGTATTTGTATTCTTTGAAATGTCACTTTTTGCAGACCTTTAATGCGACGTCGATCATCTTCACACTGATTGATGTCTTCTGCTGATGAGCGTTAACATTTCTTTGTTTGGTCACACAAATTTATTAATTTAAATAAATGTTATTTTTCACAGCAAAGCGAAAAAATTACCAATGTCGGGTGAAGAAAATGCGACTCCGTCGAAGCCTCGTGAACGCACTGCAGCTGTTCCCAAGTCCAATATCGAGGTAAAGATTTTGTGATAATCGTACTAGGCCAGGGCTTTTCAAACTTTTTTGTTCTGCGACCCCATGTTAGAAAAGAAATTTCTACGCGACCCCTGGATGGGTAGCCTACACGTTAATGATATTTAAGCAATAAACGTTCCATTGCAGGCACTGGCGTGCTTTTGTTTTGAGAGGGGAGCGGGGAGCAAAGCATTACGCAAGCTTAATCTTATTATCAAGCAATTATATAAAATACGTAAACTCGATCTTCTTTCAAAGGGTGAAGCATTAAACGAAGAAAATCTTGCGAAAGCAAGAATTTTGCATATTTTGGTCACAAAAAATTTGTTCTCTAACATTTTTTGTTTCTGTCATATCCTTTGAGAGCTATCCCTGATGTTTCCCTCTATAACTGCACCACTGATCACAAATCTTGAGTATCTTTTTCTAGGGCGAAATTATGCAAATGCGTAAAATCCACGAAAGTGACTATACAGTAATGAAAAAGAATACATGATGGAAGTAGTGAAGCGAACAAAAAATTAACGCAATAAAAAGTCATTTTATGAAATTTATCAAGCGCATCTAACGGGTTGGATATTGCGCATGATGTTTTACAAAAGAAATGAACTGATACGTCAGAACTGCTTGCTCTTAAAATAATGTCTTTAAATGCATATTGAAAAAAGTCAAGAATTGACGCAAATGTAACTAACATAATTAGTTTTTAAATTCTCCTGAAAAGGCCAAAGCAAAGGAACATGACACTTCTTCAAAATACGCTACTGATGTGGTAAGCATCTTGCATCGTTAATGCGCTTCACATTGGCTTCCGCTTGGCTCTAACATATCAATGTTCCCAAGATTAGTAGTAGTCGAAAACTATCTTGTCAGGCTTGAAAAATACAATTTTTAGTCACAGATAAGGCATAAACATTTTTCTTTTCTTAAGAAGTGTTTGGACCACGGTAAATGAAGTTCTGCATCGCTTTTTTCCGCAATTTCTGTATTTCTCCATGGTATTTTATTTTACTTTATATTTTTTGTAAAGATATGTTGTTGCAAATTATTCTGTTTTCTGCTGATTTTTTGTCTTGATCATTTCCGCCAAGTTTCCCCTTTTCTGACTTTTAGAGTAAAATTTTATCAAATAAGGAAATTTCCTTTCAAGTTGAAGCCATGTGTCAACAAGATCGATATGGATCAGCATGTTACAACAAATAAGAAGTAACAATTAATAACTTTCTTCGATTTTTTGATTATTTTTACTTGAAAGCTCAGGCAAACATTGTAGTATACAACTGAAAGCGTAAAGACGGAATTACCCATAAAAATGCAACACAAAATTATTTTACTACACGTCTACTTTTAATTTTCTCGTGAGGATTACAAAAGCTTTTAATTCTGATGAACACAGCCAATTTGTTTTGAATTTGTTTCGCGACCCTAAAACTAAATTGTGTGACCCCAAATGGGGTCGCGATCCATAGTTAGAGAAGCCCTGTACTAGGGTATGGTATTCTACATTAGTCATTTGGAAACTTAGTAGCTGCATTTTGATGTAAATTTTTTGAAAGAATAACACTGTAGGACCTACACAAGCATTGCACCGTCGATTCTTTGAATGTGAGTCCGGCGTTTTGTGGCGTCCTTCTGTCGTTGTCGTCAAAGTTACTCAGCCATTGTTACATTGAGATTACTTGCACTACGATAATTAATTCCGCAGGCAAAAATCTCCGCTCGACGGAAACGTAGTTCACGGCCGATGACGCAACCAATCACGGTCGATGATGTCATGAACGCAAAGCAACTAATGAATGATCAAAAGTAAGTAAAATGTTTTTCAGGCATTCTGCGTTTAGTACGTTTATATGTTCGAACGCTGCTTTGTTTCTAAAGGGATTTATCTAGCAATTGAGCAATAAACTGTCCAGAAAATATACCAATCTATAAAATAAAACAAATGATCGTTTGAAAGAGTTGTACTAGTTGTACTCATTGTACAAGTGTGGTTTACCTAGCTACTTTTTGCTTCAGAACATTTTTTTTTGGGATTGCTAATGTCTCAGTTTGTGCTTTTTCGGTAGCATATATGCAACGAGAATATTCTGATATGCTTGCGGGACTGCACGAATAAAAACTAGATACAATAATTATGTTGTACATTGGTAAATTTTTATGTAAAACCGGTATTGTCTCGATGCGCCTCAGTGCAATGACAAAACCTATTTTGTCCTGTTTTGTCATTAAAGTTCGATGCATTAAACGCCGGCAGGTAGCGCTAAAGATGTCACAAATTACCACGTCGCTGTTTAAAAAATGGTGCTAGCTTGTATAGGTTGGCGGCATTTTTAATTGTATTTAATAATAATTGTAGATCATTTGTAGCTTATAAATTAAAATTATGCTGTTTGTTTAGTATATTTGACATTATATGTGAGTAATGCGGATTAATTATCTTTTGTATGCCGACCAATCCAATTTAAACATCTTGTCAAATGTTAAATCTAACTATATATATATATATAAACATAGACAGTTGTATGATGATTTTAAATTGTTGTTGAGCTACACATAGGCCTAATGCAAATTCGGGATGTTGATTGAATTTTTAAAACGTCGAGGAAGGACCCGCCTCTCTTATTTCCTGCTTTCTTTTCAAATTGGATTAAACTATAAGCAGTACAACACAGTCTGTTTCGAAATCCAAAGTATGAATCACGCTTTGCCTTTTCTTAAAAGCTTCGAAAATAGGTTTGGATAGTTGTAGTTTAGTCAGATATCACTTTACACAATTTGATACCATTGCTACAATGAAGCACGTAAGTTAATGTTGAGATTGAAAAACTCAGCGTGGCAAACTGTACGAACTAATATTTTTTGTTACGTGACTTAGTTCTGTTATAAGAGAGGTTTCAGTTAAATAAAGTGTTGAAAGTCATACAAAAACAGTTCAAAAGTAATTGAAATTGCCGTGAACGGCTTACTTCTTATTCCATACAACAGCAAAAATCGTAATTAGAAAGATAGCACATGTAGGTCCCCGCAAGCGAGTAGGCTATTAAGCATGGTAAATGGTTTATTTTTAAAAAGTGACGCAGATGCCTGTCAAAATTAAAAACTTACGCTCGACAATTAGTTTGCTTTAATTCAATTCTAATAATTCAGAGAGCTAACGGTTTAGTTTTAAAAGTTATGCCAATGATCAGGACGACACATATTCAAGCGGTTTGATAAATAACCGCTGGTTTATGTAGAACGCTTGTGTTGGTAAAATGTTTTTCAAGATTGAATTTTAATAATGTGCTTAGATTTCGTACAAACATATTAAAAGAATTATGCTCTCTCATTTGGTTCAAGTTTTGCTTTGTCTAATGGTTTGTATTTCTGTGAGTCAGTAATTTTATCGAGCCGTTCAAACAAACATGATTTTTATTTCGATTTTGGCGTTAGTGAATTTAAAATAATTTTTTTATTAGCTGAAAGTCTATTTGTTAAGCTGTAAATGACGATACGTCATGGTAATTTAATCATTAACAAGAAATATGTTTATAAAGGAAAAAATAGCTTGTTAATATCACGTCTATATCCTTTTGTCTATATAGGATGGTGAGTGGGTGTCACAGTAGGTTTGCTACTGCTTAAGTCATTGCACGCATGCTGCTCATAAGAATGCTAGAATTTACTACTTAGCGACAAAAAGAAGTTTAGTTGTAGAACAGAAGTCAGTTGCGGTCAAAAATATAGATGTAACTGCAATTGAATCTAGCATATTATAATGTCACACGTCATGGTAGCAATTAAAACAGGCGGAGCATATCATGTTATGAACTCTACAAAGGCATAAAAAGTGTCGAGATGTTCGTTACTGTTGCATCTGACGTAAGATAATTAATTGGAAGACTTTGTAGATTAATAAATCATTTGTAAGAATATGTAGGTTTTTGTTAAGTTTTATTGGTAGTTATATCGCTTTATCAGCCTTTATTCATTTTTTCTTTCCCTCTTATTTAGCAACCAGCTGTGTAAAGCTAGAACCTTAACTCCGGCCTATAACTTATCGAAGATAATTGCTAGGCTTGTGAAAATATTGTATATTTTAGAATAGAAACTAAATTTGTAAATGTTAAACATTTCGGTCATTTTTTTCTCTTGCAAGGTTTAATCTTTCACTTTGATCATACTTAAGTGAGCAGAATGTAGATCTTTGCATTGGTTTTTGTTTATGCCAAGCACAGGTGTATGAAATATTGGAAATTCGTAGCCTTGATTTGCTGCATCAGGTCTACTGCATGTCGAAGCATTGTATTGTACGCGATTAGGTCTACGCTGAAGTGACGTAATGTTTCCAGTAATGAGAATAGAAGCGATGTAGGCTATGAATCAAATCAATTGCCTAATTTGAAAAGTTTAACTAATGGAGTGGAAAGTTGACGAAAAATAGGTTTTCAGAAGTTTGGAAGAGGGTATTTTTTAAAATGCATGAGGATTTTACCTCCTTAAAATAAGGCTTTGCTTATCACATTCTACTTGTCTACTTAAACATTTTTGAAATGAATCATTAATTATTCTGAATATAAGTTTGCAATGCTGCCTTGTTAGGTGATAAAAACCTTGCGGTGCGCTTTGCTCTTTACGGAACATGCATTCTGGCTTTATCTCTAGTTATATATCCACTTTGTAAAACAAAAACGAAGGAGGTGCCGCGATCTTTTAAAAAACGGTTGTCAAACTGAACGAAGCAACTACGAATGCTATGTAATATGTGCTATACATCGTGATAGGGTGTAGCTCTGTCATAACTAATATGCTGATTGAAAAAAGAAAGCTTGTTCCTATCAAACTGATTAGACCCCATTATCTTCAACAGACATTCGTGTGTCGGGTGTATGCTTCATTGTGCTCGTTTGTTTCCACAAACCGTCTGCAGTGCTGTTTTTGCGCTCACTAATCTCTTAAGTTTTCGAAAAATGCTACTATAGTAATTGCTGCAGAAATGATTTAGTGTAGTACAGGTGTACGAAATCGTTAGTTTCAAGAAACGGTTTCGAACGATTACTTCGAAAAAATAATACTCGTTACTTCTATCCGTTACTTGTAGTCATAAAGTTGAATTAACTAAAAATAAACAGTGTTACCACTTTTGATTTTACGAATTCCCGAGCTTTGAAGTTATCAAATTCTAAGATTTCCCGAGATTTGTAAAGCTCATGGGCAAACCTGGATTATTTTTTTGTGAATAGCGATTGCTTTTTAGCGCTGATTTTAAGCTATTTGCTGACAATATCTACTGAGATCAGCATGAAAATCTTTTCTTTTTTTGGAGATTAAGTGTCCTACGGGTCCCAATTTTGACGTCGGAAAACACTTGCATTAATCGACAACAATACGATGACCATTTTTTTTGGAGACCAACCGCTTTTTTGAAGCGATTTCAACGCATCCCTGCGTCTTGCTTGGAAGAGGTTCCTTTTCTCTTTTTCATCTGCATTTTGCAAAACCATTTTGTTACGTACCATTAGCTTTAGTTATCCGTTACTTTTGGGAAACGAATATGTCTCTAAATGTTACTTTTTAATGAATAATTGCTATCCGCACATCACTGTAGTGTTGCGCTTAAAAAGAACTCGGGAACAAGACACTGAAGTCCCATCGACATTGTTTAAGCCCTCTGCAATATAATTTATGGTTTCTGAGGTCGAGCTTCAGTTTACTCCCGGAAAGTTGGGCGATCTTCCATGTTAGATTTTCACGTCTTGGAGTTGCTGTAGTAACTCCGTAAATGTTGGCTAGCTTTTTAGTGCTGACACACACTTCAGCTCCTATCGGAATAAAACCCTCACGCTCCTGGTTGATAACTTTCCTGATAATGCGCTTGATAAAACATGGCCAAGAATTGAACTGTAACCTGCCGAGGTCGATTGCTGCAGTTTAAAGCGTTGAGAAAGAATGAATCGAGAAGTTAAAATGAGTATATACCTACATGTGACACTTTCATTTACATAGTGTATGAAAGTCATAAAGATTAAATAAGATTTGGCTGGTGTTGATAGCATTCTTAATGGCAGAAACCGCAAATTTATTTGGCTATGTGCAAGTTTGAAAATATGCCTTCGCATCATAAGATATGCAAATCATTAAAACAGAGGTTGCGTTTTTCGTTTCTGCTAGAGCACAACAAGCTAGGGTAAGCTAATCAATAGAGTTCAATTGTAATTGAAAGTAAATTGTGTTTAAAAATTTGTTCCAGGTAAAGATTTTAGCGCACAGCTATAGATTTAAAAACAAGCTTGTCATGGACTTGACTACAGAAGGGCAGTTAGGATTATTTTTGATGTTTTAGTATGAGGTTGTTTAAAAGAATCGAACTTGTTTTTATCACTTATGATAGAGGCGTAATAATGTACGCATTTCTTTTCGCCTTCATTTGACTCCATCATGCTGCTGCAATGAGATTTTAAGTCGTTCCGCTCCACTGCAACCGGCTCGTGTTACCAGTTAACAAAGCTGTGTCTTGTTTGGTTGTTTGCCATCAAAGCATTGTGTAAAAAACTACTCAGAAGAAACTGATCATAATGCATTTGGAATTAATGGTTCAATATATAACCCCTTTTATCGTCGAGTTTTCTTGTAGCCGGAGATAGAAATTAATATAGCACATTTATTTAAAGTCACATTGAGAAATAAATGTGACTTGCAAGCCAGTTTATTTTTGAGTTTTCAAAATTTTCAAGCTCAAAAATGTTTTAATTTACTAGTAGAAAATTTATTGATACGTTGAAAGCCAGTTTCTATTCCAAGACATCTATATTTTTTCAATTTTTCGAAGAAGTTCTTTACAGCTTTGAGCAATTTTCAAAAAATCGTATTACTGAACTTTGTAGTGCAGCCTGTTAGATGGAAGCACGCTTCAAGTTTTATCCTTATGCGAGTAAGATTAGGGCTGGATCAAGGAAAAGGGAGTCACATTGTGCACGTGCACCAGGACCCGTTGTAAAGAAGGGGTTTTTGAAATCAAATGAAAACCGTTTTTGTTTATTTTGTAGATCACTCCTAATTTGGGAAATAGGCGCACTTACGCATAGCAGCTCTTTTGAACAAAAGCACACCTTTTCAACTTTTCTACAGCACTATGACAAAAGAGCTCTTACTGAGTAAAATGATTTGAGCTTAACTTCTTTAATTCAGTTGTTGCACAAATACAATTATTAGATCTACTGTTTGGCTACAGCAAAAATTTGCGGTCTCAGTTTTGCGTTTATGATTAGTTATGCGAGAATCAAGTAGGTGGTGCAGTTGCTGAAGTTAGAGGCTTGCGCGTTAAGTCTTTCGAATTTTTTCTTCCTACACATTTGCGCCATCATTGTATTTACCGATATAATTACCTGGAATGTATGCTAAATGTAAGCAAGTATGCTTGCTTGTTTTTGTAATATGGCTATGCAAAAAATTAAAACAGTTACTCAAATCCAGAGAGTTTGTGCAAAGTCACTTTGAACGCACGAAAATAGCAAAATAGAACGGGTTTTTGCGTGCTAGTATGCGCATCGTCTGATCATAAGCGCGTCTCAGCGCGGTAAGGCTCTTACGATTGCGATGTTCGCTCGTCAATACGTCGTGTGGCTTCTCGGTTGTGTACTTATTACAGCAAAAGCATTTGACAACACCAATCCGTGCGCAGTTTTCCTGCTGGTGGCAGAAATGCGTTGTGTTAGCAAAAGTGGTGGCCTCTGCGTAACCGAACAGCTTTTCCACTCTTGCCCCGCTTGTGCGCGCTAGTTATAGTGTTCAGTTGCGGCCCGTTCATGAGATGTTGATCTATCATCGTCACGTTTTTGATTGAAAAAGCTTTCGTGTGGCACTAGTAGGCTCGCAGTCAGGATTCAAATCTTTTGTAGAAAGCCCCCGCCACTAATGCAAAAATGTGAGATTTGAAAAAAACGCCCCCACCACGTTTTAAGTACTGCAGCACTCACCGTTTCATGCTTGACGAAGAAGGTTAGGGTTAGGGTTAAGTGGTGGGGGCTTTCTACAAAAGATCCCAGGATTCATATGAAAGGCGGGTCTAACCCAAACCAGGCACGAAGCTACTAGGGGGCATGGGGAGGCAGTTAGTCCTCAAAATTTTTATTGCGCCCCTAAGCAAATCTCACCTACTAATGCATTTGATACTTTCTATCTTGCCGCGAAGAAAATGTTAATATGCCTAATTTAATTGCATTTGTCAAGTGCCAAATATTTCATTTGCATTCTATTACTTTTCAGGTTTCATTTAGGTTAGGCAGGTATGTACTTTAGATGCACTCAAAAACTAAATTTGGCGACAGAAAAAACATACAACTAGAGCTTTTGGCAAACGAGAAAACCAAATTTAGGAGGTAAAAAGGATCGTGACATCACAAATGAACTGAGCATCCACTCATTTTGCATGTAAAGCGCGTTTGTGGGCAGCGCCGAACGATCTTAGCTTCAGAAGAGGTTCCAGCAGCGCAGTGGTTGGGAATAACTGTCGAACATCGTTCTGTAGTTCTTGTCATTGGCAAGAAGGAAACAAATTAGTAGAACTTTTTAGTCTACGAGTACCTTACTGCCAGCAGTCGAAGCGCATCTTGTTCAGTTGAGTATTGCAACCTTGCAACTTAAAGTGATTGTCGTATCGAGATTGCAGGATTTCTTTCAGTTCAGTTTTAGCTAGTTGCACATGATAAAAACCCTTGCCTTTCCAGTTGATTGTTGTAAAGGGCCTGCGAGACGATACAATTTGATTATAGAAACGAATTGCAGTAGTTTCTCTTGCACCAATGCCTATAATAAATAATAATCATGAATAAGTTTCATTTTCACTTTTTAAAGCTTAAAATTGTTTCATCTTAATCTAAAAGCCTAGATTAAGATGACAGTGTTGACAGTGCAGTGGCTATTAGTCGAAGGAAGGCAATCTGTTGTCACACTTTATGACGGTGTTATTTTACTTGGTACGTTTTTTGATTTTCCATCCAAGCTGCTATAATAAGCAGAAAACGTGTAAACGTGTTATTCCAAAGTTATTCACTTGTGTCGGCACTACATGTTTTATACTGGGCATGCATGACCTATCATTGAAGGTTTTCACTGCAGTAGGAAGCACACAGACACAAGTCTTCACGTTCCTGTTGCAAAAAACAAACAAAAACATATCCGTGTTACAAGCAATATAATCACCAGAGTAAACATAAATATTCGACCCACCAAGATTTGCCCGTGCCCCCTCAAAAATAACCGGTTGGCTACGTGCCTGACCAAAACTATAATGGGATCTCAAAAAAAATTGGCCACAGGTAGCGCTAAATGAAAATGCAGATTGCACACAGTGGTTGCAGAAATTGAATAAATCAATTAGAAGGTAATTAAGATTTAAGTGTCATCCATGCATTTCGAAGACCGGATATAGCAGTCGCTGTGTGATCTTACATTACGCTCTAATTACAAACTTGTCGGGTGGTGTAGCACTGGTAAGTTTCATACTCTTGAAAAGACAGAAAGCTACACGTGTATAGTTAGAAAATTTTTGTCCTGTTCGTTTAATCCAGGCAGTTGAGGATTTTTTGGATTTGAAAAACGCTTAATATTTAATTGTTTTCAGTAGCTGGTTTCGTTTTGTTGATCGTTATTAAGTAGACTTAGTTACAGTGAGTGGCCTTAGTTATGAAATTCATTAATTTGTTAGTTATTGAGATTTTGCACTTCCTTAGTCTTGCCCAAGATGCAGTGCTTATGATCTAAGAAGACGTCATGTTGCAAGTCTTTTCTCGCTAATCACGTAACCAGCTAGTTTTTTGTGTGATGTCACTTGATATCTTTAATGCAAGCTTTAAACGAAAACTTAAATCACAGTAAAAAACTCTGACTTTTGCTTAACTATTATAACACAATTCTTTCATTAGAAGCAAAGTTAACTAGAATGTTTATGCTCTTACCAAATGCAAAGCTGATCGAGCGTAGCTGAAGATATTTAAGAAGTACTTTTGGGAGCAGTTGAGCCAATAAACTTCTTTCACACCAGACTACTTGACTGGATCGAAACAAATAGGCCATGCATACTGCATGACGTCTTAAATCGGTTTTCGAACGCAATTCAAAGACTCGACTTTCTTACGTTCTTCTGGATACCACGAATTGG
Organism: Trididemnum clinides; assembly: GCA_963675345.1. NCBI lineage: Eukaryota > Metazoa > Chordata > Ascidiacea > Aplousobranchia > Didemnidae > Trididemnum > Trididemnum clinides. Next base: position 8,813,832 of record OY776286.1, read on the forward strand.
CAACTTTGTTATACGCGCTTGAATCGTCCTTGCAAACTTAAGGCTTAAATTGTTATTGAATTGTGTAGCTGCTGAATGTTGCAAGCTCGCCATTGTGGCGTAGTGATTTGGTGGCGGGAAACTTTTTTACGCACTTTCGATCACAAGTTCTTCTAGGTAAAGCCATAAGTTGTCTCGAGACTGGAAATTAAAAGAACTCATCACAGCTAATTGAACTTAAGAACGCAAATTTTACTGAGGTGTTTGGATGGATTAAAATATGGTTGTAACTACGTGTTTGTTTTCGACACATTAGGACCAAACCTGAAAAAGATCGAGTTTTTTAGAAACGTTTGCGCATTTTTAAGCATTTTATTTTTTTTTCGTATAAAATTTATTTTTATTGTATTATGTCATTGCATTGCTTTCTTTGCGAATATACTTAATCTATCATTTTTGTTCTACTCATTTACCAATTGTGCAATAGATTTCATTGGTCTATTGCGCCATATTCTATGAAAGCTAGTCATTGGTAATAATATTTTGTGCATGAACGAATGAAAGCGCAGAGAAAAACTTTTTGTGTTTGCTTACTATGCTGTACCTAACTTCTGCATCGAATAAAGTGTTGGAGATACACAATGCACAAGTAAGCGCATACAGTGAGAAACAAGTGTTGCCAGCACCGTCTCATTGAGTTTGTTACTCAATTAATGTAAGCAAAAGCCGTCGTTTTGATTGCAGTATAGAATTCCGATAATGTCATAGCCTACAGCAATGCAATAAAGCGCTTCCTGTATAAGAGCCATGGCAAATGTGATCAAAGAAAATTTGAAAAGGTTAATTTTGAGTGTCAACAATTAGCATTAGATGCTGATAAAGGTTTCGCAGTTTGAAAAGTTTGCGGTTCAAGCAAACAGCTCTCTTGCTTGGTTGGTGAAGTCGAAATCTTGAAAAGTTCGATTAAGACGTGAGTTTATTGCACTAAAATAAATAAAAGTCCGGCCAGCTGAACCGATTCATAATGACGTTTTTATTGGTTGTTGATAAAGGACTGTTGCGTTGTTTGATTACAGGCCTTGTAATTTAAACCTACTGCTACAGTTGTATCTGCAAGTTTTTGCGAACATTGGACTGAGAAGATTGGTTTATTTAATTTGTATATGCTCGGAAAAGCTGACTGGGAGGTAGTATAGAACCGCCAAAAGCATATTATTTTAGTTGTTCGGTTAAGTTGTCACACGATAGTTGTAGAGGCATACCATACCCATGCTTAAATTTTTGAAAATACGTTCTGTCATGGACATTTTTGAAAATTTTTGAAGGTAAAAAAGTTCTGATACCAGTGGCTAGAGCATTACGGTAGCATCTTTTTACTGGCTAAAAATCATCGCATTTTGAACGTAGAAAAGAGAAGCTTTGGTACTTGAAGGGTTTCGCTCATCTTCGAGATATGTTTTTAAACTAATCCTACCCAATTGTTTCATGTGACATTTGCTGCTCACAAGGTTTTTGAAAAAGGAAAAAATTCGTCGCAATTCTTCGTTTCTACACTGTTGTTTGTTGGTTTGGTGATGTTATCAAAGAGCGATGGTCAGTAGTGATATGCTAGCGATTTATTTAAGCGATAACTCGGATTAGTGTCGCATTAGCGACATTATTTATATTCATTTTGTATTGGCCCATCACTGTATTTTAGCTACTAAATGGGGAAGTGATAAAATAATTAATTGTGTTGTTTTAGTTGAATTGGCCACGCGGTCAAAGCCATAACTATCTCCCTGGTTTAATGCGAGCATACATTTGGAAAAGTCGAAAAATTTAAGAAAAGTGTTGACCTGTTCTGAAAAATTTTGACGACGAACAAAGAAACTGTTAGTTTAAGCACTAGCTTACCATTTTTAACATGCCAATGTAAACGATTAGCAAACCAATGTCACGTTGCTTGTTCTTTTTCAATAATGAAAAACAAGATGCTATTTTTTGTACTGTTTATAGTACATGTATTAACTTATTATAGGCGAAAAGGTGAGACTTTGTCTTTTCTCGTAATCATTGTTCCACAGACATTTTTTGATTTATTGCTTAATTAGATATCAGGCACATAATCAAATTGACATGCTAGTGCCTGTGTGTAACGACGTAGCTACGGCGGGGTTTTGTAGGTCATTTTTTAAAGTTAGCTTTGTTATGTAGCGTTGTGAATCTAATAAAACAGCAGATGAGCGTAGAGCGGTTACGTTGGCTTTATTCTGTCTAAAGTGCTTCAAATTGCAATGTTTAGCATGCATGAATGTCATATTGCTTGGTTTATTTTATTATGACGTAGTTGGTGAAAGCAATTTAAATCAAAACAAACAAAGCTATCTGATATCCGCAACGCTGAACGAGCGTGGTCTGAACACATTTTGGATGTATGTTTTATTGCTCGAACTAAAAAGAGCGGTCCTGACTGGATTGCAAACTCTCGGTTAAAGATTAAACAAGTGGATAGTAAGAAACACTCTGGCTTGCATTGTGTTTTCAAAAATATTTGTTTTTTGTGCAGAATAACTATGGTAAGCTTTTAAATAATGGCGCTATAAATACTGAATAAGCTTTACGTAAACGAGAAGGTAAGTTGTTATGTGTAAATGCACAATGTTGAAAGCATTATATTTGGGTCAAAAATGTGCTATAATCCTTACTTCCTTTAAATGTTGTTTCAACAAAGGTTAACTGGCGGTCACCTCATCAACTCATGGAAGTTTAGTATTTTGAGCAAGGAAATGCACATCCAACTGCTTTGACCATTGTAGGAAAATTCGACTCCTCTTCTTCGTAAAAATAAATCAGTTTCGGAGCATTTACGATTTTAGTGAAATCATAAATACTTTACCGCATATTTTTACGTTTACTGGTTGTTACGTAGATGATTGTGAAGCTAAAAGAGTTTTGTGTGCTTATTGTTGATGAATGAATTTTGTCATCGAGCCTGCCACAGTAATGTTTGTACAGACGGGCACACTACTCATTATTATTCAAAATTATGTCACGTGATTTAGTATTGTGCGCAAGTCAATAATAATGACTGTAAAGTAATTTATTATTAAGTAGCCGGCGTCGCTCGCAGGGTACCCATCAGTAACGTCGGGATTGAGGATGTCGGTTCAGCCGGCCAAGTCTGCTTCACCCTTCGGGCACTTGAGTGAATAGTAACGAAAATGTTATATTTTTTCTGTACATAACATTTTCACGACTTGGTGCAATCCTTTCGTATAGAATTTCTAATTTCAAGGTCCTGGCTATGCTTTAGATCTATGTGCTCTGTTCATTGCTTACGTGAACCCAAGGGGATCTTGGGTTTCCCAGAGTTTGGAAGTAGGAACGCATTTGTGATAGCAAGCTCTTTTGAAGCAAAATAGCAAAAAAGTCTTTCATGTAGTGCGATTTCACACAGGGACGTTGTTTTCTTTGGATTTCTCCTTAAACTTTCTCAAGTCCTCGCTGGCTACGTATCATGTTGCATGTTCTTACCTCTCTGCTTAGCTTGCCTAGGAGAGTTAAAAGAATCCTTGCTTTTTTCCAAATTTAAGGTTTGATCCCGGTAGCTCTATAAAGTTACTATAAAGCAAAATACCATTTGGTGCGATTTTACACAGGGACGTTTTTTCTTTGATTTCCCCTCAAACTTTCTCAAGTCCATGCTGGTACGTATTATGCTGCATGTTCGTTTTTTCTTGATTAGGTGTGCTCAGAGGATTTAGAACAATTTAGAAAATTAAAGAAATAAGCTATTTAGTGTTAAGCCCGTTGGACGATTCAATGGGCCCCTTTACGTATTTACTTTTGTGACATTAAATGCTTTGGCTGCGCTGTTTTAATTAGGGCATAGCGAGAAAAGGGGCGATACCTTTCCTCAAAGTCGTATAACCTATTGCAATTGGCGTCTATTAAGCTTTTTTCAAGCAAAAGTGTTCGCTCTAAATCTAATTTTACAAATTGATGCTATAATTGCTTTATTTTAAACTTTTCTTTAACTTGGGATATTATTGTGTTTAACTTTGCCCCTAATGCAGACCTCCCTTACTTTTAAATATAGGTTAGTACTTCGTACCGATATAAAGAGACTACCAATTGCAAATATGAGTGGCCTTTACCATTTATGTTTGCTATAAAAATGATAGTAGATTGTTTTGCTGCCTGTTGCTGTTCTCACTATACAGCGGCCAGCATTGTGATGTCATTAAAGATTACGACGGAACAGTGCTTTGTAAAAGGAATCAACGCAGAAGAAAAATGCATGCTTAGAAAGCACTTAAATAAATAATGGTTTGTTGCACCTTGATACAGCGTAAGATGTTATAGAATTACTTTTACTAGAAATTAACATTTTTCTTAAACGCAATCGATTAAAAAGCAGTATGGGCGGGTGTGCGTAGCCACTACTTGTCTCCCAAGTTTATCGCGTGCTGGCAACATATTTGCCCTGTTATCACCATAGGCGTTCTTAGACTAAACAGACTTTTATCCGTTCACCTCAGCAAGTGCCTAAAAGCATATCAAAGTTGTGGGTGGCCGCCAAGGTAATTGATATGTATTTCCAGGATTAAGCCATTAAATATTAGGACCGTTACATACGACTTTTTGTTTTTGTTGTGATTACCCCTCCTCTTCCTCGGGATGGAGGTACGGCACGAAAGGCAGTTTTTCGTAAGTGTAGGCAAATTTGTACGAGCCAACGCCTCTGACTGCGCGCGCGTTGATTGGTCCTGATATAACCGCAGCCATGCAAAAAGTAAACTTACCCGAAATGAAGCACTCATAGTTTAGTTATTGCAATAGCAGGGCTCCTATTAATAATGTCGAAGTTAAGAATATCAAATTAGCTGGCTGCGTCAGTCTCACCCAATTTCAAAGAAAATTATTTCAACATTTAAATCATGTGAAGCTCCGCACTAATATTTTGTTGCAAAAGATTAAACAGGACCAACATTATTTCCCTTCCTTTTTTTCTTGGGGAATCACCAAGTGTTTTGCTAGGAGTAGGCTACATTTTGAAGCTTTTAGAGACTTCATTTTTCGATGAATCTTTTTGAATATTTTGATATCGCCCAAGAAACATGCTATCGAGAATGAATCTAATACATGTATATAAAGCGCAATTCTGTCTCTCTCTGTCTTAACTCCTTCAAAACTGCCTGGCGTAGTAACATCAAACTTGGCACCATTGATCACCTTCTCCGGATGAATGTCATTAAAGGGTTGATGATGTCACGATGACGTCATAAAGCTATTTTTTAAATCGCATTTTTGGACCGAGGAACGCAGTTTTCGGCTGAAACAAAAGCCAGTACCCGACCTACCAACTTCAACAATTTTGCTTCTTTACGATGTCACATGACCTCATGATTAATAATTAGTTGAAACATTTATTTCTTGATTTACTCAAAAAATACTGATTGTAGAAACGCGATTAATTGCTTTTTCTTGCAATCTTAGCAAGGTGTACTCGATAAAAGAAACCCTGCAACAGTTGGTGATTAATTGGCAATGCAAAAACAAATTCTTTGTTTAAGCATTTTAAGCTTCCTAACTAAGCATGCTCTTCTTGTTTTTTTTCTGCACGCTTCTACCCGCTCTATGATGTCATAATGCTGCATGGCACGATTAACACAGTCTTCTGCTACCAGAGATCATCATTTCATGATTTTTTCCGAAATTGCAACACTTACAAAATCAGTTTAGTTAAAAACCGATTTGTGACTTTTATTTCTCAACCGATTTTCAAACTTTTTAAAAAAGTAAAGGATATTTTACGGCGATTCCACTAATGTTATGATATGTGCATTTACTATTAGTTTTTATATTAAAAAAGCTGAACTTTATAAAACCTGTAGTGTAACTTTATTTTCCCAAAAATGTAGTAAGTAAAAAGAGCTTAGTTGATGTATAAATCATACGATGAGGTACTAACAATCAGTGGCGTTTGAAAGCTGAGACAATTTGCTTTCTCATAATATGTTATTCTAATTAGTTAAGGCTGAGGATTAGTTCATAATGGCTGATCGAAATTGGTTGCCTTACGTCATGTTTCATTGTTAGTTGAACAATTTTCCTACTAGATTTAAAACGCCTGCAATTTTTAGAAAAAGTTAGTTCTGTGGTACATTTTGACTACTTTTTGCGAGCAAGCATGGTGAAGCCGGCTAAACCGATATTCTTATACTCGACAATACTGATGAGGGCGCTGCTATTTTGACACCTTGACCGCAAGTGTTTCATTTTGGGTTACTTTGCTTTTTGCCTCGTTGCGTTTACGCTAGGACCACGCAACATGCGCCTCGCCAGAGGCATTAGCTCATACAAACACCCAAACACCTATGCTAAAGTTGTAAGTAGTGAGCCTAATATTTAATAGCTTGATCCCAAAAATACATATCAATTACTCTAGTGCCCTTCCACAGTTTGATATGCTTTCAATTGAAGCAGTAGCTCATTTTAACAAATAAAAGTTTGTTAGGTCGACGCTTATGGTGAAAATAGTGCAAATAGATCGTTGCCAGGGGTTTCAGAAACTTGGAGACATGTAGTCGCTATATGCAATCCCACGCAAATGTTTTTTTATAAATTGCGTTTTAAAACGATAGCTTTATTTCGGAACGGGATTTGTCTATGTGAAAGACCACAACCTTTTATTACTGTTATTTCAACTATCTACTGGGTAAAGCCGGCTTGGCCGGGTGAACTGATATTGTTAACCTTGAGATTACTGATCAGGGGCTGTGCCCGGCGACGCCGGCAAAGCCGGCTAGTAGACAATATGTATTAGTTTTTGTAGAAACTACAAGTTTGTTATGTTCAGGCAACCACAATTATTAGTGTTTTTAACCGGTGGGCACCATTCATAAACGTTTAGAGACTTCGTTTTTTGATGAATGTTTTTGAAAACCTAGGCAGATAATGCCAACGAACCCATGCTAGTGATGAAAAGTTGTCAAAGTGTACCAAAGAACTAACTTTGTCTAACTATTGCAAGTTTTTTGGATCAAGTACGATAATTGTTCTACTAAAAATAAAACATGATCAGAGACGTAGCAGCCCCCCCCCAAACCCCCCAATTGGGGGGGGGGGGGGCAGGCCAACTTTGGGGGCCCAAGTTAGTCTGAAATTGCTTCTTGGCTACGTGACTATTTTCAGTTCAGCAGACTTATTTACAACCGATTTAAACTGTAGGAAGAAATTGGCTTGTGACATCATAAGTGAATGCAACGTCATTTTATCTCGCAGAATCTAGAATATTTCGATTGATTTTCTGGTAGAATCTTGAATATTCGATTGACGTAACAATGCCGTTGTTACGCAACAATCATAGAATGGTCTGGAATTCTGTTTGGCTATAAATACCGGGACAATATATATACACTGCAGACTGCAGATAAAGTATTTTATTGACATTGTATAGAATGAAACGTTCAAAAAGTGGTGCTCAAAAGAGAAAAGAAGCAGCCACTGCTCGAGATGCTGTAGCGAAATTGCCCAAGATGACAGATTTTTTCAAGATTACTGAGCAGAGTAGACCTGGCACTAGTACCGAGAGGGATGAAGAAAACTATAGTGTACAAGAAAAAGAAGACTATGACGATCAGCATCAAAGTGATTGTGAATTTCCAGAAAATGTAAGTTGTGATTTACCTGCCAATACGCAACCTTCAATATCAAAAATATCTGAATCTCAATTTACCCCTATCCCTGATGACCCATGTAGATGGCCTGAAAGTATTTCTGATGCTCAACGATGTGATATAGTAAAGCGTGGACCACATCAACTAATAATGAATTTTCTATATAATAACACAACTCCAAGGCGACGTTTTTCCTCCAACCATTATAAACGTGTGTTACCTAATGGTGAAAGTGTTTCACGGTCGTGGCTAGTTTATTCTGGGGAATCAGATCAAGTTTTTTGCTTTTGTTGTAAGCTATTTGGAAAAACACTAAGCCCCTTTTGTAGTGGTATAAATACATGGGAGGGTTTTTCGAAAAAACTGAAAGACCATGAAAACGGCATTTCCCACCAAGAATGCTGCAGTCAATGGATGTTGCTAGCTGAAGGGATAAGAAATTCATCCACTATCGACAAACGCGAGATGAACATTTTTTTCAATGAAAGACGTTTTTGGAGAAATGTTTTAGAGAGACTTATCGACATTGCCTTGTTTCTATCGGAAAGGAATCTTGCTTTTAGAGGATCTGAAGAAGTCTTAGGATCTCCTCACAATGGAAATTTTCTGGGTATATTTGAGCTTTTGGCAAGAAGAGATCCGATCCTAAAAGAGCTTCAAGACAGAATCAAGAATAAAAACACTAAAGATCACTATTTGAGTGCTACCATACAAAATGAACTAATTGAATTGCTAGCGACAGAAGTTGAAAAAGAAAATTTACAGCAATTGAAATTGGCAAAATATTTTTCTATAATTTTGGACTGCACTCCAGATATGTCACATCATGAACAAATGTCTGTCATTCTCCGTTATGTACTATGTAATGAAGAAGCTGCTGTTGTTAAAGAAACATTTTTTGGCTACTTGAGAATAAGTGACAGTACTGGGAAAGGCTTGTTGGACGCTTTCTTAGAAAAAGCGACCAAACTGCAACTCGAATTGTCTGATTGTCGAGGTCAGTCATATGATAATGGTGCTAACATGAAAGGAAAACATTCTGGGGTCCAAGCAAGAATGCTAGACATCAATCCCAAAGCTGTTTACGTGCCCTGTGCAAACCATACCCTTAACTTAGTTGTTGTTGACAGTGCTAATTGATCGACGGAAGCATTGACATTTTTTGGAGTACTTACAAGGTTGTATGTGCTGTTTTCTTCCTCTGCTCAGCGTTGGGAAATTTTGAAGAAACATGTGGAGCTGTTCATAAAGTCACAATCTGATACTCGTTGGGAAAGCAGAATTAAATGCATCAAACCTCTTCGATACAATTTAAAAGAGGTGTTGCTGGCACTGAAAGACTTGGAAGCCATTTCCATAGAAAGAAAAGATGGAAGAGCTGCCTCAGAAACAAAATCGTTGATAGCTCATTTATCAAAATGGAGTTTTCTTTTGTCGGTGTTTATTTGGTATGATATCCTATTCCAAGTCAATAAAGCAAGCAATATTCTTCAATCGTATGGAGTCTCCCTTCATACAATGGAAACGGAAATCCAGGCAACTGAAAAGTTTTTTGCAAAACTATCGCACAACGGGTTATGACAGTGCCGCAACATCTGCTGTTGAAATAGCACAGGAATTGGATATTGATCCTTCTTTTCCTCCGTCAAGAAGTGGAAAGAAAAGAAGATTGTTTGATTACCAAGGTGAAGAGGAACAACGAGCTACTCCTGAACTGAAATTTAAAAGCAACTTTTTCTATCCATTAGTAGACCAGGCTATTATGTCAATAAAGGAGCGCTTTAATTTGTTACGTGAGGTTTCTTCCGCCTTTTCGTTTTTGTACACACGAGACAAACTTTTGCTTGTGCAACAAGAAAATGCTCTTCTTAGTTGCTGTAAAGAGTTCCAAAAAAAGTTCGGTGACATTGATTCTGATGAAATGAGCGCTGAGCTACAGCGGTTTGTTTTAATTTTACAAAAAAAACGCAATCTCAATACGGCTCAAGACTTTCTGAACTATCTTCTAAAGACTCATTTATTTGAATTGTATCCGAATGTGTACATCGCACTTCGAATCTTACTAACTTGCCCCGTGACTGTTGCCAGCGCTGAAAGAAGCTTCAGCAAATTGAAACTGATCAAAACTTTTAATAGAACGTCTATGACAGACAGTAGACTATCTTCATTAGCCATGTTGTCAATCGAAAATGACTGCGCCCGATCTTTTGATTATGACAATGTCATAACAGCATTTGCGAACAAAAAGGTTCGCTCCAGACTATTTAAATGATACTGTGTTTTTATAAGTTTTTCATGTTTTTCAGTGTCATTGCTTTCGTTTCGCAGTGTCTGCATAAATGTCCTACTGAACTCTGGCATCGGTGCCGAATTTTTTATGACTTGCACCTTCGGTATCGGCATGCTTTATTCTGACATTAGCCTGTTTACTTATGTACAAATTGTGGTGTATTTTCTTAATGCAGCTTTTCAATTTTACACCTCTAAAGTGATATGACCTGTGCGCAGGGGCTCTTGCGCTTACTTTGGGGGGGGGCCCGAAGTTGGAGTGCTACGGGACTGAACATGATATATGGCAACCGATTTCTAATCAGCCATTATGAAAATCAGTTGAGAAATGAGGTCACAAATCAGTGTTTAGTTAAACTGATTTTGTAAAGATGTTGCAGTTTTTGAAAAAAATTATCATATGATCCCTGTTAACAAAAGACTGTGTTAACGGTACCAGACGGCATTATGATATCATAGAGCAAGTTTCAAGCGTGCGAGAGAAAAAGAGAAGCATGCACAGAAGGTTTAAAATCCTTAGATAAAGAATTACTCGTTGTGTTGTCAAATGAGCTGAAATTGCTGTAGAGGTTAATTTTATTGAAATCATCTTACCAATATCTTCTGAAAATACGTTTTATCGTTTGATCGCGTTTCTACGACCATAGTTTTGAGAAAATACAGCTAACTAATTGTGCAATGAAACGTTGATTGTGACGTCATCTTAGACCCCACAAGAATGAGTTTCTTTGTAAAGTCATAGGCTGGATGCTATCTTTGATTTGAAGACAAAACAGTTCTATACTGTCAAGAAATGTCGAATAAAAAAATTACCTTTGATAATGACGTCACGACTACCATTTTGGCACTTGCCCCGAGCTGGTGATCAATCATCGTACCAAGGTTAATGTTTATACTCCCAGTAGTTTCGGTGGAGTTGAAGCATACGCACGTACGTATGTAAATACACACGTACAGACAAAATCGCGCTTTATGTGTATAGATTTACGTATGCTGCGTATTTTCAAACAATTTCAGAATTTTTTCAAACAAATTAGCTTTAACATGATTAAAATAACTGCTGACGAAGTATGATTAGACGCGACGTTCAGATTATGTAGGGGAGGAGAGCAACCAGTAGCATAATCAGCAAAGTACAGCCCTGAGCGGATGTTTATTTTGCCACCCCTTAAAAATAAAGTTTGAAAGCTGAGACAATTTGGTTTCTCATAATATGTTATTCTAATTAGTTAAGGCTGAGGATTAGTTCATAATGGCTGATCGAAATTGGTTGCCTTACGTCATGTTTCATTGTTAGTTGAACAATTTTCCTACTAGATTTAAAACGCCTGCAATTTTTAGAAAAAGTTAGTTCTGTGGTACATTTTGACTACTTTTTCCGAGCAAGCATGGTGAAGCCGGCTAAACCGATATTCTTATACTCGACAATACTGATGAGGGCGCTGCTATTTTGACACCTTGACCGCAAGTGTTTCATTTCGGGTTACTTTGCTTTTTGCCTGGCTGCATTTAAGCTAGGACCACGCAACATGCGCCTCGCCAGAGGCATTAGCTCATACAAACACCCAAACACCTATGCCAAAGTTGTAAGTAGTGAGCCTAATATTTAATAGCTTGATCCCAAAAATACATATCAATTACTCTAGTGCCCTTCCACAGTTTTGATATGCTTGCAATTGAAGCAGTAGCTCATTTTAACAAATAAAAGTTTGTTAGGTCGACGCTTATGGTGAAAATAGTGCAAATAGATCGTTGCCAGGGGTTTCAGAAACTTGGAGACATGTAGTCGCTATATGCAATCCCACGCAAATGTTTTTTTATAAATTGCGTTTTAAAACGATAGTTTTATTTCGGAACGGGATTTGTCTATGTGAAAGACCACAACCTTTTATTACTGTTATTTCAACTATCCATTGGGTAAAGCCGGCTTGGCCGGGTGAACTGATATTGTTAACCTTGAGATTACTGATCAGGGGCTGTGCCCAGCGACGCCGGCAAAGCCGGCTAGTAGACAATATGTATTAGTTTTTGTAGAAACTACAAGTTTGTTATGTTCAGGCAACCACAATTATTAGTGTTTTTAACCGGTGGGCACCATTCATAAACGTTTAGAGACTTCGTTTTTTGATGAATGTTTTTGAAAACCTAGGCAGATAATGCCAACGAACCCATGCTAGTGAGGAAAAGTTGTCAAAGTGTACCAAAGAACTAACTTTGTCTAACTATTGCAAGCTTTTTGGATCAAGTACGATAATTGTTCTACTAAAAATAAAACATGATGTATGGCAACCGATTTCTAATCAGCCATAATGAAAATCAGTTGAGAAATGAGGTCACAAATCAGTTTTTAGGTAAAACTGATTTTGTAAAAATGTTGCAGTTTTTTAAAAAAATTATCATATGATCCCTGTTAACAAAAGACTGTGTTAACGGTACCAGACGGCATTATGATATCATAGAGCAAGTTTCAAGCGTGCGAGAGAAAAAGAGAAGCATGCACAGAAGGTTTAAAATCCTTAGATAAAGAATTACTCGTTGTGTTGTCAAATGAGCTGAAATTGCTGTAGAGGTTAATTTTATTGAAATCATCTTACCAATATCTTCTGAAAATACGTTTAATCGTTTGATCGCGTTTCTACGACCATAGTTTTGAGAAAACACAGCTAACTAATTGTGCAATGAAACGTTGATTGTGACGTCATCTTAGACCCCACAAGAATGAGTTTCTTTGTAAAGTCATAGGCTGGATGCTATCTTTGATATGAAGACAAAACAGTTCTATACTGTTAAGAAATGTCGATTAAAAAAATTACCTTTGATAATGACGTCACGACTACCATTTTGGCACTTGCCCCGAGCTGGTGATCAATCATCGTACCAAGGTTAATGTTTATACTCCCAGTAGTTTCGGTGGAATTGAAGCATACGCACGTACGTATGTAAATACACACGTACAGACAAAATCGCGCTTTATGTGTATAGATTTACGTATGCTGCGTATTTTCAAACAATTTCAGAATTTTTTCAAACAAATTAGCTTTAACATGATTAAAATAACTGCTGACGAAGTATGATTAGACGCGACGTTCAGATTGTGTAGGGGAGGAGAGCAACCAGTAGCATAATCAGCAAAGTACAGTCCTGAGCGGATGTTTATTTTGCCACCCCTTAAAAATTCTGGTAACACTTAAAAACAATGACAGTGGAATAATGCAGATATGTAGATTTGCAAAAATGCTGCCCCCAAACTAGTGACGGCCGGGGCAAACCGCCCCCCCCCCTTTGTTACACCACTGGGGTAACCAATATAGACAGGCAGAGTGATTTAAAATGTTTTGGAGTTTTCAAATGGCGCTGATTCTTCATTGAAAAGTTTTCACCATCCGGTGATATTTATGTATTGTCTTGAATGCATTAACTTATTCATCAAGTTTGTTGCTTCTTACATGAAATGTCTTGTTTTTTCAGAGACACATCAGACAAAACATCAGATCAAGAAGAGGAAGAACAAGTTTCATTTTCTGAAAGATTGAATTTCTTTAACACACTCATCTCGAACACTTCTCGTCAGACATCAAGTGAGTAATTTGTCAAAATTATAGACCTCTTCTTATTTGCTCTTTCCAAGTACGATAGAGTATTTTACCCCAGCATGCTTTTATAGTAATTAATAACTACTTCACTTGGGTTCTTATTCGAATTATTTGTATCAACAGCGAGGTAACACTAGAAATATTACAAGCATTTTTGAAGGTAAAGTACACATCGTCTCACGGAATGATTTTTGAGTGACTTTAAATCTCAAAACTTCGTGCCCACTATTGGGCGTTGAGTCGACCCATTTTCGGCTATTGCTGCTAATTTTTATGTCATAATGCAAGATGTTGATTATGGTTTCATTTCTGACAGGGATGTAATTAGTTCGAAAGAGGGTTTGATATTTTTTAAACTAAATTTTATTTTGGTTGGCTCAGAATTCAGTAAGCGTCATCGAAATTCATCAAAGCGTTACGCCACGCAACCAGTGGACCGTGAAGAGGTTGCGCAAGCGAAAAAACTTCAGGAACAATATCAAGCAGAGCAGGTAATTTGAAATATTGGGTGAGCGATTCTGCTTTCTGAAATATCATATCTTTTCAATTGTCAAAAGGTTGTTATTTGATGCATTCATTCTTTTAAATTTGCAAAACAGCATCGCAATGGCGTTGGGGATATTTTTTCAAATTGATCGGGCTGCATTTCCTCTTTTTCCGAAAATCTCACTTCAAATATGTAACCAACCGATTTTGCTAGTGGGTCATTAGTTTTTTTTTAGAACTCAAGCGTTCATTCTGGAAGCGAAAGTGGTGAGGTAGGAATTGGAGATCGTATTGAATTCAAACAAGTAAACACAAAAGATATCAAATCCAATCTTTCCTCCAACCAAAATTTAAGCAGCGACGTCACTGAAGTATCCAAGTCTCCAAAAAATATCGGGAAACTATCCACTGAAAGAATGTAAGAAGTTTTTGCAGATTCTATGATCAAAAAATGATGGAAAAAATTTTATCCGTTTTATTTTGTTTTATCGTAATCGTAATTCTCTCAAGACACTAAAATCTTTTTTTAAATTATGCAAAAATTGACGTTGTTAATGGAGAGTATACTCTTAGCTGCATACATTTGAAGTAAATTTTAATCAGCAATTGCAACCTTTAAATTCTAAATATGTATTGTTTTTTGGCAAAAGCGATAGCACTCAATCGAAACTGAGCTTTAACTGTGTGTTGTGGAATGTGAAGTACTGACGATCTCTCTTCACAATTCAGATTCTAATGCTTCATGTTCTACTTTGCAGAAGATCTTTATCACCCAACGTATTATTGAGCAAAAAGTCTTCCCAGTTGTGTGAAGACAAGAGCGACTCTGCCAGTGAGGACTCGGACATGGGAAAAACGAGGGAGTCGGAGATCAAAGCTACTGGCTCCATTCATGATAGGTAGTCTAGCTGCTTTTTTTTCCTTGATGTTTCATCAAACCTGGTACTTGTATCTATACGTCTACAGTAGTCTATTTCAGACTTTGTTTGTTAGGGTAGTAGATGAACATTGTTTACATGTTTCTTCAAATTGAGGAGCGACAAGTTCCAACCACTGTTCATGGTTGGGTGTTGTAAAATTCGTGAACTTGATTTCCCTGCTTGCTGTTAGCTTTACTTCTTCGCATTTGCAGATTGAAACTTCTTGAAAAGAATACGGAAGAAGGATGGAGGAAGAGGGTGAAGGGAGGGAACAGGAATGTGAAGTCATCGTTGGAAGATAGGATGAGCAGGCTGCAAGAAAATGAAGAAAAATGGAAGGTAGGTGTGAGCTGCAAGATCAAGATCTATGTAATTGAAGAATATGGTAGTGAAAGTTCTCACGAGCCTCTTGAAATCAATTCCAAACACGACACTAATCAACCGTGACCAGCAGACGGTGTTGAAGCAATACCTTAGTAATTTTCTGTTTTGCGAGAATAGATGTTGATGCGGGGTGTGTCCACCACCGCATGTTTTTTTTTTATTCAAACGCAAGATAAATAGAAATCCAGATCAGGGTAACGTTTTTTTGGTACAAAATCGTTTATTACCTGATCTTACCATTGGCGTGTGGTGTGGATTGAATTTAAAGTTTGAGCTTCAGATCAACAAAACTGCCAAATTATTCTGTGCTGGTATGTTATAAAGTAAAACCTCAATTATTGTAGAAAAACAAACATGATCTCGGCAACATTCGCTCCTCTGCTGGAAATAAAGCAAATATTTCAGATCGTCTAAGTTCCATTCTTTCCAATTCAGAAAGATGGAAGAGTAAGGTCGGCAAGCAAAATGATGCTACGCAGTTCACTGTAAAAGCAAAGATTGCGAAACGAGGTAAGAAAAATCGCATGAATTTAAATATTTTTGCCGTTTTCGGGAAAAACAAGTGGCTTTTCCTTTTGCATTGTTTTTTTTGTGTTTATGGAAAGTGTTTTTTCATTTCTGTCATACCAAAAGAATAAAAAATGGTATTCACAGCTTTCCTGCTTGGCGCCTAACACAAAAAGAACAGTGCGGAGATTAAGCCGGCAAGCTTGTTTGTTGTGTCCTCAGGCAAGGCACTTATTGTGACGCCTCCATCTTTGTGTGGCAAACAGATGGTGAGGCCAAGCAGTTTACCTGCCGTGGTGTCCCCGTCTGACGAAAGACGTGCAAACAGAATATGAGCTCATACGCATGAACCAATGAAGAAATGGCCGAGTTGGAGCCATGTTAGTAATGCGTTGAAATGCCAAAGTTTACACGATGACGTAATTTGCTTGGTACAGGCCAAGTGAGTCATCAAGTCATTTTAGCTGCATTCGCTCTGCGTCATTTCACTACACCTCCAGCAATGAGCACAACCGAAGTAACATTTTCTGAATTTATTATTCCGAAACCAATTTTTGTAAAAGTAATGATTCTTACACTCCGTTCTATATTTTTCAATGCATTTACAAACAGTCTTCATGATAACTTATGCGTTCGTATATTTTTATTTTTTTACTGGCAGGTACACCAAGATTGTGGGGACTAACGTTGGCATACACTGGTACTTGTTGAGGCCCAAATTAGAGCTGAACCAAGGTTTATAGATGCATTGTCACTGCTACTTTCTCGACTAATGATATTTTAAATAGTAATAATTACTATGTCGTAGATGGTGACGAAACACAGCTAACTCCCACGTCATCAATTAAAAGAAAGAAAAAACCCGTTTCGGTGGGTGATGACGCAGTAGTGACTGTGGAGGATGTGACGTCAGACACACCTGGGTTGAGTAAACTGGCAGAAGTAAAAAAATTATCCAAAAAAGGACTGGAACCAGAAATTATAAAGGTAAGGCTTTCATGTACTGTATTTAAGCAAATGTTTATAAACACAAATGTTCTATTTTTTGATAACTTCACGGTTTTAATGCTTGGAGGCTGGGATAATCTTCTACATTTACTATCTAGCAAAGAATCAGCAGTTATAAGGTGGATGGGGTTAACTAAAAAAATCCAAGGGGGTCGTTGGCGGGCCAATGGAGACTAGGTAAGTTAGCAACCATCACTATCGGTTCTTCTAAAATTAAGAAAAAATTGTGACAATCTTAGTAATTTTGCATCTTCGCCTTGAAAATATTCGAGTTTGGTTTTAATGAAAAATTACGTCATTAAGATTGCAAAGTAAATTGGGATTCCACTTGCTAAGTGCTCTGGCCTTTGGAGAGTACACTGGAGTATTCTATTGTTTGTTAATACTCACGCACAGTAAGAGAATTCAGCGAGGAAAAGGAAACAAAAATTGCATACATTCATTTTTTGTTTTATTGTGTGTTGATGTTGATTTTGGGTTTTACTTGCTGTTAGTGAAAATAGACTTAATGATGATATCACGATTAAAAAGTAGAATGCAATATTTATAATTACCGACCAAGCATTGCTTTTACAGACCACCGAATCGAATACTACTGAAATCCCAGATCTTGTAACGGACGAATTCGAAAGTTTTTTCAACACTAATTCTGTTAGTGATCAACTCGATCAAGATGACGCGCACACAAATGGCGTCGCATACTTGGACACAGAAGACACTCACGATACTGTCAAATGGTTCGATGAAGAAATGACCGAAAAAGCGCTGGTACCTCTTTTTTTACTTTCTAAATGCGAAAAAATGGTATAAGACGTTCTATGGTTTTCGTTCTTTAATAAGCAATGAGTTGAAAAATGGCTTCTCAACATTCTTAGAAGGGGTTTTAAAAATAAAAAGTACGTTGTCAAGCTTTAAGGGCTTGACGGTAGACCCAAGTTACCCTCCATCATGTATGTAATATCAGAAATGAGCTGATAAAAAAATCACTGTTACTTGTTTGAAATCTTTCAGGTTAATTCTCGTTTGAGTGACATCGGACGACTGAAAGCAAGTGTTAAACGATCAGCTGCAAGAAATAAAAGATCAAGTCGCAATCCGGTGAAAGCACTGGCTGCGAGAACAGATGTGAAAGTAAAAAAACTTATTTAAAAGTGTTATTGTGTATCTAATGTTACATTATGGAGCCATAATCGATCAAGAGTATAATTAAAGCCCCATGGAGTTTAAAAACAAAAAAATCCCAACTACTCCAGAGTTTTGTCATAATTAATTTCAATATTGTTTTTGCCTTGTATTTGCTGCTTATTAGAATCCACTTATCACACAGTTGTATTTGATTTTTAGTTATAAATTGATACTGGTGAGGCTATATCATTTCTCATGGCAACGTTTCAAGAAGATGGGTAGAGGAAATTAGCAGTCCCCTTTTCAGTCATTAACAAAAAAATTTCGATAACTTTTAGCCAAAGAGACTATACTTAAACGATTTTCCTCTTCGTGCAATTCAATTTTCGAAATTCCACCCCTCCCCCAAATCTACTACATCAATGAAATAATCAGTCCAATTATTATGACATAGAAACTTTTTGGCAATACAATCTTATGTGTTATACATTCTAGCAATCGTACACTGAACACCGATCAAATGTTACTAAGCTAGAACAACAAAGAATAGCTGGTAGCCACGGATATGGAGCGAACTTTACTGCTGCTGCTTTAGCAGGTCTTGCAGCCAAGGCTGATTTATCAAAGGTAAGTTTTAAATTGTAATTTGATTAAAAACTTAATTTTTGCGCAAACAGTAAGAAAAAGACCCAGTTGATCCACTAAGCACTAGAATCTGAAAAATATAAGTGACTTTTATCCTAGCTTAAGTGGTATGTCCAGTTAAACTTGCTAAGGTTTAATTAATAACATGATGTTTTCAATACTTTAGGTTAATTTGAGAAGCACCAAAACAACGAAGGCATTTTCTACAAGTGACCACAAACCGTGGAGGGATAAAATGTTGTTGAGGTTGGTGACTCTATTGTAACTTTGTTGATATACTCAAAGGGTGCCGTGTTTAATGAAAACTGCTTTGCGTTATTAAAAAGAGCGTTATGCGGTGATCTTTACCTGGTCTCAATGCTTGCTGTTGAGTTGTAATGTGGGAGCAAAATTCCCAAATAGATCTGAAAGCAAGTTTGTCGTAAGGTCTGGTAAGTGGTAACAGCTTTGATCTGCAGCGTGGATCAATGGACTGTGCGTCAAACGTTTTGTCGGAAGTCTGTGAGTTGAGCACGGAGAGCCTTACGCGACATGCGGCATGGCCGAGGAAAACCTTCGTATGCTTTCCACCCAGGCTTAGCTGGCATTTGCGGACCTAAATGGACTAGCAAACTTTACGGGTGACTACTGACTGACATGCAAACTATAGAGATATTTGGGTAGCCTTCTAAACTCTTCTTTCGTTTTCTAGTGGATAAGTTGAATACGTTTTCTTCATTTTATTACTTCCAATAAACGACCTTGCAGCGGCAGGCTGCCGTATTGCTTTGAATTAGGAAAACTCATCAAAAGAATAATGAAAGAAGTTAAAAGGGGCTTGAGGTACAGTAAGAATTTTCTTATTGCAGGCCTTCCTCCTTGGCAGAGTTTAAAACAAAGAAAAAAACTGACGTAATTTTTATTAACTCATCAGCCGCTTAATTTTCAACATGGCGAGACGGTCTGCTGCCAAAAACTGCAAAAAGGTTTTTAGATAGGGGGAGAACTTTTCTTCCAAGTTTTGATAAACCAAACAAAAATCTAGAATAATACTTTATTGAACATAATTAAATTAACATAAGAAAAGCGCCGAGAGGGGGCGAAAAGCTTCGGTGTATTCTGTTATGCTAATTTAATTATGTTCAATAAAGTATTATTTTGGATTTTTGTTTGATATATTAAAACTTGCAAAAATAGTTTGATGTAAAAAATACTTTTTCCTTATACAGACCGACAAGACCTCAATACCTCCGGAGTTTGCCTGAGCGGAAACATCAGCAAAGAATACAAAATTAAAAATGGGGTTTTCCGAGGTTTTGTAGTACAGTATCACCTACTTTTTTGTTGGATACTTCAGTGATCTGTTAACAACAACATTCCGCGAATTCGGCTCCGTAGACGACTGAGTTGTCAGTTTTCAATTTGATTTCATTCAAAAGATAGCAATATTTTAAGCAGTGATACCTACGCAAGAATACGACAAAAACAGTTACAACAGTTTTTCTACTAAATAACTAACAATTAGACCTCAAATCATTAAACAGACAACAACTAGACCTCAAATCAGATGTCATTATGGACGGAGAAACCTCCAACCGAACACCAGCCAAAGTATTGCTCTGTCGCTCTGGATAGGAGCCTGACTTACAAAGATCATCTTCAAAACGTTGCAGGGAAACTCGAATCAAGAAAGAAAATACTAAGGAATTTTGCCTGAATAAGAGCGGTGCATCTTTATCTGTTCTATGGACTTCGACTGTGGGATTATGCTGCTCAATAGTTGAATACTTTGCTCTTGTGTGGGAACGATATGCATGCACTGAGAAAATAGAGTGCAACTTAGCGTCATTGCGCACGATCACTGGTGCCCTCGAATTAACCCCTTTGTAATGGCTTTCGACAATGAGTGCAATTGCACGCTTACGTAGAAAGCAGCGATGTAAAAAATACAACTTAACAAACATAAAAATCAGTCACCTACATCTTTAGAAAACATAATAAAACAAAAACCAGAAATTCATTTACAACGAAAATATAGAACATTACGACATAAAACAAAACTGGAAAAATACTAGATCAACAACCTTCCACTTGGCGTAGAAATTTATTAACAACCAATCTTCTTCCTGGTTTCCAAACAGAAAATAGTTGGTCAACTCAAACGGGATATTATCTCGACACGCAAAAACAGCGTCCTACCTTCACAAACAGATCCAACACAACCAAAAGACTGTTGAAAATGCAATCGCAATCAACCATTGTCGATCATCTGCTTAAAATTGCCCCAGCATAACACTACCTGGTGGATACCGCATAGTTCATAAACGTGAACAAACTTTCAAAGACTTCTTACAAAAACACGAGCTCGATGTAGAACCTGCCGTTCGTTGATACTATTGCTCAGCTCGTTTCTTTGGAGGAAAAAAGATTGGTTGTTTTAATTATTGAAAAGTAACTTTAAAGCTTGTTTAGGGTGGCAAATCACCATTTGAGCTGTTTTAGCCGTTTTGGGGAGTTTTTATAAACTGGTTTGGTCATTAGAAAGCCCGTTCGCAAAAAGGAAGAAATTCGACAGTTTTGCATAAATTGTGCGAATTATGACGTCACACGTGACGTCATCGCACCAGAAATCCGCCAATTTTCAAACACGGATATCTCGTCTCATACATGGGTTTTTTCGTTCATTCAAAGTTTGTGTGACAGATGATAACCAAAATAAGGGTTTGTAGTCACGAATTTGCTATATTATTGTTCAGTTTGATACAGTCTGCATTCAAAAATTCTGTTGGAATTTTTGCGCATAATTAGCTACCAATTAGTAACATAATACCTCTATCAACAAAGAACTACACTAAAGAGGAGAATTTCCCGACTAGAATCCCTGCATAATCGTCCAAGGCCCATGTTCAAAAAAAATTTTGGAAATCGGATGACATTTGGCTATACTATGCGTGTTTGAAATCAGTATGAACACACCAAAATCCTCAAAATGAGAAAATCGCAATCAAACATTTCATGTTGTACCGAACTAGGCATAATATCATCTGAAAACGTTTATTTCTGTTCAAAGACAGATCAATGTGCGCCGGATTCATAAACGTTGCCTTCCTCTTCATTTTTCGTGTCTATGAAGCCCTTTTTCTCGGCTCGAAGTCTCTTTCGAGTAATTTTATACCGATCACTTGATTTTCGTTTGGCGTGATACAGACTCGTAGTGTCACTACTATGCGCACTTTTGACTGTGAATCCTCCACTCAGTCCTAACTGCTCGAAAAGTTTCACGAAAGCGTCATTACCATCATTGAATAGAGCAACAGCAAAGTGTGCTGCATCTGATACCACTGGTCTAGACACGAAAACTTCCTTCGCATGAATAGCGCGTGCGGGTAACCATACCCGCGCGGGAGCGATAGTGATAATCGACAGAAAAACCAAAAAAAATCAGATTTCTGATGAAAATTTTATTTCCGGGTAGGTGCCATCAAGACAACGAAAACACCTGCCAGAATTATGCTCGTTTCCAAAATCGTACGCCCACAAGATCGGCTGAAAAGGGGTCTCGAGCAATAAAGGCGTTGCTAGGGGCTGTTGCTAGGCAGAAAACACGTGTACCCCTTATAAAACATGGGATTTTAACCTACTTAGACCAGCCGATTCAGTTTTTTGTGGCCAGAATCCGATTCTATGGATCAAATAGTACTATAAACTGTGCCAAACTAATTTTCAGTTTTTTTACTGATTTTGTCGAAATTCTGGCTTTCAAATGGTGATTTGCCATCTTAACGACTTGACTCGTTCAAGATTGTCTCCTGTACGTTTCTATTTACTCATTTTTTCCTTTTGCAGAGTGAAAGGTCGACGTCACGTGCAGACACGCTTGGTTGAGCCTGTCGCTGATTCGTTGAACAGTGGGGACGCTTATTTGTTGATTCTACCTGATCAGCTGTTTGCATGGTTTGGAGAGTATAGTAACGTAATCGAAAAAGCAAAAGTGCAGGTAAGTTAGAAATAGAATTTTTTGTCGTTTTTTTGATGATAGCTTCAATAGCTGCCAGTTTTGAACCGTTAGAGATCTCCGCGGTAAAGAACGCTTTGATAATTTAGCAGCGCTTACTTTGCCGCGTATTCAAGTTACATGTTATTTAAATAATTAATAATCTTGATGGTAAGGTATGATATGCTCTTTGTGTCTTGATTGTTTGGTGGGATATTCTCTTTGTGTGAATAGCTTTGAACTACATCGCAGGATGATGAAACAAAATTGTTTGTTTCATGAAATAAAAACGTCATCTTCGGTTCCTGCAAATAAACTTTTCTATAATTGAAAACGCTTTTTTGTTTCGCACAACTGCTTCGTAGTTTGCGCACCTACAACCAGTGAATGAATTGTGTTTGGGGAAAGAGGACGAAATAGGTTTCATGTTGGTTTGGGGGAACGACGACGAGGCATAGAATACTTAAAACATATTTTAGAGGTTTTATTTACCAACAT
This sequence comes from Trididemnum clinides, assembly GCA_963675345.1. Taxonomy (NCBI): domain Eukaryota; kingdom Metazoa; phylum Chordata; class Ascidiacea; order Aplousobranchia; family Didemnidae; genus Trididemnum; species Trididemnum clinides. The sequence goes on from OY776286.1 coordinate 8,836,903, forward strand.
CTTAGATTCAAAACAATTTTGGAAGAAGGTAAAATTAGCCTTTTTACTGGTGTAAGATGGTCCTTGATGTAAAACAATGATATCAAAACTTTGTTTACAGGAGATCGCAGATTACATTATACACAAGGGTGATCTTGGTAGCAAAGCAACATCGTTGAGCATCATCAAGGAAGAGACGTCTTCTTTTAGAGCGAAGCCTTTCTGGAGTCACCTTGGAGGAAAGTGAGTGAAAGATTTTTTAAGTAAAAATGCTTGTAGTATAAAACTTACTCGACTAAATGCCTCCAGATGCGTAGTTTATTTTATGGTTTTACGTCACGCATGACTTTGTTGTCGTGTTTTTAAATCGCTACTCAAAGCAAAATTGTACAAATTATCTCTACAACAATTTTTGACCGCGAACAATATGGAGAAAGTGATGCAGCCACAAATATTTATACATGAAAATGAAGTAATATTGCGCCTTTGTTAAGGTCGAAATGCGAGCCATCCGGTGGTGTGGATGAGGATGAGGTTTATGAAGTAAATACCGAAGCTTCTATCAAGAGTTACAAACTAGAGGTTAGTTATGTCACTGCAAAACTTTCTGAAAAACTTTAGTGTAACAAACTTTATCAATCACTGGCTTGTCAAAAAAACGATTTATTTTGGATTGGTTTTATAGGAATTCTTACTCAATGAGGTTTGGGTTGTTTCCCGCATACAAATAATGGCTTCAGGAGTTATCGCTTTTAGATAACTCCATAACTTATAGATAACTTGCGTAACAAGCAAAAACTTCTGTGAGTACTTTCAATATGTTCAAAAAGTAGAGAAATCTGTTAGAAATTTCAAGAAAGTATTTCTACCAGATTTCCCTACTTTTTGAACATATTAAAAGTACTCACAAGAGTTTCTGCGTCTTACGCAATAAAATTTGGTAAGAAGAGTAGCTCTTCATTAAAATTTTATTATGGCCCAAGCAGAAAAGAGAAAATCTAGTGAGTCCTTTATGTATGTTTGAAAAGCACGGACACATATTGGTAAAAAGTGGAGTAGATCTAAAGTACTTCAAAACTTGTTTAAATTTGTTTGAATTCTTCTGCAAATAAAACGTACTCTCTGAAATCAAAGTCTTTTGTGATATCATTAGCATTGAAGGTAAAACATGCTCTCCGGTAAACCCTCACTAGATTTAACCGACTGTAAAACACTGTATGTGCGTATGTGTTTAGTTATCACCCCATGAAAGCTTTTATAATTTCGTTCGGTAATTCTAGAATACAGAAATCGAAAAATTATGGATTTTTAATTTTTTTGACAATTTTATTGCAAATTTATGGAGTTTTTAATCATTTTGGTGATTGTAAATATAGGAAAAGAAAAAATGGTTCATTGCAAAATGCTGCAATTTCGCATAGCCGAAATTCAATGTCCCGCGATAGCGAGACATTATGATATCATAGATAGACAAGACAATGTAATAATAAAAACAGTACGGTTTGACAGGGATAGCTTAAAAATTGTTACTGATTTTTATTTTTTAACAAAAATTTGTTTTTTATGTGCACTGTTGACAACACAAACATACTTGCTTAATAAATGCTTTGAACACTTGCTAGGGTAGTTCAGTATTTGCTTAATCCTCTCTTGAAAGCTACTACTCTGCTCGGCATGCTTTCTATAAATGTTTTACACAATCTTGCTATCTTCTCCCTGTGAAACCACACTTCGATTAGTTTCTCATTTAACTCGAGTTTTGTTGTTATTGGCTTTGAATGGATCTCATGTGTTAGGATCTTCCATATATTTTCAATGGGTTTCATATCTGGAGAGTTTCCCGGCCATTTTAGCACTTTAGTTTTGTTGTCTTTATACCATTTTACGTCAATCTTCGCAGTATGGCATGGAGCACCGTCTTTTGAAAGGTGAGATCTTTGCTAGGAAACCACTCTCTCACTTATTGTAACAGACGCCCTTCTAGAAATTAAACATACTTTATATAGTTCATGGTTCTTTCTACTATGTGCTGTCTGCTCGTTCCATAAACGGGTAGTGCCGTCCTAACCGTGATCTTGGCTTAAAATTTGATTGTCATCTTTAAACATTGTGTCAAAAACTCTTCACCAGACCTTCGGCGAACTGTCTGTACCTTATCATTAAGTACTGCAATGGTCGATTCGTCGGAAAAAATAACGTAGAACAGAGTGATATTACAGTTTAATGCTTATTTTTTAGCCTATCAGCCTACTTGTTTAAGTTTAATAGTGTGATAGCAATAAAATCATCTTAACGATATGTTGCTCTTGAACTGTAGCTCCCAAAGGATCCACATTAACAATTTGGCTAAGAAAATAAATTGTCTGCTAGTGGTTTTACAACTTTAAAGTGGGTTTGATAAGAATTGTTAAATAGTTGTACTTGATAATCTCGTACTGTCTCTGTTGGGTACCTTACTTTTGACCAATCCTCTGATGTCCATGTTTCATGCTAAATAGCCCACTGATATGTTGCCTGCTTTATCTTTTCTGTTAAAGACAGGTTTTTCCTTGATCTGTAGGCTTTCGGCCCTTGCTCCAATAGATGGTGTTTGATTGTTTTTTTTGTACACAGTAACACCCTTCTTTGACAACTCCATGGAAAGCTCTTTACAAGAATCTTTTTTATTTGTTAATGCCATTGCTTTGATTTCGCTATCACAGCGAGATGTTGTTTTTCTCTTCCTCCCACATTTTCCCTTTTTTGAGCAGTCAATCTTTTTTTCTAATTTTAATTTTTTTTTACAGCATCAACAGTTTGACTTGACACCTTTAATTTTTTGGCTATATCTTCTCTGCCTGAGGCCACTATCCTTTTGTAGAACACTGATTTGTCCTTTTTTCCTGGGGCACAAATCTTTTCTCTTTCCCATCTTTTCGGCTTCACTCATTTACTGTTAGTTTTTGACTTTGATTAGAATTATTCATTTAAACACTCCAGAAAACTTTCAAAAAGACTTGAAATCTGGCTAAAGACGAAGTTGTTCGAGTTATATTTAAGGCTAAAATACAAAGTTTTGCGAGTTTTACGCAGAGTTCAAACAACTTCTGTTGAACTGACCTCTTTTATTCTAGATGTTATTGTGTAACCATGATGTCGTAAAGTGTCACTTTCACTCGACATTGAATCTCAGTTGCGTAAAATTGCGGCTTGCCTGCTTTGAACCATCATTGCATTCATTCAGATGCTTTTAGTTGCCTGAAAAAATCAGAAAACTCCATGAATAACCGAAAAATAAAAAAGTCGATGATTTTTCCATTATTGTAATGCCTCGATAATTATGCTTTCCAAGTATTTTGCTTTTATATTTTCAGGACGCTAAATTGGTTCCCTTTAAACCCTCATGGGGTAAGCTACCCACCATGGGCCAGCTCTCATCCACTGCAACGTTTGTTTTTGATTTTGGAGCTGAAATGTACATTTGGCAAGGCAAAGAGGTTGGTAAGATATCCTCTTAAACTACATCATACTCCCTATACTTGCGATCAGCGATCTGTTTTATATTACACGACCCCTATCGGGGGCGGCAATTTGTGGGACCCGTGGTCAATGAAGCCAGCCTGTCGTTTGTGGCCTCACTATGGCTGGGTTGCTACGGTTAGTTTGAAATTTGTGACACAACAACTCGTTTCACACGCAACTCAGCTGATGCTATTCTGCCGATCTAGGAGGTAAACATGATGCACAATTAAAGCGATTGTTTTAGCTATTAACACTCTCAGTCACGAACGATTTTTGATGCCAGTAAATTTTCATTCTTAATGCTTACTATGTAGTATAACCAAACTAAGAATCTAATCTTGGTGGATTATTTGAAGATTGACCTTTGTTTTGTTAAAACTAAATGTTATTTTCAATCGCAGGTATCATTTGAAGATAGACAAGTTGCTATAAAACTTGCCCGTACTTTATGGGATCAGGGTTATGATTATACGGAACTCGGTTTTTGTCCATTCGTTCCCTCTTCAAGATGTCACACAGATTTAAAAGGACCAAGGCCGGAATGGGGACTTTTCGCCAGGTAATTACTGTTTGCCTTATCGGAATTGTTTTAGTTGTATACAATAGGCCAATATGTTATAATAGGAATTCCACCTTTACATTTAAGATTAGTTGAAGAGACTGGGATCGGATTTTTCAGTACTGCTGGCTCATTGCGTTCTATCACAAGTCTGCTGCCGAGCTGGAATTGTCGCATTTGCCTTTTACCAGTGGCACAACCACGCTAATACTGCCTGGACATTAAACTCACTATTTTTTTTAAGTTCTCGTTCTGGTTGAACTGTTATCAAAAGTTTTTAGTCCCACCAACTAATGGCTGTTTTTAAAAAATTCATGTTTTGTGCTAGGGTGAATGAAAATTTGGAAACTGCTCTTGTTCAAGAAAAATTTGAAGATTGGTCCAACATTGCGCGGGAAATCGGGGAGAAGGAAGAAGTGCTGAAAGAGACTTCGAGAGGCCACATTGCATCCGAGATGAAGATAAAAGTAAAATTTTTTATATTGAAAATTAGATGTAATAAATAAATATTTTAGCTACAAATTTAAAGTTAAATAATCATTTTTATGCAGTTAATCGTAGAATTATATTGTAGGGGCTACAGTAATTAGTCATTTGCTCATCCAAATTGTTTTTGTCTCTAAAAATTTGACAGTTTAAGTAAAAGTAAAACCTGACTGATTAGACAAGATTTATATGGGATTTTCTGAATTGATTCACTAAATTGATTTTTTAAAGTAATACAAGAGGCCAGCGATGCACATTGAGCGAAATGCAGACAATGACACTGTTTTGACCTGTCGTGTCTAGTGCAGTTGGTTCATTGCTGGCCTTTTGCATGACATTTAAAAAATCGTCACCACTGTGCTGTGGCAGCACTATTGTCATCGCAATTTGTTCGAGGTAGTGAGTGCATCCGCCGCAACCGCCACTCATTCTCGAGTGATACGGTTTCACTGCGTACTGACACAACTTTTACTACAGTGGGCCTCGTTTAGATCCCACAAGTGTGACGTTCCAGGCTATGCTTATTTAAAGCCTCTGGCTACATTCGGTGACCAACTGCTCTGTAAAGACCCGATAAGTTGAAACAGTGTCATTGTCTGCAGTTCGTTAAATTGGTTTCAAAATGCGGTTTCGCATGAGTTACCGTCAAAATTAAATGTCAAGTAATTAAAATTTTTCGAATGGTTTGCAGATCAATATTGTGCCGGATATGACGTCATGTGACATCAAAAAATTGAAAGAGGGAAAAGTTCAACCGACCCCACTGGTATTGGAAGGTGATTTGTGCGTTTGTTCTTTATGACGTTATATTTGCATAAAATTTCACTCCTCTTCACGTTACTTATACTAGAGAGCAGAGTTCTGCATAGGCGCAAGTGTGAGTCTTAATGCTTTAATGTTTCCGAAACTACTGGACGAGCAATTATGAAACTTGTCACGATTGAATGAGTGTTGTCATGGGTTGGTTATATCATCATGACGTCATAATCTAATATTATTTTTTACGGAGAAAAGCGGTTTTTTGTCGGAACAAAAGCCAGTCTTCAATTTATTAATATACAAAATAGATGGCGTATTTTGAGCGTGAGATAATGCCATCAATAATAATTTATTGTGCAAACTGTTTTCTTCATTTTTTAAAAACTATTAATCGCAGAAGCGCAGTTAAAGCTTTTTGTGAAGGTTTTATAACAAGCTGCTACCAATAAGACAATTTTTCTGCGATTTGAAATTTTTGGAAAAGGCAAAACGATTTTTTAAAGGTTTTTCTAATTTTTAAGCATTTAAAAAAAAATTTCTATTATATTCTTTAACGCTTCGAAAAGCCACTGTACGTCCAAATGCTAAGAGTTTTAATGAAAACAGCTGCAGCATTATTATTCATTGCCATTTTGAAAGCAACCGCAAATTGCTGATATGCTACTGGGTAAAGCACAATGATATATTGCTGTATTTAGTATACTGGTATATATCTCCTTTTTAATAATGCGATGACAAGTAGAAAAATTACTTGAAGTGCTAAAATGTATGTGGATTCCTGGTCGGCATGTCTTAGCACCGTTGTGTCGCGTGCCTTACCAGCCGTAGCCTCTAAGACATATTGATCACGTGTAACAAAGTGGAGCAAAATTTGAAGTTAGATTTGAGCTCGTACTGTTTTTAAATGTTAATATTCGCTTCCTTAGCTCAAACTTTTGGTCCGTGGAATATCTACTTTAGCCGTAATTCATCTTCATCACTAAAGTATAGCTGCTTAACTCCTGGTAAGACTTTCTGAACTAACTAAACTAGAGGAACCTGATCTTACTGATTGGGGTAAGCTTGGCCACTTTTACCTTTTCTGACTGCATCTATGATTGGGCAAGAAAACATGATTGAAGTCGTGGACTTAATGACATGAACGCTTCATTTCGAAAAAAGTGAGTAGGGCTAGTTAATAGCTTTTTTCTCTAAATGCATAGATAACCTAAACGTTCATCGCAGTTTTGAATTTGTGCTCCCTACTCCCTGTATTTAGTGAGTGACAAAAATAAAATCTGTGAAACGATTACTTTAATTTAAAGAGATTAAGTATATAGCAAGACCTTTCAAGTACTTTAACTTTGTATTAAGTTATTAATAACTTATTAAGACTTTAACTTTGAAGAGTAGGGAGGTCAACATTTGGGGCGCTTGGGCGCGCTCACTCACGGCTTTAAAATAGCTTTCTTCCCGCAATCAGGAAAGGAATTGATGAATGTTTGTAGCTGATGAACTGCTCATAAGTAAAACTGATCTTGATTCAAAAGTTGGGAGGTCTAGATTAATGGAAAAGTTAAATGCAATAAAATCCCAAATTCAAAAAAAGATCAAAGTCATGCCAATAAATGACATTGCACGGAGAGGAAGTACTTTTGCTTTAAAAGCTTGGTAGGCATACTTTAATCAAGTGCAAGATTTTAGGGGGAGGCGCGACCTCTTTTCTCGTTATGGCTGAACCAGGGCAAATAGTGCAGCTAAAGAACAAATGTAAACAGGAAATGAGGGTACCAAGTCGTGAAATAGGCGTAATATCAAATAGTTTATTTCTGTAATTGTAGAACCGACCACTATTTCGCCATTCGACCACCATTTCACCATTACGCCCACAGGTGCTTGACTGGTTCGAAATGGGCTGTTATCTTTCCCCTAGCCTACTTTCAATTAGGTTGACGGCATGAACCTGAATTGCCGTTTGTTCCGTACCTCCATCCCGGGGAAGAGGAGGGTAACCATAACAACAACAACCACCATTTCGCCGCCCACCCCCATTTTTGACTTTGTTTCTCCTCTTACTTATTGGGAAGAACAAATAGTATTTTGTGAATGCATACTATACGTTATTTGCGATTATCACCAGTTTGGATTAATAGAGTAAAATGATCACCATTACGCGCACAGGTGTTATGGTCTCCATTTATAACCACTTTTGTTTACTGCTTTTACGATGAATCCTGCGCTGCTACCTGAACTGGTGTTTTTTAGCTCGTTGTAGTTAATGTTTACCCTCCCGGGGTGAAATCGCACCCTATTAGGGAAAAACGCTTTTGCCATTTTTCTTGAAAATAGCTTCATAGTGCTACCTGGATCAAAGCTGTATGTTTTAAGGAAAGTTAATGCCCTTTTAACTCCCCTAGATACGCCTATACGAGCAATGGTGCACATAAGGCTTAGCCAGCGTGGGGTTTAGAAAGTAAGAAAAAATTAAAAGATAACGACCCCCCAGTGTGAACTGGCACCCTATGGTTAATATTTTTGCTACTTCGCTTGAAAGTAGCTTAATAAATCAACTGGGGTTGAAGTTAAAAACTAAGGGAGACTTAAGGCCTCCTTTTTTCCCCTTACCTTGTTTAAGCAATGAACAGACCACGTAGATCTAAGATGTAGCCATATAGCTTGGAACGTGACGTAACTAATTTAATTATTAAAGGAAGCGCATCAAGTCATGAAATAGGCCTACTGCTTAATGCCCAATTATTTTATGTTTGGAAACAATGGATATTTTTGTGGAGCTATCCTCCTTGTTTAACTTAAGTGAAACTCCGTTGACTTCTATAGGAAATCGGAATCATGGGAATGAGGACTAGCCTTTCCTGCCTATAATGTTTTTGGCTTAATTACTGTATAAAAAACACTTGATTTGGTAACAAAAATTGAATGTGCAGAAAAAACATGGAATTTTCATTACTATTTTGACAATAGCTGCTTGGCTGAAGAGGTATTCACAAAGCCGGCGCGATTGGCTGAAGAGGGATTCTTAATCCCGAAATCTTACCAAGGGTTCTGCGGATGACGCCGGTAAAGCCAGCTAATTGCCGATAAAGCGACAAAAATTGTATCCAGGCTACCATTCCAAATTCTTTAAATGTTCCAAGGCAGGAAAACCATAATTGGTTTAGCAGTTTACAAAATCGTGATTATGGATTAGTTTTGGAAGTCTTTTCATTTACGTTTAATTTGGAATTTTTTAATTTCCATTTTTTAATAAATTTAATAAATTTTTCAATAATTAAAATTTTTTAATTTAAATTCATTAATTTGGAAGTCTTTTCATTTAAATGAAAAAATAAGTTTAAGTTTTCTTAAAAAGAAAGGGAGTGGGGCAATTATTTTTCTTGTATGGCAGCTTTATATTCCATTAATTAGTCTTGCTATACAAATACAACAATAAAGCTCACACACAGCATTAAAATTTTTAAAATTATAACTTTCAGGTTACAATTTATGGAAGGGACATGGAGCAATTTATGATGATGATGGCAGGGGTTTGGAAATAAAGACTAATGCAGTGGATGTTTGGCAAGCTACTGATAAAGCTATCGTGCAGCTTGATGATGATCGGAAAGGTGTTTTTTACAGGTCAGTGTGGTAATATGATAATCAAACAAAACAGTTCACAGTTTATAAAAATAACTAAATGTTACATTATTTAATTAACACTAGCTTTACGGGAAATTTTCTACACCTAGTTTTACGGAAGGGTCGTTTTCGACCCCGATTTTGTTTTGCTAATTGCGTTTTTCTCGCACTAGTTTTTGAACTGCTACTATGCTGTATTGCAATGATTACGCATAATAAAATAATTTTACTTTTAAAAAATACGTTTTGTACAAAATGTAAAAGCATTTAATTGGTCAGTTTTACGCAAGCTAAGCATTTTACGTAAGTCACTTTGAAATTGTCCACCTCCGTAAAACTAAAGGTAGCATTGTTCCAGACGCGAAAACTCAACTAGTAAGGTATTTTTCAAAGTTTCAAAACCTGGAATTTAATCTAGAATAAATTTTAGGAAAAGTCAAAGCAGTTTATTGATATTTGGTCACGCATTTAGAAAATATGAAGCAAATAAACAACAACCAGGGTCGAAAACGACCCCTCGGTAAAACTAAGGGTAGCTTTTTTCCAGACGCGAAAACTCAACTAGTAAGCTTTTTTTTCAAAGTTTCAAAACCTGGAAGGTAATCTAGAATCAATTTTAGGAAAAGTCAAAGCAGTTCATTGATTTTCGGTCACGCATCTAGAAGATAAAAAGCAAATAAACAACAGCCAGGGTCAAAAACGACTTCTCCGTAAAACTAGTGTTAAAACTACACGTATATATACTGCATGTAGCATGTCAGTTTTTTTAGTGCGTTTTTTAACAACTGGGTTATCGTGCGCTTTGTTAACTTGATCCTACAGTAAGCTTATTTGTTGCTGTTAGAATTTATTTTGTAGAGTTACTGTGAATTAAATTCATTGTACTCTCTGTCTTATTCCACAACTCCATTCATATTGTGTCATTACAACAAGTTTAGATTACTCCAAAGCAGGTCTAAACACAAGTTTTACGGGTTTGAAACCGTAAAAGGTTGTCAGTGACTGAAGGTTTAAAATGTAACAACATAGCTTCGTTATTTTTTATTTTTTGTTAGGAGCGAGACGTATGTGATTAGATGGCGCTATGTTGTTTCGAGTACTGGGAAGTGGAAAGCTGAAAAGTCTTCCAAAGATTTGAAAAGTGATGCAAAAGGAAGAGAAAGAATAGCCTACTTCTTATGGACAGGTGGCGAATCGAGTGTCAACGAGAAAGGAGCTTCCGCTTTGATGGCAACTGAAATCGACAAAGACGCAGGATTACAGGTAAGCTAATGCTATATTGACTATCAACATAAAATTAAATTAAATTTAATATGTTGTAGTGAATCAAAACAGCAGAAGTAATAAAAGATTTAGCTTTTTAATCAGATTGGACTGGAAAGACCTAAGACCAAGCTGGCATTGCTCGTGTTTTCGTATCGTATTTGAAGCAGTTGCACATGCACTTTTATGATGTTGGCGCAGTACAACCTGCATGCGTCTCTGTGCTTCTGTCATTTCACAACAATACCATGCATAACCATTGCAGTATTTCTACTTTCGACTTCGCTATGTTTTTTTAGCACGTAGTCACTGAAGGAAGAGAACCTCCTGCCCTGAGTCAGTGCTTTAACGGTGGGATGATATTAGTGGATGGGAAGAGTGGATCAAGAGAGGGATATTACAGGTGGGACATTAGTCTATGCAAGTTTTAAGGTAATTTTCATGTATAGAAGTGGTTGGTCTTTAAAGTTCCAGCAATTATTCATTGCTATATACCGCCAAATCTCGCATCACTGGTTTAGTGCTTGTACCGATTATAGTTTGTTGTTTTAAAAAGCGCTTTACCGAAGTCCTCTGCTTGGTTGCAGTGCTTGTGATGCAAACGCTCTGTGCCAATCTTTAGTACCGACCACTCGGAAGTAAGTCTTGATCACAAGTTCCATGCATTGTACTGTGTAAGCTGTGTAAGTTTTTACATGAGGCTAAAAACAGAAAGGTTAAACTCTTTTTATATTTCAGTTGGAGATTGTTTAGTGTGAAAGGAAGTGACGATGAGGAAGTATTATTGTATCAGGTTGGTTAGGATTGCATAAACAATAAATATGCAGTTTGGGTGAATGAGTTGTTAACGCTTGTTTACTGGTAACTAATTTGTTTTAGGTTCCGTGCAATGTATCTTCGTTGCGATCGAGGAACTCTTTTGTTGTTGTCCATGGGAGACAAGGCAAGGTGTTGGTCTGGCATGGCGCCAAGTCACCGAAGCAGACCCGGGCACTTGCAGAACATGCAGCTAAATTGGTGAGCACGATTACTCTGCGACAGCTCAGCGCCATGCGATGCTGATCTCGAAAAAAATTTTGAGCTCCTTCTCCGCAAGAATCTTCTTCTCCTTCTCGACTTTCCTGCTTGAATGAATGCGATGTTCGTGCTTGTAATTCACTGTGACAGCAGCAATAACAATAAACAGGTCGAATTTCAAGAAAATATGGTTTTACTTTACTAAATGTGATGCACGTTTGTAAGCCCGCCAGTGAAACCGACTTTTACAGTGTCAATCGTCTATTTTTGGTTAAGATTTGAAGCTGTAAAAAAACAAACTTGGTTTTATGTCAATTCATTTATTTGTTCAGATTCAAAAAGATAAAAGAAATTGTCTTGGATTCCGACTTTCTTGCAAGAATGTTAACTTGGAAGTTTGCGAAGAAGAGTCGGAGAGTGCTGATTTTCTTGAAGGTATTTGCGAGGAAAGTGTTTACGGTTATGCCTACAAAAAACTTAAGCTCAGATTTTCGGAGCAGAACTGTTGCTGGCCTAATGCACTGGTTGGCAGGAATATTGCTGTTACTTGTCTTTATCGATAGATCACCAAAGCACGAATGGATAATTCACCCGGTAGTTATGAAACTCGGAAATTAAATGTCTATTCATACCAATTTTTTAAATGATTGTTTTAAGCGGATTTTGAAAGCATTTGTGAAAGGTGATAGTATTTGAGAACAAATTTTTCTCTGCAGATTACCTAGATTTCGATAACGACACCAGATTACAACATTAACCGTTGTATAAGAATATTAAGGTCTCCATCTGATAAATTTTCTTCAATAAAATATTCTTTTCCAGCTGTAGGCCGCATGCGTCGTTCTAAATATTTATCTCTCACTGATTCAACTCCTGACTCGATACCCTGTCCGCGGGCATGGCATTTATGTCCTGACAAAGATGTATTTGTTGCGAAAGAACTAGCCCCAGTTTCAGACACCAACGATGACGATGGCACTGTGATTTATTGCTTTCCATACACACAGCAGCAATTGAAAGAACTTGTGAAACCAGGTAAGTAGGAAAAGGTGACCTCAATAACTATTTTGAACTAGGATATTTTTAAAAAATTGTCGTTTTTCGATTTTTATTTAAGCTTTGTAAAGGTTTGAGAAAGGATTGCCATTTTGTCCGTCTAGAACGCTTTAGTTTAGTGGATACAAATTTGTATAAACTCCAGATGCACTGATCCCATAGTTGAAATGAAATGACACACTACATAAGTTGATCTATAGATAATTGAATTCTGAGAAAAAAGGGTCATTAAGAAATGAAGTGGGTACAGAAAGCTCTCAGTACAGGTTGACCTCAAAAGTTCTCTATCTTAAAACGACGTTTCAGTTTGTCGCAACGCCCCGTTCCTGAACCCCTGCTTCAGTCTAGTTATACGTTTGCTTGCAGATCTACAGCCCATACTGGCAGAAAAGGAGTGCGACGTTATATCGCTTTAGCTTCGTATGTTGTAAGAACTTGAGAGATACTGCTGTACTTTGATTCGTGCCTGTGCTTATTTTTTATACTACTATCTGATTTGCCTCTGGCTTTGATTAGGAGGTATACTAGCCAAATTTGCGATGCATATTGCGACAAATAAACGCGTTGAGGGTTTTGCAGTTGCACACTTTGCGAAGCCTAGATCAGTTAAAATAAAGTCTTCAATGAGCTCGCGGAACCATAAATAGTCGGTGTTTAACTCTCAATGACTATTTTTCAACAGTTCAACTTTTTAATTTTATCGGCAGATCACGGGAAACCCTGAGCGGTTGTAACAATTGGTGTTGGCGTTCAGATATGATTCGGATTTGCCTTACTTCTGGAACAACATCACAAGTAAATCGCAGTTAAGTCGCTTTTCCAAAGACACGACAACCTAGCCCTTGAGAGATTTGAACTGACGGTCATTGCCATCATAAACGACGCTGCAACCCACTCGACCACGATGCTTGTTTTAGAACAGAGGCGTCCGACCCACGGGCCACACGTGACCCGTCAAAGCTTTTACGCGGGTCCATTTTGCAAATGGACGTTTTCCCAAAAATTACATCAATCTGAAAATACAAATGGCTGATTAAAGCTCTACGGGCGCACTTTTCCTTGACCTCGCCCTGGCGTTTCTGCGCACTTTGCATTTGTGGTGACCTCGCCTTTGCATTTTTGCGCGCTTTGCACATGCTATAAATTTTTCTTTCATTGAAATTTAACTTGGCTGTGTAATTTACGTATGGTACGAAAACGAAAATTTAGTGATAGTGGCCGAATATTTCAAAAGAGATGGACAGAAGAACATTTTTTTGGATTGTTGGTTGGCCTGACTACCCAATCTGCTTAATTTACAACGATGCAAAATCAGGTCTAAAACTCTCTCTGGCCCTGAAGACGAATATTAATTTCAATTAAATTAAAGGATACGTCTACAAAAAAAGCAAGGTTGCATATCTTCTAGGCATCATTAAAATCAACAGTGAGATAACCTTTTTGTTCCATAAATTGCAGAATTTCGTCTTTTAGCTTAAGCATTCGCTTTGACACTGTGCCAGGGCTCAGCCAACGTATTTCGCAGTAGTACGGTACATCATCAAAATTTGAATCCGAGTGGCTCTTTAAATCTTGAAATAGCCTGTGACGTAAGCTTTTAAAACGGATAAAATTGACTGTTTTTATTACCACAGACATTGCATTGTTCAGCGAAAAGCGATCTGCATTAATATTTTCGTTGTGAATTAAATAGCTATTGATTTAATAGAATTGTTTCTGGCTTTGCTTGCCTCATTTTGTAACAACTTGACTAAAGCTTGTAGACTTTTACCAGTAGACGGCGCTCCATCTGTTGTGACACCTGACATGTTGTTCAATTTTAACTTCAAGCTGTTTAGAGATGTCATGACAGCTTCCAATATTCATTATCTTAAGTGGTCCATTTAGGTTGGACAATGGTAGCTAGTTCATCCGCAACATCAAAACTTTCATTTACACCGCACACAAAAATTGCCACCTGAGCAGTATCTTAGCTGTGCATGCTTTCATCGATGGTTAATGAGTAAAATGCAAAATCTCCAGCTTTGGACTTTTTTATGGAAATCCCTAAGTCTTCAACGACAAGCAGTAGCTTGCTGAAAAACACTTATTTCTTGAATTGCTCTTTTTTCTAGTTACACATGACATCTATAACGCGCTAAAAGCATTCCTTCACCAATCCTCCTTCCGCCAAGCGTTTAAATCGTTTTGCAATTATTTTCTGCTATTATATAACTAGCTGCAACGACGGATTCCTGCTGAGAGGAAATGTTTGTAAGGCATGACTGCTGTCCAGCGAGCTTTTATTACAGTTCTGCCATTTTGTGTCTAGCAAATTGATCTTTATACTTTTCATAAGCTGACACGTGAGTTTTTGGTGAAACTATCTTTTTGGGAAAAACAGATAAACAAAAATTTTACCCATTTTCTTACTTTGTCAAGCTGTGAAGATTAAAATACGAAGAAGTATGCAAACAAAAATTTGAAACTGATTAAAAAATTTGAAAACAGGTTTTATGACTTAAAAAAATGTGTGGAGGTTTTAGATTTTTTTGCCTCCTTTTACCAAACCAAATGATCTCCACGAAATCTTGCAAATAGATTTGAATGACTTTCAGCGTCAATCCAGCTCAAAGAATAAATGTAGCAGGATTTCATTATTAACTTTTACAAGTAGTATGTTTCTTGAGTAAAGTAGCCCGGTATTGGCCAACACGCAGTATTTATGATTTCAGCGTTTGGAAGCACATACTTGTGCCAACAAGTTTTCTCCACAATGAGGTTCATCAAATCTTTGAAAAATCATTGCTATATCTGACAAACACCTGAAATATTCTTTGCTTTGTGCTACGTCCAAAATTGAGTCTTACATCATTAGACTTGTTTGTAACAAGCAGTGCCTAGTAGTACATTGATTTATTGGATGTATTAAAAATAAACGACAATGTTTTAGATCCTTTTATAATCGCTTATTATTGTTCTCACGGACTTTGGCCCGCCAATATTTTTGGTAGGCAGATGTGACACTTGCTTTAAAAAGGTTGGACACTTTAAAATTTTGATTTAATATCCTTACACTCATAACGCGACAAATCTGGCGTTTATGAGATAATCAATTCTATAAATAGGCTACAATTTTTTTACCTGCATTGATATCATTTAGCATTGCTGCTACTGGATAATTCCGAAGGAGTTTATTTGTGGCAAAGCTCATGCAGTGAAGAGCTCACTGGTTCCGCCAAACGGCAATATGACATCAGCAGAAGACTTGCAATGGAAACGGCAATCAGTTATTGCAAAGGTGACATTTAGGAATTATGGTTAAGCAGATATATGAGGCTAATTCAAAAAGTTCTGAGACAAATTGAAAAAATACCTTATTTATTAAAGTTGCAAAATTATACTTTATAAAATTTTTAAGTTATCAGTGGTACGATTAAAGGTCATTTTGTTACACTATTTTGACTCGCATTGAATTTATGTCATTTGTCTTGGAACTTTTTGAATAACCCTTGTAGTTGGCGGTTTGTACTGCTTCGTCACTTAAATATGACTTTAAAAGAATCTGTTGTGTCGGAAGGCTTTCCTGGGTTGTAATACTATACGGTATTTGTGGTGATGTAAGTATGCATTTTCCAAACTGTTTACCAAGCGATATCAAATAGAATGCCGAAATTAAAAAACTTCGTGTAAGTAGGTTCAGACAAATGTCATGCATAACTGTCAGTGTGCTGCGATGCTGAATATAAAAATGCAGTAGCCAAACCAAAGGTATGATAATGAGCGACCGATTTTGCGTAAATAGGACTTATCTCTGAAAATACATAAGTTGTAAATTGGTTTCTAAATAATGCTACTTGCAGAATATCGTTCTGATGTCTCTCCTCTGTTGGTGTTCGAAAACCATGAACCTCCTCAATTTACTAACTCATTTCCAGTTTGGAAGGAACCGGAAATCAAATTGTCCTTTGAAGAAAGAGTAAGTGATTTTGCTGCTAGTGGCTGTACGGATCACACTGTTCAGAATATGGCATTTAGTCACTTTTTCTAGACCAAAAACAGGACACAATTCGTTATTTTTTCCAAGTTTTTCTTCTCAATTTAAATTTTTTTGCATAGTACATGCTGAATAATATAGTATAAGCTTTTTGTAGTATTTATCGGCAAAAAGTTGCATAGATTTTACTTATTCATAAATCTGTAAATTGAGAAAATTAAGACCAAACATAATTGGTGACAGGCTTATGAAATATGAAAAACATGTTTTGATATAAATTTTCTTTGCGCAGCCTAAGTCTGCTTTTGCTGTCGCTTTGTTTTGAAAATTTATGCCATTTTGTATTTCAAAGGTAGTCACTTAACCATAAATCAGACCACTTGTACTGCTGCTGTAGCTACAGCGCTTTGCAATCTATCCTTTGGCTTCGGCTGTTAAAGTTGTCTTCGGCTTCCCTGTTTAAATTGCTTGAAAGTGACCTCCTGGTAGTGTAATTTGAAGTCTCTTGACGTTTTGTCGTTACACATTGTTCAAGAATTTGCTTCCGGGCTATCTCGGATGAGATCCATCACTGATCAACGACCGCAATCGAAGTTTAGATTAAAGTTTGATGTAATGTTTTTTTCAGCGCGCACACAAACCCCAAGCTATTGAGGAAATTCTCAAAACGATCAGCAGGTTGACTTATACATTAGAGGAACTTAGGTCGAATCCTCTGCCAGAAGGAGTTGATTCGAACCATCTCGAAACCTATTTATCTGTAAGCGATTTCGTCGAATTATTCGAGATGTCAAAAGAAGATTTTTACAAGCTACCCCCGTGGAAACAGCAAAATCTGCGAAAAGAGAAAAACCTGTTTTAGTGACCACTGTTTATTATTAGTTTCATGTGCCTGCAATTTCAAATTTATTTCAATATGAAATGTATTTTACAGCAATATGCGTTATTAGGAAACTAGTTATTGTTACTGAACTGCCTTGTTTGCTCTTTTAATCATTGTTACATTTACAAATTAATTTTGGAGGAAAATGTGCCAATAAGCAAAAAGCTTCCTTGTTATATAAAGAAGGCGCATTCTTGAGGTCGTAAGCGTTATCCCAGATTCTTATTTAAATTCGGCTTTGTGTTCACCTCTTATAAATCCAGCTGCTATTTTTAGGGCTTCCAAGAATTTTACCGATCGCCATTCGTTATTCGGACATGTGACTACTACGTCCATAAAAATATTTTGTCGCAGTTGAACTGTGATAACATCTATTTACATTATTTTGCTTCTTGTTTTTGTCGCAACTGTTTCTTCGTTGCACTGCTATAAAAAAAAAACTTTTCGAAGTTGTTGCGGTGACGATTACTTCTCCTCTTTCATAGTAAGATGTTCACATTATCAGGTGAAACCACGCTGATGCACTTGGATGCAAAGCGCTAGTTAATTCCTAATCACTGAAAAATACGGACCGGTAGTCTCATTATGAATACGGATGGACTTTGATGTGCGCGAGCATTAGGACAGGTTGGATTGTATGTAAGTTTTATTTTTGAATATCAGTCGCAAAATGACAACGTTTCGAATAGACTGCTATTACCATGGACTTGTAAACCACTTACTAGCTTTTGGACAGCAACCGTGTAGTTTTATCGGTGACGTCACCGAGCGAACCAGAATTTGGCCAGCTATGGCGTTTTCAAGAAATAGCTACGTTCAGAGACCTAGGCCCATCTTGAAATCAGACAATGCCTTTAGTGTAAGCTAAGGCACCATCAGGCTTACTTCGATTACCTACAGCAGTGATTCTCAACCGCGGCTCTTAACTATACTTCCTGCGGCTCTCTTTAACCCTTTGAAAATTAATCAACAATCTCAAATTTAAAGACCGAAGTAAGGTAAAAACGATGCAAAACTAGTTGTTGAATTGATGTCCTGGTAGCGAGTTCGGCTAGAGCTTGGTCCTTTTGAGTGCGCCTTTTCAGCTTTTTTTTAATGATGTAGTGCCCTTTCCATTGTTTTTTCCACAATGGTTACGTTTCAGTACACTAATTTCATTGTTTGTCAGTAATCACAAGCTAGCTAGTACAATTCAGGTTGCTTCGAAAAAATATTTAGCTGTTAGTTTGTCAAACAAAATGTCAAGGAAACCTTCAAAAAAGCTCGCGCTCTTCAAGAAAATCGGGCATTTTAAAGTGATTGGGAAGAGAAATATTTTCAGATCGAAATAGCACATTGCCTTTTGTGACCTGCGGTGATAGTGATTCTAAATCTTTAAATGCGGAGAAGCACTACAAAATTCATTCAGCAAAATATGATGGTTATAGAGAAGAATCAAGGAAGAGAAAGTTTGAGTCGCTTCAGCACGCAAGCAGCAAACGAGTATGTTTAAGTGTAATGAATCAGAAAAAATAACTAAGACATCTTACAAGTTGAGCCATCCATCTACAATATGAAACCGTATGCAGTTGGTGAAATCATGAAGCAAGCTATTGTTATACTTGCTGAAGAATGTTGTTCTGCAAGCATTCAACTTAAAGCTAAAAAATTACAGCTTAATAACAATACGGTAACTCGACGCATTGAAAGCAGATCCAACGACCAACGTGATCAGCTTCTTCACAAGTCAAAAAATTTTGTTTACTACTCGGTCGCACTTGATACTTCAAAAGACTTTACCGTTACAGAGCAATTGGCTGTATTTATTCGGGGAGTCATGCCAAACTTTAAGATTTACGAGGTATATCTCACCTTGCGATTCATTAATCGCTCAACCAAAGGAACAAATATATTTCGTGAATTTCCGGTCACTTTTTTATTGGAAACACAATTGCACCCATCAAAGTTGCTTGCAGCGGCAACTGATGGGTGTTACTCCATGCTTGGAGCAAATCAAGGACTCATTAACAAGTGGTGTGAAGAAAATGATTTTGCTACTGTGACTTGGCATCATTGCATTTTGCACCAAGAAAGTCTTGTTGCTAAGTCTTGAGATATGTCTAACGCAACGAGAGTAGTAATTTCACTAGTAATTGGTTTTGAGCAAATGCATTTAGCCATCGTAAGTTCAAAAAGTTTCTCGCTGATGTTGATGATGTCTATGGTGACCTGGTCATGTTAACTGCAGTGCGATGGTTAAGCCGAGCTACATACCTCAAAAGATTTTGTGCCCTTATTCCGGAGATCAAAACATTTGCGAAGAAAGAAGGACCTTTCTCAGCTTGACAACAAAGAATGGGTTGCTGATTTAGCGTTCGTGTTCGATATCACCTCACATCTTTCATCTTTAAATCGCGCTACACAAGGAAATAATAAGCTTTGCCACGATTTGTACAGCACGGCATCTGCCTTTATTACAAAACTTTGTCCTTGGAAAACGCAACTTCGAATGGTCCAACACTTTCAAACCATAAAAACAACAAATCTTTCGATGCGTACAACAGACTCATTAGCAATTCGATTGATGAATTCGAGCGTCGCACTAGCGAAATGAATTCTTTCTTGCCTTTGATGAAAATGTTTGCAAATCTTAGGTCAATAGATGCAACAACTGCTCCTGATAATTTTCGATTGGAGCTGCTAGAAATGCAGTAAGATGTCTAACTGAGACAAGCATTTTAAAGAAAAAGTCAACTTGGCTTTCGGAATCGAGTTCCGGAGAAAAAATATCCCAACCTGATAGCCAACGCACTTGAAAAATGCCTCTGTGTTTGGATCAACCTTACGTATGTGAAGCACTTTTCATCAAAATGGTTAGAATCAAGAACCAATATCGCAACTGATTGACCTATGATCATCTCAAGCAGCTTCTGCGCACTGCATTTTCCACGATTGTGCCCCGCTTTGACAAACTCATTAAAAGTCAAAGCCAATGTCAAGTTTCGCATTGAATTAGTTTTCATACTTTGTCTGAGTTTTGTTGTTGCTATATTACAATTTATGGTTGAGTTTTGCTTTTTGTTATTTTAACTTGCGTTATTTGCATCCGGCTTCTTACAACCTTGAGGTTTGAAATTTGGCTCTGGAACTAAAAAAAGGTTGAGAACCACTGACCTACAGTATTATGTTTCTAAAAGACTTGCAATACTTAGAGGCCTAATCATACTTTTGAAAACTTCCTCTCCCCCAAGAAGAAATTCTTAAACCAGTTTTAAAAATGAAGCACGACGGTGATATACATTATTTTTCCCTCACAGTACTGATTTCCTTTCTTGATAATTTTGAGATATAATTGCAAATTACCAAAAAATACCCATGACCGGAACTAATTGTTGTCTCCGCGCTCCTATACTTCTTGTGCAATTGTAAAAGATTGCTTAACAACGGTAACATAGAATCGCGTAAATCATCAAAAAATAACGAAGGATAAGCACAACCATAGTTGAGTTCATATTATAAATTAATTATTCCACTTCCAAAATCAAAAAATTGAAGACGCAATAAGGAGTACTGAACGATTATTGACCCAATGTAATTCGGGTACTGGTTTTTGTTTGAGGAAAAATTCTTGTGAAGAAAAGCAAATTAAAAAATTATTTTAACTCTTTTATGACACTCACCTCGGAGTATTGAACAATCGCGTCAAGTTTGATGTTTGTACAACCAATAGTTTTGGAGGAGTTAAAGCGCACTCACTTACACACGTTGGCCTACTGACAGAATTGCACTTTTTGCATTAGATTTGTGGTAAGTTAATAACATTTTTTAAGTATCGAAAACTGCATTTCAATAATAAATCCTTGTCATATGCTAGTTTTATCCCAACAAGCTGTTCTTTTACTTTATTCACCTTAAGTGCAATAAAAGTTAATAATCTGGTGTAGACTTTACGCCCATCCTGTACATTGTTATGGGATTTAAGAAGTTGTAAAATCATAAAAGTCTTTTCTGTTTTGGGTTGTAAAATAGACCTATGGCTTTTCATTTTTACTTCAAAATGCAAAGATTGAACTCCACTGCTTTTGTAGATGCAGTTCAAACAGCTTTCTTAGACATTAAAGTTGATAATTTGTGAGTGAGGGAGGCAGTGAGAGTTTTCATGCCACGTTTTACGAAGCATTGAAGGCAGTATTTTTATTCTTTTTAGCAGCCCAACCGCGCTTGCTGTTTGATGTCAATTTTGCATTGTGACATCACCTTGATACGTTATTTTACATCACAAAATTGTGTCTTCCAACATTACAAGCATTAGCAGTTGGTCAGCCAATGCAGAAATATTAAGAGTCAAGAATAATTTTTGAGCTCAGAACTTGACTCTTAGTACTGGTATTGTTATGCAGTTGCTAAAAGTCACAAATGCTTTATTCAGACAGCAATTTTGCAGACGCAAACCAAGGGAACTACATAAAATTTTACTTGAATGCCTATTGATTAGATGCATTAAACTTTTGCTGGAAATTTTAAGTGAAACAGAATTGCTTGATTTGTTGTTCGATTGTGCTGTTGTTCAAAATACATGTAAAAACTTACATAGCAGTTGTTTATTACAAAAATCAGCTTCAATTTGATGCCATAAAAATAAAGTGATGTATTGCCATGTGCAGGGAGCTCCACCTATGATGGATTTCGCTTGTTGTTTCCCTCGGGTTTAGGTAGACAGTTTTTGTGGAACAAAGACAAAAACTGATTTGCAAAGCATTTACCTCCACTTATTATGATGGTCAAATCTCCGCCTACAGTGGCCGCCTGTTAAGCAGAATTTGTTTTTGACATTTGTGTTTTGTTTACGAACAATTGCAATTTGTTTAAATAAAGTAATGGTTAGGTAGTTTATAACTGTCGCAATCATTTCTAGTTGCGGTCATGACTTCTCATTCGCGGAAAGTTGTTCTTTGGCAAAAAAATTGACTTAGCTTTGAGTTGTGCATTGCAGAATCTGAACGTCAGACGACGCTTGATGTGTATGTCTGAGTATGACGAGGGCCTTTGTCCAATGTAAACAATTCTAAAATAGGTTTAAACAAACAATTTTGAGTTCTGGCTGCATGCTAGCTAGAACTCTAGCTCTGCGCTTCTTCTTAGCCGGAGGAAGCCCTACGGCTGTTAAACTTCGAAATAATTTTAAATTTCGATTATTGTGGTCTTCCGCTAAATAAAGGCCACGGCGATTGGCCCAAAGTGGCCATAATAGGCAAAATTACCAGTTATTTCAAAACATAAAATCATGTTTTTCAACTTTCTAGGCCATAAGAAGATAGCCCTGATTATATTTTACTTTTGAAGGTAATCCACTCAGTCAAACTTAACACTAGAAGGACGGTGAGTTTTGCATATCTTGATGGAGGAATTACGTCAATTGACGTAATGATCTAAAATTGCACGAAACTCTGCTGTTTTGCTAGTAAAACTCCCGCTCACTGTCGGAAAACTCAGAGATTTTAAAAACTGTCGCAATGTTTGTTTAAAACGAAACCGACCCGCTAAATTTTACCGTGTGTTTGCATTGAAACAACAATTTTGAGCGCAAAAAGACAGCTTGCATATCTGCGTACTTTCAATTATTTACTGGCAGTAAATCGATATAAAAATTGACCGAGTTCGCAGCCATGTTTACTGCAGTACATTCAGGCACCAAAATTAACATTTTGTGTGAGCACACTGCCCAAACACTGGTTGTTGCATTTTTGGCAAGTACCTATTGTTTGATTTTTTGCACTTTATAGTACTGCATGTGCGACGTATCTTACCACCGGGGCGAGACTTGTAACAGGCCTACTTGAATCACCGTAAACTAATTGACATTTTCGAGAATCCGATGGCATGCTCTCAGTTAGTTCTTCACATACCTTTGGTTTGTATTTTCTCCGGCTAGTGTTGCTTAGACAGATTTTTTTGTAAATGATTCAACTGTTTATATACGCCATATCAATTATATTGTAAAATACATGTACAGGCCACTTTTACTGAATACATTCTTGCCATCTGGTCATATACGTCAACTCCTACCTTCGTTTGGTTGTGATACAATACAGAGACCGAATTGTGCTTGGGTTATCTTTCCTCGGAGCTTCTACATCCAAAAGCTAATCAAAATTGCCACATTTTTCCTTGATTTGTATTGGTGGCAAGTAAGAGAGATGCCAATTCTCGCAACATGCCTTGTACGAACTTAAGTAGCAAACGGTTTTGTGGTTTTCTCCTGTGCTATAATTCGAGTTAATTTCCGTGGTGAAAGACGAGTTCTCAATCTGTGACGGTTTGTTTATTTTGAACAGTTGTATTGACGGAAAAACACGCCCACGTCGAACTGTTTTCTAAAGACGAATACTAATATTGACTAAAGAGTAAATTTTAAACCATCAACGTTATGAAACTCTAAATTATACTTTAAATGATTTCAATGCTAATAAAGCGCTTCGTAACAATAAAGATACAAATAAATAAACATACCAATTTGTTTGATCGAATATGGACAGAAGAAATAAATTTTGAAATAGATTTCAACTTCAAATGTTTTGCAACAATATTACCATCTGCTAACTGCACCAACTGCCAAAGTAGAGTTAAACGACTATAAATTTCTGTTATATATACAAATCAGGACCAAAGTTTAAGGGGAAAAGGCATGCATGTGCAAATCAAGGTCGAAGTGCAAAGCGAAAAAGGCGTGCATTGCAAGTACGCAGCAAAGATTACATAACATCACTAACGCAACTTAACTGCAGAACTAAAGACACGGTTTTAGCTTCAAAAATGGCTCACTAAACGCAAAAAAGCAAATAGAAACTAAAAAAGTGGTTTTAATAAAGCCAAAATTTGAAATTTTTATAATGCCTAAATACTCTTGTCTTAAGCTTTTGGACCTTGCATTCATCTGAGATGTCTCTACGATTCTGGCGTAATGTGCCAACTGGGCTGCACCTTTTCTTTTCAAGGCGCAGTGCAAGATCAAGCAAAGAGAAAAAGTTATTGCAGGAACCGTTGTACCCTCGTGGGAATAAAGGAGCTATCAACTTTAAAACATTAATTTTTGGTACAGTGACATTAAAGTTTTTTGTCTCGTTCTTACCAACATAAGGAAAGCTATTGAATCAGTATTTGCTCTGTTTATCTACTGCTAACCAAAACTTATGGCCAAACTTATTTGCCATATTCTGAATAAATTTGCATCGCGCGTTACATGGCAACAGCTGTTCATTCACAGTAATATTGTATTGCGGTACGAAGACCTTTTGACAATATTTTATAAAGTTGTTCCAGAAATGTGAGGCCAGCGCTAGTTATCATGCTAGAGATTCCTTCGCCTCTCCGTTTTCAAATCGAAACGAAGGAATCTCATGACTTCCAGAAATCTATCCCTTCGCAACGTTTGTGAGAACACTAGACATCCCCACGACTTCCCCTACAAGCTCTTTACAGAAAAATTGCATCCTCCTCTTACCCTGCGAACAACCACCAAACCAATCAACTTTCCAAGTCGGATTCTCGGTTTTCGTTTGTCTCTTTGCAACGGTGCACTTTGGTACGTTTCTCAGCATAACGTCATCGATGAGTATCCTGAATGATGACGCTGCGCTGCAAGAGATAACACGTCTGGTTGCGAACGATGTTCCACCTGGCCGGAATTTAAGAATATTGTATGACTGCAGGCGTCTCTGGGAAGCATTTGAAACAGGAATTTTTGCCACCTTGTCCATTCTTGTCTGTTGCAGTAAAGAACAGCTGTTCTGGCCGCGTTTCGCCGCCGCTTCTATTTGGGAGATTCTGTCGCTAACTGTCTTGCTCACCAGAGGTCTTCGACGCACGAGCACACTCCAACTTGCAGAACATGGAGACTGTATTGAAAAGGAGGCAGAAATTCCCTTATATCACATGCATCAATCACGAGACGCTGAGCGTATCTGGCTCTGGTTGTTTTAAGATATTGAAGACTAATAAAAAATCTCCTGAAATGCAATCCATGCACATAAAAATATCAAGCGAATGCAAAACAAGCATATATTATCGAATTAAGGCTGGCATTAGCTGACAATACAAGCTGTTTATTGTTTCCCGGTTGAGCTAAGACACAGACAAGCGCTGTTAGAAATACATAACTTGCCTCTCGCATTAGTTGATGATAAAACATTAGATTTTCTATTCGCTATCACCCCATACTAAAACACTGCCAAAGTAAAGTGAGCTCATAAACGGCCACTAGGTTTATTTGAGACAACAAATAGATAGATCAATCTGTGAAATTGTCACTTAGCCAAGAAACGAAAATGACATACAAATCGATCAAAGTAAAGGCGTTTAGTAAAAAAAAACAATTTGCCTCATTGATTTATAAATGATTCACTGTACTAAATTTACAGTTTCTTTTTATTAAGGGTATGAAAACAATTTGTGAAATATAAAAACGATTTTATCAGTCATCATATATTACAAAACATCCCTATTCCTCACTCATTACAAGTGATAATCTATTGATGACTCGGCAAACACAACATCTTAAAAGGCGACTGCTTCCGAACACTTGTGATATCAAAAACATTAACAGTTACTTTACTAAAAAGACAAAACAACTTTACCGATGACAGGGCACATAAATCACCCTAGCAACTGTATAGTTCATCATTTCTTTGGTTTCACTATTATAATTCTCATCACCTGACCAGTCGGACGGAAGATCTTGTAATATTGTAAGAGCCTGCGTTGCCGCAAGCCTTTGCCTATACATTCTATAATACCACACCATAGCTTTTATTTCCGCAATGTAAACTTTCGAGTAAAAATGAATCAAAAATTAGCAAAAATACTCTATAAAAATTCACACCCGTAAGCTGTTCTGTTTCGTTTGTTACCCACAAGATTTATTGCCTTGCTAAACTGATAACTGCACTCAATTACTCTGCACTGTATTGCCGCTGCTGATAAACTGCATCAGTGCTTGTGCAGAGTTCGTGTGATGCTTTTTGCCAAATAATATAAACTGGCGACCAGCATCTGTTTTCAGCTATCAGCTAGATATGAGATAAACTGAACTTTCAGACGGTGCAAGTTTGTTTGCAGTACAAACAATGATATCCTATCTTGATAATCAGAAATCAGCGGCAAAACGAAATCTAATGTTTTTCATTGCAAAATAGCAATACGTCAATTGTCGTGCACCGTCCTTCTAGATAGGGGTTCGCTCTACTTTGCTCCACAAATAAAATAAATGCTTGAAATTCAGAGGTTTGCTCAACAAGAATAGCTCAATGTAGGAAAACTTATAAAATTTGGCCGCTGTGCTACGAATGGTCTAAAAGTTATGAAGACATATCCGAACAAAATACGTCAATTGACGGTTCCTGTCCTTCTAGTGTTAAATTGAGTTCTGTTTCTTTATATTTTTTCGGCCAATTTAAGTTATGGCAAATTCTTTAAATAAATACACGGCATGAAAAAGAAAGAAAAAGCAACGGAAAGGAAACCTGTTGAAACATGAAACACACGCAGGCGAAAAAAATCGACCCCAATACCAGTTTTGTATTGTGATTATTCTCGAATTTGAATCCAACCAGAACCTCCAGGATTTGAATCGAAACCGAAATCGAACTTCTAAAATTTAATACTGGTAAATTCGAACCGAACCTGAACTGAATCGATAAACATGGAATTTGCTAAACTTAAAACGGAGTGATGTTTTAATCGGTTTGACGTCCTGGTAATTAACAATGCCATCGAAACAAGCTATAATCAAGTTTATGTGTGCCTACTTCGTTCGCTCCAGTAAAGCGTAGTTTTCGTGAAAATGGTTTAGTTGGGCAATCAAACCACATTATCAATCTTTCGAGATGTTAGCAATTCTTGTGATTAAATTGCAATGCAATTATCCAAGAAAAAATTTAGCCTCCGACTCCTTTATGGCTTGTTTGTGGCTTAAAATTTATATATTTGAGTAAAACCGTTATTTTGATTCATTGCAAAAAAATTATCGGTGTGGTCTCGCTAGCTTTAAGGTTTTGGTCGTGGGATACTAGTCTCGAAAAGTAACTGGTTTTAATCTTGACCTTGGTTACGGTCTTGTAACAAAATTGTGTTTTTGTCTTGATGTTGAACGAGCTGATCTCGACTACACCATTGCTAGAGCATTTGCTCGACTGAGCTTACAGCCAAATGGCAGATCCGTTACAAGTTCGTCTAAAGGAAAGAGCAGTCATTGAACTTTTTTTTGATAAAGAAACTCCGGCAACTATTTACTAGAGATTGCTTAGAATATACCAAGATGAAATGTTAGTCCTCAGCTATGTCTCAACCAAGCTTGTAACAATAACTATATCACTAGTGATGAGTTTTTCAAAAAACGTCAAATCTGTCGCTCTGAGTTTAGTGCAGCAGTAAACCCTTTTACTTCGTGATCTGTCAGTTATCTGGAAATCCAGCGGGCTCATGCCTTTGATCACCGAGAGATTTGACAATTGCTATCATTGCTTACGGCAAGCTCCGACGCCACCTTCTTAACTGTGATGCGCCAGTCTCTCCTAATTAAAGTGTTCGCTTTTGTTTTATTGACATGGCAAGAAGGAAGTCGCAGAGTAGCCAGCACGAGGCATTATGCTTGCACTTTTCAATTCTTAGAAATGTTCTAAATTTATCACCAGACCGTTGGGTTATCTCCAAACAATTCTGTGGTCTAAGGTTTCATCTGTGTAAGTATTTTGAAATTTCTTCCAATATTCACGAGAGTTTCTTCTTTGGCAACAAAAGTTCATTTATTCCTCTTTGGTTGAGATAAACTTTTCACAGGGCTTTCATAACGCACTGAACTCAGCCCAACTCAAAATCTATACATATGAAAAAAACAAAATATAACACTTGAATCTCACAAGGACATGCAGGCTTATCTTAACTTTCAAACCAACCAAGTTTTATTAAAAATGTGTCTCTTGTAATAAAGTTCACATATTTTTTGACGGACTCTCGTAGTAATTTCAAGGTCGAACTAACTCGTAGAAACTGCTGTTCATAAAATTAATAAGCCACCAAAGTTTAGTTACGATGTAGGCCTAGTTAAAGCGCCAAGCGAAAGTTGCTTTGCAGTTAGGCCATAATTTTCAAAAAAAAATAATCAGTGACCTCGACAAACATTGGCAGATCTAAGAGTCGCATTCTCCTTAAGTTATTTTGAGCCCAAAGTCCTAATTTTTTATCAGAAAGCGGCTAAAAATGGAATAAACTACTTTTAAAGACACTGCTAAAATTGCATGATAATTTCTACATTCAACAATGGTTATAGAGTTATTTTCTTCCCAACACACCATTTGTTGTAACCTCTTAAGTACACGAGCGACCGATAATATATATTGAAAAATATGCGCAGAAAAACACAAGTTTGAACACGAGCACTTAAACATTTTCAACCTTTTCACTGTTGTCGTTGACAATGCAATAAGGTATTTAGTGGAAGCTTCCACTATTTCCTTAATGACTCAGTTAGTGAATGCGCTTTTAGCAATAGATGACCATGATCAATTCGATTTGCAGCTGGAACAACGATATCATGAAATACAACTCCAAATGAAGTGACATGAATTCTCTGATAACAAATCGCTTGCTTAAGATTCTGAAAAAGACGTCAAGTTGTCAAATAAACAAAGACAAATTTGGTCTATATTGCAGTGATTTGGATCACTTGGAGCCAAATTCCAGCCACCTGGTAGCAATGGAAGGTTAAAGCCAGAAACCTGATTGAACCAAGGAGAACCAAGCGGAACCAAGGTTTCCTTTTTCACACTCCACATTTATTCTATTGCTGAGTGCCATTCAGAAGATCAGTGAATACCATTTAAAAAATTTTTTGTATGACTTGATAAGAGAGTTAAACTCGGTCTACTGACTGCGAAGCAGACCCCTTTATCACAAAACCACTGCTTTTAGAAGTACAAACCTAACCATTATCAGCTCTTCAATCGAATCAGCTAAGTTAAGTCGGTTTTTTATTTCTTATCATAAAGATATAAAGTATAGCGAGTAACACAAAATGTAAACGGCAAGAAAAGGGGTCATATAACAAAACATTGAAGCCTTGTGAGATGTAAATCGTAATAATAACCAATTTGCTGTATAATTGCGCACAATTGCACGATCTTTTACATGATAGTGATAAGAACAATTTATATATAGACTCTATATTTACCCAATCTATGTGGAATAAAATGATAAAAATTGTAAAAAAGTGATAGAAAAAGTGAAAAAATCTATAGACTGTATTTTATATACCTTCCGTTCA
Organism: Trididemnum clinides; assembly: GCA_963675345.1. Taxonomy (NCBI): domain Eukaryota; kingdom Metazoa; phylum Chordata; class Ascidiacea; order Aplousobranchia; family Didemnidae; genus Trididemnum; species Trididemnum clinides. The sequence goes on from OY776286.1 coordinate 8,866,295, forward strand.
AGAAAAACTGACTGTATATATGCCCTGTCTCAATATAAGCTGGTAATGCCGAAATAGCTTTGGCATTAGAAAATTATGTTGGTCTACTTCCGGAAGAATGAGCTTAGTAGCCGGCTCTGTCGGCGTCGCCCTGCAGGGGCTTTCCATCAGTAATGATGGGGTTTAGCATTTTGGTTCAACCGGGGCTTTCGTGTGAGCAATAACGAAAAGTAAAATGATTTTTATGCACTTTGAAAATTCTTGCACCCGAAATTGTGATCATCATATTCTCTTAATCATGACTGGCAATGCTCACAAGGAATCTGGCCACAAATTATGGTTAATACTTTAGGGAGAAGGGATTGAAACACAATCAAAACTGATGGTAGCGGCCAAATGGCGGTTGCTTTCACAATTACACGAATAAACTATTTATTGGTAAGCCTATTTTCCGATGTAATGCTGCCTCTTTCCTATTTATATTGGTGGTATTAAGTTTCTAATTTGGCTGCGCTATTTGTCTTGTTTCCGGCATAGCAGCAAAAGTGGCTCTTGCTCTCTCCGTGTTCAGTTTTACAAATTGTTATGGTTATGGTTTTATGCTGACTTTTTCTTAAACTTGGGATTTTATTACAATGCTGTTGAGTATAGACATAAATACCTCAACAGGTAGCATATCAGCAAAAGAAAAAATCTTTGCTTTATAGTATATACAACGGCGTCGCCCGAAGAGCCCCATCAGTAACGTCGGGATCGAGAGTGTCAGTTCAGCCGGCCAAGCCGGATCCTCCTACCAGGCCCTTCTGTGAAGAGTTACCAAAAGTTTTTGTGTTTTCTGCACATTAGATTTTCACGACTTTTTGTGCTCTTTTTTCCAATACAATTTCTCTTTTCAAAATCCTGGTTATGCCTTAGTACTATGTGCTCTGTTCGTTGCTGACACTAACCCAAGAAAACCTTGCGTTTTCCGTAGTTTGGAAGTAGGGATCACATTTCTGATTTTAAGCTATTCTAAAGCAAAATAGAAAAATTTTCTTTCGTGTGGTGCGATTTCACACAGTCGCTGGCTACGCATTATGTAATCTATTTTTTCCCTGCTTGACGTGCCCTGGGGAGTTAAAAGAGTCCTTGCTTTTCCCCAAATGTTTGGTTTGATTCCGGTAGCTCCATAAAGCTATCATAAAACAAAATACCAATAATATCTTCCATGTGGTGCCATTTAACATAATGACGTTGTTAATTTTAATTTCGCCTCAAACTTTTTCAAGTCCCTGCTAGCTACGCATTATGATGTATATTTGTTTTTTCTTGCTTAGTTGTACTCATAAAAGTAAAATAAGTCCTCGCTTCTCCCAAATTTTCAGGTTTGACCCGGTAGCTCTATAAAGGTATTACCAAGCAAAATATAAAACATTTTTCCCTAAAGTGTGGTGCGATTTTATCCCGGCAGGGTACATTATCACCCGTGCCGATTTGAAAAGCATCAATAAATGCAGCTGCGCCAGCTTCACAGTACAAATATTTATGAGAGCCACAACGAAATGATTTAGTAACATTCCCTTTTTTGTATTAATATTTGCGACATTAAGATTTTTGCCTGCACTATTTGCTTTAATTTGGCCTTAGCATGAAAAGGGACCCTGCCATTCCTTTAAGTCATATAACCTATTGCAATAGGTACCTATTACCCTTTTTTCAAACAAAAACATTCCCTCTTAATCCAGTGTAATAGATTGATGCTATTGTTGTTTAATTTTGATCCTTTCTTAAATTTGGGATTTTATTACGTTTAACTTTGCCCCTAATCCAAACCTCCCTACTTCTAAATGAAGATTAGTGTTTTGTACCAATATCTGTTTGCTATCAAAATGATATGAATAATTTTCCTGTTTACTGCTGTTCTCACTACGTAGTGGCGAGCATTGCGACGTCATTTAACCTTATGACCTCACAATGCGTTGTGAGCCTTTACTATTAGGATTGCTACTTACCACTTTTTCGTTACTGTAGGCAAATTAATATGAACTAACGTCTTTGACTGCGTGCATGTTTCTTGGCCCTGGCATAAATGCCAAAGCCAAGGAACAAGTGTTTCTTGAGTTATAGCAGTAGCGGGGGCCTCCATTAATAATGTCGCCGGCATGTCGTAAGAGGCGACTTTTGGGTATCCACCAATGGCAGTCCGCCTTGCTGGTGGTGGGGCTACCAGTCGGTAATTTGCATTTACGACTGGTTCGAAATGGGCTGCCACTTTTCCCCTACCCTAATTTAATTACGTTAATGGCGTGAACCGGGATTGCTGTTCGCGCCATACCTCCATCCCAAGGAAGAGGAGGGGTGAACCAACAACAACAACAACAGGTTAAAAACAACAAATCAGCTGGCTGCTGTGACAGCCTCGTCCAATTGCAAAGGATATTGCCTCAACATTTAGATCATATGTTGCTCGATACTTACATTTTATTGCAAACGATAAGAAAAAAACATCTTTACTACCTCGTCTTTTATTGGGTGATCACTAAGTGTTTGCTTGGAGTAGGCTACATATTAAAATTTGTAGACTTCATTTTACGATGAATCTTTTTGAATATTTTGATTGATAATACCAAAGATCCATGCTATCAAGAAAGAATAGCCAAAATGTATCAAAGGACTTAGTCTTTCTAGAAATTGCAATTTTATGAAATACAGACACTAAAATTTTGTGTGTTTTTAACCGATATTTTCATAAACATTTGGAGACTTCAGTTTTTGATGGATCTTTTTGAAAACGTTGACAGATAATGCAAAAAAAACCATGTTTGTGAGGAAAAGTAGTCAAAATGCACCAAGGAGCTAACTTTGTCTAACAATTTTGAGTTTGTTAGGTCAAGTAGAATAATTGTTCGACCAAAAATGAAACATTATGTGTGGCAACCAATTTTTGATCAGCTATTATAAATTAATCCTTAGCCCTAAGTAATTGGAGTCACATGTTACTGAAAAGGATATTTCCTAAGCTTTCAAAAGACAGTAATTGTTAGTACTTTATTATAAAGTTTTTGTATTAAAGTCAGCTGTTTTTACTGAACTCACTCCTTTCGGAAGAGGTAAAAAGTTACACCACATGTCTTGAAGTTCAATTTTTTCAGTATAAAAACTAATATTAATTGTACATATTGTATACTATCGGAATCACATTGAAATAACCTTTAATTTGTGAAAATAACCTTTAATTTGTTGAACAAAGTTTGAAAATCAGTTGAGAAATGAGGTCAGAAATCAGTTTTTTAGTAAACTGTCTTTGCAAAAAAGGGGCAATTTTTAAAAACATCTTGATATTATGATCTGCCGTAGCGAACATTTGTGTTAATCGTACGAGACATATTGTGACATCATAGAGCCAGTTTAAGCGTGCAAGGGAAAAAGAAAAGAAAAAATGCATGGAGGGCTTAAAGTGCTTAAACAAAGAATTGCTCGTAGCATTGTCAAATAAACATTTATTGCTGTGAAGTTGTTTTTTTCGAAAGCATCTTATCAATATCTTCTAAAAGAACGTTTAATCGCGTTTGTGCAATCAGTACTTTTTGAGAAAAAACAAAAAACAGATTGTGCAATGAGTTGTTGATTGCGACGTCATTTTAGACCCCAAACAAATAAAAGTTTTTGAAATTTGGTAAGTAGGAAACTGGTTTTCGTTCGAGCAAAAAGCGGTTGTCCTTTGTTAAAGTAATGCAATTTCTAAAAAAATTACTTTTTGATTCTGACGTTATCATGACGTCAGGAATACCCTTATGACACTCACCACGGGGTGGTGATCAATCAATTAATGCCAAGTTTGATGCTTGTACCTGTAGCAGTTTCAGAGGAGTTAAAACAGACAAACAGACAGACAGACACACACACACACACACACACACACACACACAGATAGAATTGCACTTTATATATTAAACTAGTAGTTCAGCCTAACAGTCATCAACTAAATTCTGCTTCAGTTTTTGTTCTTATTTCTGCTATTAATAATCACCAATTTTTTGCAATTGCGAATAGTTTGACGAATTGCACAGAGTGACCGTACTTTTAGAATTGGAAACGCTGTTCCTAATTCTTTTCAACCTGGGAGCGTGTTCCAAATCTTTTTCGTTGATTTCTCACCACATCCCTTACGTTTTGATTGCTGGCTCTTATTGCGAGTTTTCTCTACTTGCTTTGCTTCTGCTAAAAAATTTATCGATTGTAATTTGGTTAGTTATAAATTTAGTCCACAGCTTTGCAGAGAAATTATTTTGTAAGAAAAAGCAGCCTTGAAATTGTTTTGTCTTTTATACATAAAGGTGGTTGAAATTAAACAAGCGGTGATTGTTGGTACCTTCAAATTGGGGATTATTGAGAAGAGCAATTTCGATTCGTTTTGAGAACAATTACTTTTGAAGCTGCCATGATGGACCTGTTTCCAGCGCACCCAGCGGCGACTTCTTGTTGCTATATGCAGCCGAATATTTGTCAGCACGTTGCGCTGTTCGATAAAAAACAGTGCTAGGCAGAAGTTTAAATATGATAAATCGCTTTTTAAATAAGATTTTTTAGACCTAAAGAAGTTCTAAGCTAGAATTCTATGTCATGTGAACAAATAAAGTTTATTTTGGTAGGTTTGGTTAATTTACAAGCTTTTTTTAAAATAATATTAAAGCAAATTTCCTGTGGTCATTTAATCTGCTAAATATTATTTGCAGCTGGACTTGGTGCTGGTCGTCAAAAGCTTTAACTGCACTTACGTTGCATTGCTAATAAAGTTTTGCACCATAGCAGTTGCCTACAGGTTGCTTAGGTTAAGCAGCTATTGATAAAGTAACTTGTGTTAATAACCATCACCAGCTGCTGGTAATGAAAATCTCAGTAAATATCAATAGTAGTTAAATTAAGCAGCAGTCGCTGGTAATGAAAATTTCAGTAAATAATAATAGTAGTTAAATTAAGATTTTTACTATAATGGGCTATGTCCAGTTGCATTAACTGAATACCAAATCATTTTGCTATACAGTTAATTTTAGTATAGACCTAACCAATCTGATATTAATTGTTTCGGTTTTCAAAAGATAGTTCAACAGATATAGGTCTCTATATTGAAATATTGTACCGGTACAGAATAAATAACCTACTTAAATGTTTGTTTCGAAATGAGGTTCAAGTCTGGAGAATTAGAATTTTTTCAGTTCACCATTTTACTTGGGTTTATTCAGAAGCTGCCTAGTCTATATTTAATTCAGCAAACTGTACAGAGGCAGCTTGAAAACAGAATTGAAATCTCCTTGAGTTAGGCCTCCAAAATTTCAAGAACACTGCAATGGTCAAAAGACATGTGAATGCCACAAAGATGAGTAAAATTTTGGTGTTTTTTTCAAACTCAGTAACAAAAACTAATTAACCCTGAACAGTTGATAAACAAAAAACTAGGGTGACCGTGAAGACTGCAAATTCTAGCACTGACTTTTTATCACAATTAAGATTCGTTCGTGCATTTACAAAAATATTTAGAATTTTTATCTTAGAAAATAGAAAACGGAGTTCTTTTCATTGGATGATCACATTTTCATGCCTTGGCCTCCCGGGTCCAGATTTCACACTTTGCGATCTCTTTTTGTGGGGGTTTGTGACTGAAGGCTCGAATAATGAAAGCTGTTGCAACCGTCAACAACGCAGTGCTGGAACGCGTTTGGCAAGGATTGGACTATCGCCTTGATGTATGCCTGGTGACCAACGGTGCTCACATTGGTCATTCCTTGGAAAATTTGAGACCACAAGCTTTCAGAATACTGTATGTCAAACGCGTTATTATATGCTTAATAATTTTTTAGATATTCAAAATCAAAATGTGCCCAAGACTTGGAACACCCTGAATAATAGGGAGTAAAATATCAACCATCAGCTTCACTAGTAATTTGAAGAGTTTTCTTCTTTCAGTATTTGATGGCGGATGTCTACAAGTCTGTTTTATGCATTCCATCCTAAAATCTGTGATGGCTTGTAATATCCCAGAGTCTCAACGTAATACCACACAATGTAATATTATTTCAAAATAAAATATTTAAATCAAGCAATTTAAAGCAATACGATTGCTCCACAATGATGATCAGAAATATCAGCTATTTACTGGAGTTACAGACAAAATCTTCTCATGAGAATTATAATTTAAGACTGATTCTCACCCTAGTAAAACCGCAAGGCCCCTTTCTGCATCAACCACATTTAGCTGCTGGAGACCTACATTTATAATTCCTGACTTTGTGCTGTTAGCAATTCTAAGAAATAATATCTAGGGCAGCCAATTCTGTGAAGCTTTCATTGCCTACTTCCACGTGCTCGCGTGAGAATCTCGTAAAATTGCAGCATTATAAAACTGCGGCACCTCAGTCATTTTAGTTTTTTCTCAAAATCAAAATATAGTCGAAATGTGAATCTCTGCGATTAAAGTTTAAATCGTTTCGGAAAGTCACATACAGTCAGTAAGTGTATATATTATAAGCTACCAAATTCATTGTTAACAACGAGTGCTTATTGTTACCTCATCATGTAATTCTTGTTAATTAATTTGTGATGAATTCAAAACTATAGTAGTATCGTAAAAATCGGTAGTATCGGTAAAAATACCGTACATTTATAGTGGCAAATCTCTATAAATCTTAGTGAAAAAGCCATAAGCTTAACTGTGTATAAAGTAAAGTGCTTCTCTATAATCCTTTGGCACAATTATTATTATTTATCGTCGTACTGTTAATGCCATCGCTATTCGCTACTTTAATCATTCTACTCTACTCATATTTGCATCCAAATTAAGTGTGAGGTTTGGCTATTTGCTTATAATTGTTTAATTAATCCAGAAAACCTGTCGCAGTATCAATGCCATTCCGACGTGATCGATCGGATATTATTGCGCTTGAATTAAATTTGATTCCATCATCAAGAATGCCTTTTGATACCGCGATTGAGTTTGCGCTGTGTGCTAAGACCTTTCCCTCAAACCGCGACTGGGATAGCAGCAGTCACAACTTAAAAATATTTGCTATTTGTGCTTTCTAGCAAAATCACAGGAACAGCACATAAAAACTACTCTTCATAACTGGCTGGGTGAGGGATACACGGTGAATATAACATGTCCTGCCTAGCCGATTGGTAGTAGGAGACAACTGATCAGTTCACGTAGCACCCATGTACGGTGGCTCAACTAGTAATTTGGGCCAGGGGAGTCAAAATTAGCTGAATGAGGCCCATTGATTATTGTTTGAATATGCCATAATTAAAAAGCGATGGGTACTAGCCAGGAATTTTTAAGCGGCGCTCAATTTAGCAGGCGCTACTGTTGCCGCTATTGTCGTCATGAACTAGCGGCAACAGTAGCGGGCGATACTTTTTTATACAATAGCGCCAGCGGAAGCTGTACTAGTTTGTTCAAAATATACTGCAGTGGTCGCTAGCGATGAATCTCTCCTTGCTAACGTAAAAACAACAACATTTCAAAACTGCGGAACGTTCTAACAATTACAAGCAACCAGAGTGCATCTTCAGACGACGAACTTTTTGAAAGAGCGTTTACGGAAAAGTTAGAAAAAGACAGCATCAGTTGGAAATTCTTGAACAGCTTTCTCAAAGAGGAACGCGAATTCCGAAGCAAAGCGAATGATACGTTGCTCTCCAATACGCGTTAAAGGAGTTGTTTGTAAAATAGAATACTTTGATTCCTTTTAGTGTTGCAGTGCAATCTTTTACCAGTAAAGGCTGTGTTGAGGCCAAAACAATCTCGGTAAAGAGATGAATATTTTGAGACGTTCGCTTTTTAAAAAACCGTGTTTAAATAAATATTTTTGTAGGTCTACTCTCTTTGCGATAGCAACTGCATTCGTTGATGTTGTCAACTAATATTCTAGTAGTTTCTCACCTGGCCTGAGAAAAATCTATAATTTTTACTCTACATGATAATACTTTAAGTAAAATTCAAATTTTCGACCACATCTTTTCGAGCATTACCCAACAAACATTGATTGTTGGCAAGTTGCTGGTAAAGTTATCATTGCGTCGGAAAATTTGCGAGAATTTTCACAACAATGCCAAGATCACGCCAACACCATTTAAAAAATTTCTTCAAGGGTTTTTAACTTACAATGCATAAAACTTCTTTTATCCATTATAAGAGTATTACGATTGGGATTTAAGAATGACATATACGCTCGTATATACGACTAAAGATTTATTTTTATGTTTATTTTGTTGGCAAGGAGCGTGGCCAACGTTTGGTGGTGGTATGCACATGCTGCTTTCCGACATGTTGTCAACGCTTTGCCGTTGATGTCAAATGAAATGTATAACAAAATCTTCAAAAAGTATCTTGGATAATTCTTTTACAATTAAATTGACGGCATAATTTATTTTTGATCTTGGTGTCTAATTTGGATTGTAGTGTACGTCGTGATTTTATCAAACACTTTGGCAACATCATGCCAGCAACGCTTATATCAGTGTTTCCCAAACTTTTTCAACTCGCGTACCATTAAAAGATTTCGCACTATGTTTACGTACTACCGACATTCGGATAATTAAATAGGTCAGAAATATACAGTAAGAATGTTTTTATTAAACTAGCATCAGCCCAGAGTTGAAAAAAAACTAAAAAATGACTGCAAACACGCTAATAGTTTTAATGAGGATGTAGTTGCTTTTTATCCACTAACTGGTAAATTCGAGGAATAACTTTGCTTACAGCGCATCTAAAATCATGCCCAGGCGTAGCAAGGCGCTTCAGGCTTTTCGATTTTATGCCATCAAAGCCGAGAATCCCTGCTCGCACTCCTACGTTGACGGAAAAATCAAGAATTGTGCAACAGCGTGAGGGGCTAGGTTTGTGTACGATGACTCCATGCTCAACCAGAAATTTATAGAACAGCCGCAATCCTTCTGCTTAATCTTTGCTACCTCATCAGTCAAAATGTCTATTAACTCTTCTTGTTCTCCAATCCCCACAGACAGATCGGCTGGATCAACGAAAAATGGGTTGATGGAATAAGCGCAAGATGTAACGCCAAGAAAGTAATGAATCAACTACTTTTTTGGTTGCGAAAGATGGCAGACATTTTCTTCAGAAAATTCATCCTTAGGTTTGTCCTCAACCGAGGAGAGGAGTTTGAACATTGCGTACTTTTTATTCTTCACGTTTTCTATTCAGAGGGCCGGTTTACGGACGATCGCTTCCAGCTTTGAAATATACTCAAATAAAGTTCCGTTGGGACCTTGGAATTGAAGCTGTTTAGAACTTCAAAAATGTCGGATAAATAGGCCAATCTTATAACAAACTCTTTACTACTCTCAAGATCTGCCTGAAAATCATGATTCTTTTTCCTAAAAAATTGAAGTAGTTTATCCCACAGTTCAAAAAGACGTCTTGTCGCACTACCTGTGGAGAGCCAGGGCACTTCCGTGTAATAGAGAAGGCAAGTATGTGTGGAGTCAAAATCTCTGCAAAGTCGCTTAAACAACCGGGTATTTACGGCAGATGTTTTTACAAAAATTTATCAATTTGATGACTTGCTTCAAGCATAATAGCACTTTCTCAGGAAGCATCTTTACACAAGGGGCAAATCTATGTATGAAGTAATAAACAATGGTTGCGTTTGATGAAACAGTTTCCACGTAAATTGTAAACCCATATTTACGTCCCAGCATGGAAGGAGCCCCATCGGTTGTACAGCCAACCCTCTTTTTCCAGTCTAGTTCATTCTGTTTGAAAAAATTGTGCAGAACCTCAAAAACATCCTTTCTTTTTGTTGTGCTGGAAAGTTGCGAGCTTGCTCATCAGCCACTCAGTTTTTACATCATATTTTGAGTAGTATAGCAAACATAGACGAGTAATTGAGCATTGTTTGTTATGTCCGTCAACTCGTCCAGTTGCATAGAAAACCCAAACTTTGAGTCTTTCACACCCGAAATTACTTAGTCGGCAATATCGAAGAACATTTCCTCTATTCGGTTTTTAACCGTGTTGCTAGAGAGGGATTAGGTTTCTAGCTTCGCAGCCATCTCCACTCCAATTACATTTCTAAAGAAAATCTTTGATGCTGGCATTACTGAGACTCACCAATGGCAAGTGCTTTTAGCAACTAGGAGAGCAACTTAATGCGATGCTTTGACAACACCCTTCTTTTTCTGGTAAATCATGCCACTCTTGTCTAGGCGTTGTCTTTTTGGATACTCTCCAAGTCGCTGGAAGTAACTCTCGTCTTGCTCTTTCTGTTGTTCGTGTTGTTGTTGTTTAACCAACCCCTTCCGAGGGATGGGGGCATGGCGGAAGACCATGGAGCCCCAGAAGCCGGGAAAATCCCCAGGGTATGGACCAGAGTTCGTAAAGAGATAGAGAGTCGCCAAAGAGTGAGCGGCGCAAAGAGTCCGTAGCTGGACAGTGCAGAATGAGATGAGAGGTGTCCTGGGACGAGTGTCCACAGGCACTGCAAAAAGGATTCTCAATTCTGCCAATCCTAGAGAAATAAGAACCTAAAAGAAGGCTGTGTCCATTGCAGCGAAGACGAGAGAGGACACAGCGAGCATGACGAGGGAGCACAAGTTCCTCAGTGGAAATCGAGGGAACCTGTGTGTCAAAAAATTTTGATGAGCAGTACGCCTCCAGTCCGAGATAAGACGAGAGTGGATACGAGAGATAAGAGGAGAGAGACTACAAGGGATAGCAGAGGGCGCTAGTAGCGCTCCTCGTCTGGCCAGCTGATCAGCCGCGTCGTTCCCCGGTAGAAATGAGTCGGGGACCCATTGTAGCCTGATAGAACAGGAGAGGGAAGACAGTTCCTGTCAGATCTGCCACAGAGTTTGGGATAAGAGGAAAGATGGAGGAGAGGACAGGGTGGCGAGGACAGAACGAGAGTCAGATAATAGGGGAAGAGAAGAGAAATGTCAGACTTGTTGGTGCTGCCGAGACCAGCAAAGAGCGTGCAGAATGGCGCAGGCTTCAGCGGAGAAACTTGAGCATACTGGGCCTGCCGAAAAGGAAAGAGTGGCCTCAGTGCCACAGAGAGAGCAGTTGGCAAGAATGCCGGAGCCGCCCTTGTTAAAAGAAAAAGGAACAGAGCCGTCTGTCCAAAGCACCAGATCATGAGGGGGGAGAGAGTCAAGGTGGGCGAGAGAGGGGGGAATCAGAGCGAGAGCATGGATTTGAAAGGGTGGACTCCACTGTGAAGGGAGACAGATTCCAAGGAGGACAGGGAGGGCAAGTAAGAAGAGCCTACCTAGAAGAGGTAGAAGGAAGCATGAGCGGGTGAGTGGACGCAAAAGCTCTCCAGGACGATCTGCAGAGTCTTGGTTTCACTCCTAGTCTGGCCAATCCTGAAATAGGAAAAGAGGTTGGGGGACGAAAAGCCCGCTCATAAGAAAAAAGGGTGAAATGAGTCAGAGTGACTCGTAGGGGAGGTAGAGAAGCCTCGGTGAGTAGTAGAGGGATAAGGGAGGACGAGAGGCAGCCGGTGATGGCGCGACTGGCCGCTCGGTGGAGGCGTTCCAATTTGATAAGATTGGAAAGAAAACGCTTAGGAAAGGAAACCATCCGGGTGAAGCGTAAGTGAGAAGGGACCGAAGAAAAGATTTATACAGAACAGAGAGGCACTCCTTAGAGGGGCCCCATGATGAAGCAGAGATACAGCGTAAAACCTTGAGACGTGGGAAAAACTTGGCCTTGAGACGTGGGAAAAACTTGGCCTTCAGCGAAGATACATGCTTAGAAAAGGAAAGAGTGCGGTCGAAGGTGACCCCAAGAAAAGTTGGAGTGGGATTGAAACGGAGGCAGGAGCCGAGTAGGAGGAGGTTGGGTTGGAGGTTAGCTTGGTGGGGATCCACTGAGAAGGAGGCCTCACATTTGCTCGGATTGAGAGGAAGACACCAGTGCTCAGACCAGCGCTCCAATCGAAACAGAGCTCCTTGTGTGGCCTCCACCGCAGTAGGGGACCGAGGGGGAGGAAGACCAAATGGCCAGATCGTCAGCGTAAAGAGACCAGCTGACAAAAGAAGGCAGAGAGGCCGGAAGATCATTAATGAAGAGAGAGAAAAGTACAGGGCCAAGAACAGATCCTTGCGGAACACCTCGACGGACTCGAAAGGAACGGCTTTTGTGATTTTGAAAGACCACAGAAGCGCGCCTGTCAAAAAGGAAAGATTGAGTCCAACGAGCAAAGCAAGGAGGGAGGCCAGCCGAAATCAGTTTGTGGAAAAGGGCGGGATGCCAGACAGAGTCAAAAGCCTTAGAGAAATCGATAGTGGACAGGATCGTTCGAGAGCCCGGCCTGGGTTTGTTAAACCCATCCGAAATGGACTGAGAAAGGTACAGAATTTGATCAAGTGTAGACCGTCCAGGGCGGAAACCGGCCTGGCGGGGAGAAAGAATGGAATTAGATTCCAGAAAGAAGAGTAGACGGGATAGTATGATGCGTTAAAAAAGCTTTGATACGCAGGAGGTGAGAGAGATAGGCCGGAAGGAAGCAGAAGAGTTGAGAGGCTTTCCCATCTTGTGGATGGGAACAATGGAAGATGTCTTCCAGATGGAAGGAAAGGAATGCGAAGACCAGGAAAGATTGAAGATGTGAAGAAGAAAATCCATGCCAGAGCGAGGAAGATGCTTTAGCATGGGATAGGCAACTTTGTCTGGACCAGTGGCGGAGGACGAGGAGAGGCCGGAAGCAGCCGCAAGAAATTCAGCAAGTGAGAAAGGAGAGCAAAAGGACGAGTGAGACTCCTCTGAGTACGGGGCTCGGCGGACTTCAGAGAGGTAGCTTCTGGCTTTGCTGCGCAGAGCCTTTGGCTGAGAAACGGAAAAGTGGGATCTCAGTTAGGCGGCATAGACCAAAGCCGATTCCCTGGGAGAAGAACTGTTAGGAAAGCTAGCAAAGGAGGAAGACGAGGAAGGAGAGCCAGCGATAGAGCGAAGAAGAGAGTGCACAGATTTAGGGTTAGATTTAGGTGAGAAGAGAAGTGCAAGTCGTCTGCCATGCCTCAGTCATGGCCTTGGAGATGACTGACGAGGCGCGTCGAGAAGCGGAGATGTAAGCCTGGCGATCTTCATCACTTCTGTGAGCGGCAGCGAAAGCCTTGCGTCTTTCACTAATCGCTTCTTCCACCCCAGGAGACCACCAGGCTTTAGGAGGGCGTTTGATGCAGCCGAAAGGAATGGAGGATTTGGCCGCATTCAAAGTCAGAGAGGTAAAGTGAGCAGCAGCAGAAGAAAGAGAAAGTGACGAGCACTTCTCTGCTGAAGGACAGTGAAAGTTAAATTAAGAGGCAAAGCCATCCCAGCGAGCTTTCTGAAAATTGAAGGAAGGGGGACGTTCGTTGGGGCAAAAGACCGGAGAGAGAGGGATTGATAGAGGAATTGGTAGATAGTCAGAACCCAGGTCCTGTAGCACCTCCCAGGAGCAGGAAAAAGTAAGAGAGGAGGGAGCAAAGGAAATGTCAGGGGAAGAGCGAATGCCAGAGAAGCGATGGAGAGGGGAGTGTGTGTCAGGGTCATTGAGGGGGAGGAGGTCAGAGGAGATGACCCAGTCAAAAACTTCCTCCCGCCACGTGCTCGGAGGAGTCTCACTCGTCCTTTTGCTCTCCTTTCTCACTTGCTGAATTTCTTGCGGCTGCCTCCGGCCTCTCCTCGTCCTCCGCCACTGGTCCAGACAAAGTTGCCTATCCCATGCTAAAGCATCTTCCTCGCTCTGGCATGGATTTTCTTCTTCACATCTTCAATCTTTCCTGGTCTTCGCATTCCTTTCCTTCCATCTGGAAGACATCTTCCATTGTTCCCATACACAAGATGGGAAAGCCTCTTAACTCTTCTGCTTCCTTCCGGCCTATCTCTCTCACCTCCTGCGTATCAAAGCTTTTTTAACGCATCATACTATCCCGTCTACTCTTCTTTCTGGAATCTAATTCCATTCTTTCTCCCCGCCAGGCCGGTTTCCGCCCTGGACGGTCTACACTTGATCAAATTCTGTACCTTTCTCAGTCCATTTCGGATGGGTTTAACAAACCCAGGCCGGGCTCTCGAACGATCCTGTCCACTATCGATTTCTCTAAGGCTTTTGACTCTGTCTGGCATCCCGCCCTTTTCCACAAACTGATTTCGGCTGGCCTCCCTCCTTGCTTTGCTCGTTGGACTCAATCTTTCCTTTTTGACAGGCGCGCTTCTGTGGTCTTTCAAAATCACAAAAGCCGTTCCTTTCGAGTCCGTCGAGGTGTTCCGCAAGGATCTGTTCTTGGCCCTGTACTTTTCTCTCTCTTCATTAATGATCTTCCGGCCTCTCTGCCTTCTTTTGTCAGCTGGTCTCTTTACGCTGACGATCTGGCCATTTGGTCTTCCTCCCCCTCGGTCCCCTACTGCGGTGGAGGCCACACAAGGAGCTCTGTTTCGATTGGAGCGCTGGTCTGAGCACTGGTGTCTTCCTCTCAATCCGAGCAAATGTGAGGCCTCCTTCTCAGTGGATCCCCACCAAGCTAACCTCCAACCCAACCTCCTCCTACTCGGCTCCTGCCTCCGTTTCAATCCCACTCCAACTTTTCTTGGGGTCACCTTCGACCGCACTCTTTCCTTTTCTAAGCATGTATCTTCGCTGAAGGCCAAGTTTTTCCCACGTCTCAAGGCCAAGTTTTTCCCACGTCTCAAGGTTTTACGCTGTATCTCTGCTTCATCATGGGGCCCCTCTAAGGAGTGCCTCTCTGTTCTGTATAAATCTTTTCTTCGGTCCCTTCTCACTTACGCTTCACCCGGATGGTTTCCTTTCCTAAGCGTTTTCTTTCCAATCTTATCAAATTGGAACGCCTCCACCGAGCGGCCAGTCGCGCCATCACCGGCTGCCTCTCGTCCTCCCTTATCCCTCTACTACTCACCGAGGCTTCTCTACCTCCCCTACGAGTCACTCTGACTCATTTCACCCTTTTTTCTTATGAGCGGGCTTTTCGTCCCCCAACCTCTTTTCCTATTTCAGGATTGGCCAGACTAGGAGTGAAACCAAGACTCTGCAGATCGTCCTGGAGAGCTTTTGCGTCCACTCACCCGCTCATGCTTCCTTCTACCTCTTCTAGGTAGGCTCTTCTTACTTGCCCTCCCTGTCCTCCTTGGAATCTGTCTCCCTTCACAGTGGAGTCCACCCTTTCAAATCCATGCTCTCGCTCTGATTCCCCCCTCTCTCGCCCACCTTGACTCTCTCCCCCCTCATGATCTGGTGCTTTGGACAGACGGCTCTGTTCCTTTTTCTTTTAACAAGGGCGGCTCCGGCATTCTTGCCAACTGCTCTCTCTGTGGCACTGAGGCCACTCTTTCCTTTTCGGCAGGCCCAGTATGCTCAAGTTTCTCCGCTGAAGCCTGCGCCATTCTGCACGCTCTTTGCTGGTCTCGGCAGCACCAACAAGTCTGACA